>JAMBLF010000090.1:0-459688 GCA_030578115.1 Leucoptera coffeella
AATCGGCAGGGATATATAAAAGTATATTAACCAAAATAATGACATGAATAAAAATGGAATCGCATTTTTATTGATGTTGTTATTGAATGACTTTTTTCTCAACATGCTCTAAAATGAGCTCAAGGGATTTGCAATAGTTTGTATAGTTTACAAGCTTATGCGAGTTTTCACCAAATCTATCAAAACACTATGAAGCTTTTACCACTATATTCAAATTTGATGATACGTTTATAATCCTCGTATTTCTTCTGTGACTGTCAGGCCAGCTGTCGATATAATAACATAAAATATTCTCCGAAGATTATTTGTTTATTTCTTCATTTACACGTGGATCTGTCCCTAACTACTACCATAGATAAAAAAATACTATACTACATATTTCATATTATATGATAGCAGCAGCTACATTTTTGAAATATATCACAGATATCGTAAAAGTAAACCATTCAAAGTTACATCCATTACTTTATTATCTGCTCAAAAGAGAAGTTTTTAAGGAATTCGATTGATGACGTAGTGGATTATTCGTCACGTGTGTAAACCCTCCTTTAAACCCTTTCCAAACACAAGAAGTAGTGATTGGGTTTATTTTGTGTGCACACTTTCAAGATAGGTGATATCAAAGCTCTTCGCGAGGCGAATTGTGATCCGCGGACTCAATTGACGAAACTTTGTTGACACAATGATATAATAATACTTTTTATTTATGATATTGCTTAGCAAAGACAATTAGTGTTTAGTGTGACGTTCTAAAAAGATATTTACATACATGTGCATCATAACATATACCTCTTGCATGATAGTAAGCATTCGTGTTCATCTTCGATATTTTTAAATATAATCTACCTTCGAAGAAACGCCAGCATCCCACGCGACAACTACATTGCGAAAATGTAGTTAACGTATAGTGTAATTCGTGAACGTTGTGGTATGAAAGAAGAAGTAGTGACGGTAATAGAGAAAAGTATGTTAAGGTGGTTTGGGCATATAAAGCCATAGTGAAAAGTAGAGTTGGACGGGGTAGGCCGCGTAGAACTTATACAGATCAAATTGGAGACATTCTTCTCAAGGCAGGTGTCTGTACTGTGAAGAACAGAAGAGCATGTATAAGAAGGTTAATGGGTGTGAGTGAAGCAAGACAGATTTGTCAGAATCAATCGAGGGGACGTATACGCATGAATATATGTATGTATGTATGTATAATTATACATGTTTTTTTAAGCATATATTACATATACTACGACAGTGATGGCCTCTGCTGATAATTATACAATAATCTACACTCATTTAAATACTGAATTTAAACACATTGTTACTCCACTAACAATTTCACACAATTGAACGCTAGCAAACTACGATTATGCAAAATGCATTAGTGGGCTTGGGACCCTGGTTATTAAACGTATTGTAATAAGACATATTAATAAACACTAGCTATAATATTCTTAGTGCCCTTACGATAGGGTTTAGTATTGACAAATTTGAATAGTAAGCTGCTTAGTCATAGGTACGAAAGTAAAACACATTCAAATGTTATTTAAACACAAGACATTTGATTTAGTTTCTATTAAGTAATTCACCATCTGGGCCAATATAAAACAAAGCAATATAAACTAAACAGAATTAAATTAAATTTGAAACGAAAGTTGTTTAGCAGGATCGGAAAATATGAACATTCTTTGTTTTCATCAATGTAGATGTTCACGTTGTGTTATACCACAACACCTACTTGGTCTTAGTAGATGCTAGGACGATCCTACAGAAATGGTAACATGATTTTTGGTCTTTTTTATTGTAAATTGTTTTGTATTTAAGTGTAACACACTAAGTAAAGGAAGAGGTACCTTATTCTATCATAGGATGAAAGAGGTACTCACCGTATTGTCCCTTGCTAGTCTGGAACGTAAATAAATAAAATTGCTGCGTTTTAACTAAACTCAAATGATGATTAGTAGTTTCTTCTTTTTATATAGACTTGCAGCTTGTCACCAATATCCTATATAAATACCATCACGATCCTTATAATTATGGCAAAAATGACCGAAAAGATATTATGCATATCAACATACATACACATCACGCCTGATTCCCTTTAGAGGGGTAGGCAGAGATCGGATCCCCATCTGTCCCAATCCTGTCACACCACTTTCGCTTCATTGACACTCATACACCTCCTCCTACACACTCGGTTGTTATAGGCTCTTCTAACGTCACTCTTATTCAATATGGTGTCTATCTGACTGTCATATGTGTTATTGGGTACCTTTACGTAACCGCCCTTCCACTTTACCCACATATATTCCATTTGTCAATCTATTTACTATCATTAATCCGCATAGGCATATCTCCAAGGTTCTATCCAACCAGAAAGGAATTAAGGGTCGTGATTGTATAATGTATATACAGGTACGAACCACAAGCCAGTGAACGTACGGTTTAGTGCATTTAACCTATTTTACTCTGTAAGGAAAATTGGCATCGTTCAGATAATTCAAGTCTATTAAGGAATTAAACAATCAGGTAGCTTTGAACCCTCGTTATTATATGGTGTTTACAAAGTGTACTGGATTTTAAGCGTGTATCCTCTTTCCTTCTAACTTTGTATGGAATCCGTGTAAACGACTTTTCCAATATTTTATGTAAACAAGATTGATAAACGTCATATTGTTTACAAACGACACGTACTACGATACCTAGCCTTTTCGTGATAGTCAGTAGATTAAATGACTATATAAGTATTACTTCAGCCCCCCGCTTCTCCATCACTACATTAGTTATAACTTCAGTTATTACCCCTGTTTCTCCGACACAGGTTTCAGGTTGACCATTATTATTAGTATATCATATTATACCATATATTATATCATACGTCACTCATCTCATGCTTACAACAGGGGCCCAAGTTCACTAATACGATTTCATCATCATCAAGTTAATATCACTTCCGTGAGTGAAGTTGGTACTGGATTATCAAGAGACAAATTTCGCCATTTTACGGCGAAACCACTTGTTAACTTTACATTATTACTGATGTGTTTCACAAAATTTATGTACTAAACTCATTGAAAGATTTGATCCCCAGGTGTCAGTCAACTGACTTGCGCAATAATTGTCTCTGCAAGGGAAGATTTTCGTTAAGGTGATGAGCTAATGATGTCGAACGCTCGCGTGTCTCCCTCCATTTATCGTACGTCCCGTTGATGTGGTGACAACCGAAATCGGTCCATGTGTGCCGGAAGACTTAGTCCGCCGTGTCGTTATTGATAAATTGCTCCTGACGATGGCAAATTGAGCTGCTTACCGCCCGCAGAGCCCGATTGCAACCAACCTATTTATCAAAGACCTACCTACGCGGTTGACCAATCTAGGTACTTGGGTTTTGTGACTGTGAGTTGGGAAATAGTTTCTTCTTTTTATATGGTTTGGATTTAGCTCTAGTCTTGTCATAAAGACTTGTTATATAGACAGATAGAGTCCTAGATGGAACAATATTACTTATAAAATACTAAAAAAGCTTTTTAAGGTAATATGCAACTAATTGCCTCTAACTCATTATTAACTCATTATTTGTTACAAATATAAACAATTTTCCTCTGAATTCATATTAATGCAGTTGACGAGATAGTTAACTAAATACACTAGGTATTTGTTGTTACTGTTATAGAATTGACAAAATCTGAAAAATTTGATATGGAGGAACGTATTCCTTAGATATCCTGAAAATCGCTAATAACAGAGTTATGTTTATACGTATATTGATCCTGTATATACATGCATACAGGAGTACGATAAAATAATTAAAGAAAGGCATAAAAAATTAATATGGCCACAATATACATAAAAATAAGTCTGTAAAGAGTCTAAAGAAGACTAACTTATGTACTTACAACCAATAACGTGTATTTAGTGAATCACCACTTTTTATGAGAAAACATTCAACTGATAAAAAGTGTCTTTTATGATTTTATTTCTGACCTTGGTTGGCATTTGTAAAAATGTATGCAGGTATGATATTAACATAACATGTTTTAGTCACGTGCTGCTCCGAGCCTTACCTAAATAGGTCGTAAACAACTAAATCATAGGTTCCATTCCTAAAGATTAATACAAACAAAGACAAACCTTTTCACGATCATTAATCACCACCAATGCGGGGTATTCAGAGGTTCGAGAGTCCATCGCTACAAATGCGGAGGTAGTAATACGCATGAGAAATTAATATCTATATTTATCTCTCACATCGGATGCGGACTACATGACAAAAAATTACTTTGTTGTGCTCCAAATTACAAAGAATGCAGCACGAAGTGTTGAAAATACATAAATATTATTATATTATTACATATTACGCCCTCTTCTTCCAAACGACAGCCTTCCCTTATTACACTATTTTTAATTCTGTCCCTCCTAACTTCACTCCTTCTAAAACCGCATTTCATTCACGGCATTGATATTATTTTCATACTCGTTTTGCCATTTCAACTTTCGATGTTTTTAAAATATCTTTATTTTAATAGTATAAATAGTAGGCAATTGCTTTTATACTCACTTGCAGTTTACTGATTAATTTATCAACTTTGTCGATTATGCGTGTTAGGATTAAAATACGAGTATCTTGTAACACTTAATATCTTTTTCTATACTTAAATAAGATTGAAGTAAAAAATATTTTTCGTTTATATTGTTTGTTTCTAGCATTTTAATACAATACAAATAATAAAAACGCAACAGTTTTTGTAACCAATCGATTTGTGTAATAAATTGTATTATGATCTCATTTCAGAGCTACGACTATGATAAGCGATATTTTAAACACTATTTTATACACATAAATTTTACTTACATGACCAGCAAAGTGAATTCTATTACCATATATAATACAATACCTACTGACCGCTAGTTATATGTTATAAGGCTAAAATCGTTGAAAGGAGATAGTACTATTTATTTACACACCATATACACTTCTTACGATAACCTAAAAAGGATAATTTCTTGTTCAGCTGTGTTGCAATGCCCACCTCGACGTCTTTAACGGAATAGGCAGAGACTACCGATCGCCACCTGGATAAATTTTAAAAAATCTCTCTTGCTTCACTCACACCTATTAACCTTCTCATACATGCTCTTCTATTATTCACGCTACGTACACCTGCCTTGAGAAGAATCTCAATGTACTAGCAATGAAGCAAAACATACTATCTTCAAGTTATGTATGAATGTCAATGAAGCGAAAGTGGTTTGTCAGAATCGGGACAGATGGGGATCCTTGATCACTGTCTATCTCACTACGGGCGTGAGTGTATATATGTAAAGCTAATTTCTAAGTCTAGCATATTACGAACTTATGTAATATAGGCACCTGTGAAATTTGCTTTGCGTAACATTTAAACAAACTGAGAAGAAATGTTTTCCTAACAAAACATGCTCGTGACACAACCCATTGTTGCATATCCATTGGTTTGTAGTTTCACAAACATTGGCTTTGTTAAAATATCGTGAGGAAACCTAAAATCCTGCGCCTTAAAAATAATCAATTATTATAGGCCCAATAACCCATAAAAAGACACAAAACACACAAATTACTAAATAAAATAAACATAAATAAAAATTAAAGAACCCTCATGCTGAAGCAATCGCCACTCAAAATTCTCTTGTGCTAGTCTGGGACGTAAAAAGAATGCGAAGTAGCTGCCGTTCTTTCCGCCATGTCGTAGGAGGCGACTAAGGGACCAGGGGTAAATAGAATAGAATAATATTGGGCGATAGGCTAGCAACCTCTCACCAATGGTCCGTTATATCATCGCAACCTCTATATTCATGCTAAACATAGACCTAGGAGATATATATCTCCCGACAGATAATAAAAACGTGAATGTATATGTTATATACTACAAGTGGATGGTGGGTGCTCTCACGTGTAGCCGCTGCCAGTGCCAGAACAGCGAAGATTCCTACCTGCCACTCAATATTAAATAGTCAGTGTTTGTAAATGGCGGCGGTTTACCACCTGTCACATTGAGCGCTGACTATCTGGTCCATACGAGTTGAACATATGATGAACCTCCGAAATTGTGGAGATAGATAATAGGTGACACGCGAACACTTGATCACCCCGTAAGGATTAATAGCCTTTAAAGTGTTTTTATGCCTAAAACTCCCCATAGTTTTGCGTTTAAGTTGTCAAATTACATGGTAAAAATAAGACTACCGTTACAGTAACGGATAAGTTGTAAGGACACCTGCCTATAAGGTAATAGTCAACATCTCCTCTCATTCTTTACGTTGTTGTCCTGAATATTTGATGAAAGTGGGTTCGATACAGCCACTATTAAAAATATAAATCACCTATCAGTTCCTCTACAGGACTTAGTTACGCTTACTACCTAACTGATTCATGTGAATTTGACGACCTCGGTGGCGCAATCGGTTAGACACCTGAACACTAATCGTGAGGTCCCGGGTTCGATTCCCGGTGGAGGCAGAGTCAAGAACTACGCTTTTCTACAGCTTTCCAGTCTGGTCGTGGGTCGTTGATTATATATAATATATTTATCTATAAAAAATATGTATACTCGTACATTCTTAAATATACATTGACTAGTACCCTTAACACAAGTCTTAAATGTACCTATAAAGGGGCTAGTTCAATTTGTGTAATAATGTCCAAATATTATTATTATTAATGTGTGTGATGTGTGTATGAATTTTAAATTAGTTAGTAAACGTTTACTAGATAGGCTTACATGGGTTGAAATTCGAACGAACCGGGCATCCGAGTTCACTGCATCTTAAAATAATAAAAAGTCACATGGTATTATAACGTGTTAGTATTCGATGGTAGGTATTTAAGAATACAAGAAGCTGTAACATTTGATTCGGTTATTAATTACCGCAAAATGAGCTGGCTACAACTTAATTCGTAATTAAAATTTCATTACCTATTCAACACGCGGGAGCTATAGGTATCAATGGATCAAATTAGTTCTAACTTTTATAACGATGTTGTTTTTGTTCTTAGATTTCAACATGATATGTGCAACTAAAGATGACAATCTTATTTCAAGATCTTTAAACAATACATACATTCTTCTACATATCCAAAGGGATAGGTATGTAGTAACGAATTATCTTTAACGATCCTGACAAATCTCTTTCACCTCCATATGATGTTTTAGATTCACATACACACTCAACAAAAAGCTCTAATTTCAACTATACATGTACATATGTTACCTGTGGATTTATAATTCTAACTCGATCTTTTTTCTGGTGATATATTCGTACCATTTATGTATATTAAATAAAAATGAATAAGCATATTTTGTATTATTGATTATAATGCGTCATAGCAAATTCTCTGTGTTACATAATTTGTAATCTTGACATAAATGCATATAAAGTTTACATTATAAACTGTATTAATTAAGTTTGGTAACGTTGATATGATTTTAAACTAACTGGATGCTGTAAAAACTTGAGCATTTAAGGTTACTTACTGTCCCGTGAATCCTGAATTTTAAATACATGAAGCCTTCAACGTACTTAAAGGTTTACGTAACATTCAAATCTGCGTATTAGAAACACATATTACGTTTTCCTTTAATTGGAAATTTTATAATAACAGGGTGTTTAAGAAAAATTTATGGCAATACAAACAATGTTATCTGTATATCAGCAATGTCTACTGGAATTAGCAGCCTGTGTAGACAAACTGATAGTATACGTACATAGCCATTTATTTGTGTTTACATACATCACACATGATAATTTACGTAGGACATCGGAATAGAGTATCAACATAAATAAGACTTGCTACTTACGAGTACTTGGAGATGGAATCAGACTATTGTTGGATTGTTTCATAATAAAATTTTCCTTCTGTGTGGCCTACAAAGATTCTAACGTGGTCTATCTTATCGGCCGTTTTATACTATGATATGGGAACTGTTAGGCTTGTGTTTGCCTACTAACTATGAGTTTCAGGTTTGATGCCTAATTGGGATTGTTGATTAAATGTTTCGGGATAACGTTTTTTGTAAATGCCGCTTTCATAAATATGTTGCTCTTAAATACTAGTGCTTAAAATGTCCATATACATGCACGTCCTTTCAACCCTTTCGGGGTAGACAGAACCTTGGAGGGATTAGGGATGTCATATGGAACATTGGTGACAGGTTGCTAGCCAGTCGCCTAATAAATTGTATCTACCCCTTAGTCCACATGACGGCGATTTAGCATTCTTTTTATGTCTCACTAGCACGGAACCAAGTATGTAAAAGAATATATTTAAGAATGCTTGTGATAAATGGTCACTCTTCACTTTAGGCGCTGACGACATAGTCAACGCTTGAATGTATGAGATGTTCTTCTCATTTCCTTGTTAGATATGCAATGGTTAGGGATTGATGGCTGCTAGATTCTAGAAACATCAAATTTCCTGTCCAATACGAAAAGGTAAAAAACTCCTTAATCTATCGACGTCGGTAACTCCACAATCACACTACATTCAGTAAAAATTTGACAATGAAATCCATATCAACAACAAACAGGCAACAAGTATCCACTTCAGAAATACGCGTACGATTCCTCATTACGAGTGTATGATAAAATTAATAAGGGGATACTTACTAATGACCTTTGCAATAAGTTCCGGACTTTGTTTCCGGTAAACTGTGGTATAGAGAACTGTTCCTGTAAAATATCTCTCTCCAGTCGATCCTTCATGACTGAGGGATGTGACCCCTCCGGTAATGATGGACTACGCTCTTCCATTGCTGCCGGTCCTCTGCTAGTATGTATAGTATGAAAACTACGAATAATATTAAAGCTTTTTCATTGCAATCGCAAACTCGTGTACATGTATACGCATTATACGTTTGTGAATCATGAGTATTTCACAATGGAAACAAATGTTTGCTTTAAGTTTGATTCTCTTCTAAGAGTAACAATGCAAGTTATTATCCTGACGGAGTATATTAACTGCGATCCGTTTCTTCGTATTATTAGTTACCTATAGCACAAATATAAGAATACTACATATTAATACTTATGTAAGCTTGCTCCTTGAATTGTTTATTTTTATTTGTATGGTATGTATTTCTATTTTAAGCGGAAGGTAGATGTGTATTTACACTAATAAGTACTGAACTCTTTAATAAAAATGAGTATATGAGGTTCATACTGCAATATTTAGATTAATAGGTACTGTGTGGTCATTTTAATGTTAGTTATTTTTAATGTTATCCGGCAAGCCCTTGATGACTCCGGTAGAGATCGTAATTATGAATATAATGTAAGTTAGATTTAGGTTCTCCAAACAGATAGTTCTGCTGAGAAAATATGCGGCTATATCATTCATCAGAGACGGTAAAATATGACAGTGTTTGTTCATCCCCTTTGACTTTCTCACTACAACTCACATATATTTAACTATTTGAAAAGTGTAAAATAATAAGTTTAACTCTATTTTAAGTAAAATCTATAGATTATACATAAACATTCACCAAATACAATTTAACTAACTCTAATGAGCATTTTTGCTCGTATATTATTCCGTAATTCTTTACACTATACATTGTAGCGCCCATTATACTACTATCTAAATGTTTGTTTTATTATAAATAGTTGACATATGAATGGACAGTATTTGATATACATGAGTCGTTACAAGTCACTCGTCTGCAAATGAAACTAAGTAAATTAGCTACGAGTAATAATCAGTAAACCAACTCTGTTACTGTTATTATTGCCTAGAGTGTTCGGAAGAATTCCTTAAAATAAGACGCAAAAAAGGGACTTTAAGGTTTCTAAAACTAGTATGTACTTCTCTATCTATGACGTTTTAAGTAAGTCAACAATAATAATTATTGTTTTTTGTAAATCATCATCCTCTCAACAGTAGGTGGCATTCGTCATATCGCGTATTGACTCTAGCATTCTCGCTGTTTGCTCGCTAAGACATTGTGAGTACTCGGCTTTGTGTCCTTATATAAAACGAAATGAACTTTCCTATTCCTTTGCACTCTCTTGGGAGTGTTCCCACGAGTTCGATCACAGTTAGTGTTTAAGTTTTCACCTCCTTCCCATACCTTCACGTTAATTGTTCATAGTCACTCCAGTGGCAGAACACTCATCCTTCACGTTCACCGAATCTTACAGGTGAGTCAAAATTTTATATCAATATTTAGTTTCATACAATTTCAAATACGTTTCGCAAAAACAACTGATTATTTTACCTAAATAAGAGCTCTATCTAGAACTTTCGCAGTTAGTATTTGCCAAGAGAAACTTTAACTTCCTTGTTAGGAATAGAGAGTGTAAATAAATATGCTTCGTTGTGAAAATGTAACCAAACTTAATTACCTAACCGTTTAAAAACACGAATTCTTTTAAACAAAATTCCAAGGTTTTCTACTAGAGCCGTTACGATAATATGTTTTGCCTCAGATTATGCGATAAATGTTTAGTTATGCACATAAATACGAGACCGATTACCCTTCCCAGAGCCTATATTGCAAAAAGATTTGCCAAAAAGTGGTCAATGCTTAAAACCGGTTAGCCCAAGGCCGAGTTCAATTTAAGAATCCGCGTGTGCAACCGTGCAGCAAGAAACGTGATTGCATTTCGACTCAAATCGGTTCTATTCAATTTGCGGAAGATGACACAATTTCACACGCAAAGAGAAACGTAACTCAGGCAATTATTTAACTAATTTGAACAAGGCTCAATTAAGTTACATGACATACAACCTTCTATTAACAACCGAAAGGAAATTGAAAACTATGTAAAATTATGGAAACTCAATCATAAATAAGAAATTATATCCTCTCGATTTCAATATTCAAATATTCTAACATAGATATAAAAACTCATTGAAACAAGTAAATGAAATGGCACATAACATGCTAATTTCTCGTTTACGAATCTCTCAACATTTGAAGGGACATAAATGGTATAGGTACTGAAACAACCTTTGCTGTTTAACCTTCGGCTAGGTAGTTTATTTAATTATAGTGTCCAGTACTTGCTAACAATGGTTGAGTACTACCCATACAATACACCGAACTCTGCCGAAATATTCTCGAGTTAACCGCCTTTGGTACTGTTAAAGAGTGATCGTTAACTATTGTCATACAAATCATGATGTGGTTCCTAGTTTTACAAAATAATTTAGTACAAATTGGTTTTAGTTCTTTACTAAAGTAATGTAAATGATAAGTCTTACGAGTATGTATATTTAAGTTAAAATTAAAGTTTCATTATAATGACGCTTTGAAAGACTCATCTCCTTTAGTTAAGTTTTTGTTGTCAATGATCTATGTAAATAAAACAACTAGGTATTTTTTGTATCACATTTTCAGTCACGTTTAGCAATTTGTATTTTCAGTCTAATTTATTCGCCATCATTCTTAATATTTATAAAAACATTATAAAGTATATTAATTTATTTTTCCTGTTTTAACAACGTCACTTCTTTATTATAATTAATTATGATTGTGTTTATCATTTAAAGTTACTTATTTGCAACTTTTTAGGTATAATTTAAATATAAAGCTAAATAAAAAAAATGTATTCGTACCTACACTTTTTTATTAACACAAACATTTGTCAATAACCTTTCTATAGTCGTTCATTCTTTAATTGTTTATAAATATATGAGTCCGTTTTGTTGTATGTATTTTTAAATAACTAGCGAAAGCTGTTTTTATAAGGTCAAACCTTGATTCATTTACGGAGACCTGTGAAAAGGAAATTAAACAGCCTTTATAAACCCGTGATTGATGACATAAATAAATCCCCTGACTAAATAACTCATTAAAAAACCTGCTACGTATAGAGAAGTGTTGAAGCTTCTCAAATGCAATTTAGAAAAGCATTCAAGTGTTTAAGTACCGTGGACTTAGCCATGAAGCGCAACACAGGTCATCTAAACTCTATTGACAAACCTCTTTGGCGTGACCTCCCTCTTGATCATGACTTTTTATTTGTAACACGATAATCAAGACGATAAACAGGAAACGTGCAAAAGTAAGGTCCCAATGCCAAAATGGGTCATTACTAAGATTTATCACCTTCGCCTTGAGACCCGACAAGACCGGTCGGACGCATTTTTGAAACAGCCGACAAGGTTGATATGATTGATCAGAGAAACAACGATGCGATCATATTGGGTTCAAGAATCCAACAAAACACCAACAAACTCATTATATTTTAATTCATAATTGTTGTTTCTTAAAATAATCCGTAATAACTCAAAATACATGATGCACCGAACAGGGCATTATAATCAAAAATATAAATTACGTTTATTTATTTATTTATATCCATACGCTATAAATTAAGTTGAGGATATTAAAGAAATAAAATACATAAATGTGTTTCATTATTTACAGAAAGAGTTAATTTTGTCAATCAATCATAAAGGAAAATTATTTGTTTTAAATTAAACTGAAGATCCTGGTTAGCAGGAAATACTAACATTACAATACTAAATATTTTTACAACAATACTAAATATAAACAATTAACATATAGTAAGATCCTTACCTAAATCCATACACACTTACTTTACATTACCCTAGTCAATAAACCTTCAAGTAATACAAACTGAATACAAAACCTTTCTGATCAATTTGTGTTATATTATCCAATCAATTTTACTTATATCAAATCATTATATTTCAATTATAATTACATATCAAATCAAGTATACTCGTACTTACTTATCAAATCAATTCTTGCTGTACACTGCATGTTTTTATAATCCTAAGTATAAACATATGCGTGTTTACTATTATACTCGTATCAATAATAAAATAACCACGTGAGTCTTAAAGCAAAAGGGAAAAAATACAGTAATGAGTATTAAAATTACATTCCCATATGTTCTGAGAAGATTTTTAAACTGTATATCTGTATACTTGTTAATGTTAGAATAAATCATTTGAAATATGCGTTAACCCTTTTGAAACGTCATTTCACACCCTGTAAATGAGAACATGTAGCAATAGTAACTAGCCCTGAAAGTGACTAATTTGTTTACATTTTCGCTGGTTACATGAACAATGCTAATTATTGCAGACTTGGCGTCCAGCTAAGCATGAGGCTAAACCATTCGTCAGTCGACCAACTTACCGCGAGGTAGTTTAATGTGATACAACTTTGCGCGATTAGCGATCGTAGAAATTCCAACTTAATTTTACTTATAATTACATAATTTGGTGTGATTTTGTAGAGTGACTATAATTTGTGTTTTTGTCAAAAATATTTTTTAAATATTTACAATCGGCTTTTTATCGAATATATTCGATAGCATCGTACGTTATAAGTGTAGTCTTGTTAAGTGAATTCGTTTGAAAAGTTTTTAAGTTACTAAAGAAGTTCCATGTTTATTTACTTTAGGAAAAGTAAAAGAAAGATGTTCTACTATCGCGTGACTTTATAGTGTTTGTAGTTTGTAAGTGTTCGTAGCTGCACTTCATTACGGAACACCAATATTTTGGTGAGTTATACAAATTTATAAATTCAATTTTTATTTCTTTTTATATTTCTATGCAATTTTCAACCTGGTCTCGAGTACATCACTACAAGTACGTTGTATATTCGCAATACATACTTTGAACAAAGATGACAATTCTCAACTGTTTATATACCTTATTTCTAATTATTGCTACTATTTAACAACAACACTGACATGTATTGTTGAATATAATACAAACGTTAGATACATAGGTACAAGTATATCATATCTGATCACATTTGTAACGACTTAATGCCGTTACTACAGAAACAACAGTCGTGATTATGTTTCATACACTGTAATGAAATAAACCGAAGTGACTTATTTTAGCGACACTCGTATACACTATGTATGTAAACTGCTCGTTCACCATTATCAGGCAAATTCTAAATATAAACAGAGCAACCCAGCATTTTGTAAACATTTTTGACTATTCTTCATATACGTTTCCTATAACTCATCCCAAATGTTAGCATATGTAAGGAAAGTAATAGCGACAATGATTTTCTCCTCTTACAACGCACAACGATACGAAATAACTAATTGGGTACTAAAAACAAATTAAAGTACTTAAAGTACCGTTAATTTAAGAAGAGTACGTGTGATTTTTAACTACACAGGATAATTGCACATAATTTTGTCCATAATGACTTGAAATAAACGTGAAAAGTACTTCTGGTATGCATATACCAAATAATGAATACCTTACAGTACTTCAAAATATAACAATTGAGGTACTAATTCATTGCCGAATTACTAATATTGGCCTAAAGGCATGCGGGCTTAAGGTAGCTTTACTTTTAATAATAAACATAACCATTCAATGTAATGGCAACAATTATAGAATGCTTCAAAGTACATTGGACCAAACTGGATATCATTTTTGTAAATATTAGGCGCTACTGATATCATAATTTACTTATTCCAAATATGTGAAATTGACCGATAAAATAATGAGTATACTATATACATATAAATTTACAATACTAAGAATTTAATTGAACAATGAGTAAATCAATACCTTTCAAGTTATTAACCTGAATATTACTAAGAGCGAAATTAATTTTTTATAATTTAGCTACTTTGTGATTATTATATATTAAAATATGATATTCCAAAGGTTGTATTTCGTTAC
Source organism: Leucoptera coffeella (assembly GCA_030578115.1). Taxonomy (NCBI): domain Eukaryota; kingdom Metazoa; phylum Arthropoda; class Insecta; order Lepidoptera; family Lyonetiidae; genus Leucoptera; species Leucoptera coffeella. Next base: position 14,657 of record JAMBLF010000090.1, read on the forward strand.
AGAATATCATGAATAAAACATTCATACACACATAATATGTAAAAAATGTAGGTTGAATTATAAATTACATTTTGCACCTGAACGTGTGCAATAAATAATATTTATGATCTCCGCTCTTTTTTATTACTAAACACAGTGTCAAACTCGAAACCAATAATGTGTTGAGTAATATTGTATTATTATTTACATAAATTTACGACAAATATTCATATCATTGGTGCAAAATCGCCTAATAGGCGATCACGTTATATTTTAAGGTTAGTCTCTCTTTAGAACAGTAAAATACATGCACACTTATATTTAAGCGGGTTAGGTAAATACTTATCGATCACTACTTTAAACGATCCTGACAAATCTCTTTCAGTCACAAACTTTCGTATAGGATGCTTGAGAAATAAACTTAAAGTTTGTTATACTTTTGTTTATTACTGTATCCTTATTATATATATTATGGGTATCACTATAAACTATGACTTATACTCACTATGAATAATAAGGAAATAAATTCATAAGCTCAGAAATATGACATAAAGATGATGGATTGGTTGTCATATGACAATATTCTACCTGGAAAATAGCCTATTTTAACCTTCCTATAAAGTTCAGGAAAAAGTAATGGGCTTCCTTATTTCGCTGAATTCATTGAACTTCCTATACGTAATATGTTTTTAATGATCTCAGTCTATTATTTTAAAATATTATTATAACATACATACACATCACGCTTGTTTACCTATAGAGAGGTAGGAAGAAATCACGGATCCCCATTTGTTTCGACTCTGACACCATTTCGTACCACACTTGGCGACTATGGGTAGTTTTAAAGTCACCCTTTTCATTATTATTATTGATTGTAAAAAAATATTAATTTATCTACAATACATGATTAAATTAATATTATACAAAACCTTAATAAAGACAAACGTATTTAGGAACGTTTTGTTTGAACTACAAAATAATATAAAAAGAAATAAAATTAAATCATTGACGTTTGGAATAACGGACAGCATAAACTTCATGTAAGACGCAACAAAATATTTATATACATACAGCCTGAACCTCAATAATAATCATATTATGTTATTAACCTCTTGTCTCTCATTACATAATGTCTGCCTCTTTCGTTTTAATCCTCCCCAAAACGTCCAATTGCATAACAGTCGCATAGGTCTTTTAGTTTATTAAAACCAGTTTAAAATATGTAGTTTTAATATCTTCATACTTATGTCACTTCCTAATGATTAGCACGAGGAAACTATACGAGTTACCACTTGTTTGATACATAAGGAAATCAACACAATAAGTGTCTTAAGCAAATACTAACACAATTTAACAATGATGTGTCAAAGGATCTCAATTTTATTCTTATATTTTCGGTAAACAGCCCATTCCAATATTTGTTTTTTATACGCCTCTATTGATATTGTCCACCTATTTCGTAGGTTAATAATAAGGAAAACAATGAAATTAAAAAGTTTGGGACGGCATTCTTTTGTTTAACATTTCAGTAGATGTGCCATACCCAATTTTTTTAATTTATTTAAACACATGCGTTATAAAACGTGCTTCCTATCAATGGCTGACAAATACTTTTCTGAATCTTGACCTGTTTACCTATATATACATATAGTATGACCTTCGTACCTGCTAACCCAATAGACCGAACATCGATGCAAATAAGATTCCTAAATTAGGTGTCTTACTACTGCCTAGGACAAATGAATATTTATTCAATAGAAATTTACTATTTTTATAAATATACGTTATATATTGAATTTTATATAAAAGTCTTAGTTTACTTTTTTTTGTACTTGGTACAGTAAATAAGATACGAGTGCATACAAATAAATCTCCACACGTTTGCCATGTAAATAAAAGTCATGTTTTACGGCAATTTATTTATAGCATACTTGAAATATTTACATAAACTTGAGTAGTTACAATAACTGCCCAGTAGTTTCTATTGATATGGCTTGCCCACAGAATATTTAGTCTGTCAAATTAGACAAGTGAGTGACTTAGAAAAGCTTAGCCAATTTATCTTTAGTTATAAACAATGCTATTTTTTTAACAAAAGAACATGTTTGTGCCTTATGAAAAGAATTCGGGAACTCGTCATTTTTAGTTTTACATAATAATGAAACTAAATTAACTAATTTGTTTTTCCTAGAAGATTTTCATATACTCGTAACTTTAAACTATGACACTTATGTTTTTTGAAATACCTATTCACAAAAGTGATTACAGTAATGTGCTCATTAAGTACATTTGAAACTTAGGTAGAATAATACTCTAGGATCGTCTTCATATTGTTGACCTAACAAGTAAGGCGTCACAAGGTTAGAGTTATTAACCATTTGATGCATTACACAATCCTTTTTAGTTGGGGAACTTGATTTATTTATTATTAATACAATGTATGGTTAATAAATTGTCAATCAGTAATGTTATAAAAACAATGGATGCATCTAGGCTCCTTCAGAAACTTTAGTTTTGCCTCCCTAACTCAGCTTCTAAGAAAAGTGTACCTTCAACGAAAATATTTTTATAAACTGTTAGCTGGGACGTAACTGATACTAACTTGCTAGTTATTGAAAGGCTGATGTTGGATATCCTTGGCTTGTCGTAATAAGCGACTACGAGACTTGAAGTAATTAGAACCTTTTGGGATATAGGCTATCGACACTTCACCAATGTTCCATATGACATCACAACCTAGATATTCCAGTTAAAAAGTGACTTAAATATATTTTGGTGTATCGAAAATCTTGGAAAGGTATTAAAAGACGACTGTATATGTATTAAGAAAATCAGCTTAGGAAATATTATGATCATAGACAATCAGCTTAGTAAATATAATCGGCTAGTAGAGCGATCGCCGTGCAAGTGAGTGTGTACGCCCTTTGCCATAGAGCCGTATGACAAGTGTTTCCCGCCCTTTGTGCACCAATCACTGTTCAACAGACGCGGCCATAATGCACAGGCTGCTGCGGTTTTGGCATTGCATACACGTACAGGGAAACTGGTTAGAAGAGGTTCTGAGAGGTCTTGTAGAATGATGTATAAAGAAAATTTTGGATAAAGAGTTTGATAGTACATGAAAATAGAGCAATAAGCGAATTGCGTAGGTCTGTGGTTACGTGTCATGAGTTATAAATGGTAATTTAATAGTTACTTTTGAATGGAGCATGGAAATACCAGTGTTTCGTTTAACTATATTAATTATGTAATATCATCATATTTTCTTTGGCCACGCTTTCCACTTGTGTTCAGAGGATGAATATCTCCGAAGTAATTATAGTTTTAAGAGATTCGCAATTTATACTCATGATTAATAACTAGCGGGAATACATACGCGATAAGTCCCGCTAGTTATTAATCATCTCCGAAGTATGGAAAATATTCTTACATTCTACTTGAAATAATTAGTTGTATTTCTTAACTAAATTCTAGATTCCTACTATGAACTAAACTGTACTTCGCAACGTATCAATTATTCCTTAATAAGTGTAATTAGTGATCTCTCGCATATTTTGCCGATCAATGAACTGTAGGTACATGGATATTATTACATAATATTATGACGATTAATTCTAATTAACGGGCACCTGCAAAAGTGGATTATATTTCACAACGGCACTATGGTAGGCAAATAACAACAACAGAAGCAAAACACCTCTACGAATTGGCATAGTTACAGAAACGTTATGACATTAATTAGTAATAATAAAACGTTTATTTTACAACCACAAGACACACTCGTTGACATAATACAACTTATCTATATCTAACATAGATTTTAATACAAACATATTATTACATATTATTATGTAGTTATTTAGTGTGCCGCAAATTAAAATACATAAACTGATACAATATTATTCTGAGAAGTCTGAGGTTCTTCTTGATTTTCTCTCTTCAAAACTAGTAAGTGATGCTGTGTCAGCCTCGAATGTTAACCATATAGTCGGCACCTAATGTGACCGGTGCATATATTTAAGTTATCTAAAATATACGGTGAGGTTTACGGCTATGGCTATCTCTGTGCAATTCAGTATCAGTGCTTGTAAATTATGACACTGCTTAAGTCCTCCAAAATATCACATTGAACACGAGGTAGTAAAGAAAGCCTATACAAATTGCGGAGATGGACACGCGAACTTCTGACTACCATGCAATTAATACCCCTAAAACATTATTCCTAATTGGCGTTTAATAGTTTATCTCTATATAAAATGTGAATAATGTTTTTAGAACGACTTGTAACCTTACCTACGAATTTTACGCGATGTGAAGATCTTAGTAATGTCCACAAATAAGAACTTCAATCGTTACGCTAAATGTTTACAAATATCATTCATCCATATAATACGATCGTTTAATAACACTTCAGTAATCTATATAATATAGCAATTAATGTCACAATAATAGTGTCATGTCAATTATTTACTTAGAAACCAACACCCTGTGCGCAAATTTTTATGCTTTGATGATTCAGCCACCGCTCAAAACAAATATAACTAGACACGTATTCTCAAGGCGGTATAGGCTAAATCCGATGCCCTTTTAAACTAGTTAAGTGTGTAAATTAACGATTAATTCATTGTAACATTGTTGTTCTTGCATGATCTGATTTAGTAATAACACTACCTTATGTAATATATGTGCATTGTTTTGTAAGAGGCTGTAGAGCACTGACAGGTGACCTAAACGTCTTAGGCTAAGGAATTATTGTAGTCTTAACTATAATTACTAAATTATAGTAATAATACAACAAAGTCTATTTAAATAAGTCTATTCAATTTATCCAGGCTTGGACCTTACCAAAGTAGGTGCATTATTTGTGAGTTTGTCTCAATTTCTATTTATTTGTTAGCTTGTATTAGAGAAACATCTCTCGAACTGTTGTTATACACAACGTCATTTAGTCTATAAAGCAAATATGGTAATAATCAATGTAGTCATTGTCTATCCCATAATAGTCTAAAAACGTTAATTTTAGTTAACCCATAATAGAATACAGGTACATACCTTTGATTTTCTAGGCGCATTCGGTGATTGACGAAGATTTGCGGGATTTATTGAGTTGTCCTTAAATATTCTTTATTGATACCATCATTACACCACTTTAATAGTAATTTTAACGATAACATTACTACTACATCATCAAGTCTATTTCATTCCCGAAAGTTAATTAAGACGAGAGATAATTATTACGATGAGATTTTCATACAATGGTTTTGACATATCACATGTTCTAAAAATTCTTTACTAATTCATCATCAATTAAACTTTTATCAGCAAGTATCTTTATTTGGCTGTTGGTTTTATAATTAAGTGTTGTATAGTTTGTAAGGATGCCGATCGTCCAAATTTAAAAATACAATACGTATGATTCCCAACATGAATTGATGATTTGTTCTCTCTATTGGTTGCAGTCCGTGCCTTGTGACCCGCAGCTGAGCGGTGCCAGAAGCCCGTCGCCCGTAGCGCCCAGAGCCCCCTCGCCTGCCCCGCCCCTGCGTAGGATGGTAGAAACTGACTCCGGACCCAAGAACACTCACAGTGAGTACTATACCAACATGCCATTCATGCACTCAGCAAGGGGCTAGTTCAATTGGTTGTAGTGCCCTACGATTTTATTATATTACGGCCTTTGATCGGGCTATTCCTAAATTTAGGATTTTTCAGATTTTTATGCTCATTAGATGCTTTAGCATTAGATGTTTTAGAGGATAAAACCTTGGAGACACAAAATTTCCTCTATCAGTTATACATATTGCTATTTTAATGTTAGTTTCTCTAAAAACTCTTGTAGAGGTTGGTACATTTGTGAGTTCAAACCAAACAGAGGCAAATCTGCTCCGGATTCTTAAAAGTAACTTAAGGGTACTACCTACTATTTCTTAGTTCGTTAAATGTGATGGTTTTAGTAACTGTTCATTTTTTTTAAAGTATTGAATAGAGTTTTAATAGTAATTTCACTATATATTACGCAGAAGCTTAATTGATCTAATAAAAATTAAATTTGGCATAATTATTTTCAGATAGTGATGTAAAAAGTGAGCATCAACTAAATGGCCCAGGTTCCAAAACACTAGAGCTTGGTGAGTATGAATAAACTTTTTATTTTAATAGTAAAACATTATTAACAGTGTATACAACTATCCAGTTTACAGTAAAAAATATCTTACGGGCCATTCGGCCGCTTAACGAAATTATATTGAATTGCATAAAGTGAAATCAAGATTTGTAGAAAGCATAATTTCATCGTGTATCCTGATTATGTCTACGATTCCAGTCGTATATAACGGTTTTAGCGGTCTATTATCGAAATAAGAGATGATTTAACCGTTACTAAGTTTCTTACAGTTTACCTAATCATATTAACTTCTGTTGTTGTTAATAACAAATTTATCAAGTGCCATAATGTCTACAGGTGCAATTAAAATTTCTGTGTAACTAAAGCAATACAACAATTGTTTCGTAATATCAAACTTGCAAGATTCACAAGCTACGTTCAACGATCTAGGTTGTTGTATAATCAAAACAATATAACGGTAGTACTTCATACTGTACACAGTGAGTACATAGATAGATGTGTATCAGCGACAATTACCATTGAATTAAAGGAATTACTTACGCTAAATACCTATTCGCATTTATGTCTAGAGCGCAATACGCTGTGAACAGCGCTTCAATGGACTGTTGAATGCTTGTATGATAGTTTCATAACATATTATATTACAATTAAAGTAAGTTTATCCTTATTAGCATAGGATTTAAGTTAGATGCTGGGAATTCCGAAACCGCAAGTTTTGGATTCAAACGCGATCCCCATTAAAACATATGAATTATATTTTAGTTTTACTTCTTAACGATCTTTCTCCGACACTGCTAACCTTTCTCTCGGTTGGTGGTGCCTATCTGGATATCATATCATGGGTTTTGAGGTGGCAATAGAATCACTAAGTCAGTAGTATTGGAGATCGCCACTTCTGACTAACCTGTAATGGTCGAGGGCTCTACGTTAATATTCTATTTTTTATTTTCTACTCACTATTTAAATTGAAAATGAGTCAAAATGATAAACTGGTTGCATCTTTGTTTCAGGCGTAGTATCCTCGTTCAAGACAGTCGGGAAAACCGATCCAGAAAAAGGAGCTTCGGAGAAAGCCGATTTCGAAAGAGCTATCGAACTAACTGGTAAGAATTTCAAAGTCTTAATTACTAAGAATCCTGATAGATTATATATAGTTCTATAGCTAATTAAAATAATACATTATCTTATTGTTAATATTTATTTATTATTAGTTTAAGAAACATGAGAATAATTTTTGAGAGACTCGCAATTTTTAATTTTACAAGAAAACTTTGCTTATACTTTGTTTATAAAATATGCTTGATAAGTCCCGTTTTCTTGTAAAATTAACATGAGAATATTTATATATAGGGAAGAAAATATGTAGGTACGCCATACTATAAAAATTCCGTCATCAATATTTCACGTTACCGGTAATCACCATGTAGCTTTACTGAAGGTAATTGAGAAGAGATTGTCTGTAAAAAGGTCCAAAAGGCGTTAATCTGTTAACCGTAATCAATATTCATTCAAATCTTCTCATAGGAACGTGTCAACGTTTAGTATTTAAGAGCGACGTGTAGCGTTGTACTAGCGAGAGGAACAAAACACGTTCCGAGAAATTCAATACACGAGGGTCGGTTGGAATTTGTCAATGCAATACGGGCACAAATAAACAAAGCCATTTCATTGATAACTGGCGAGCTCCTTACGTGTTATGTTTCACTGTAACTGTTTACTACTGGCTCAGATGTTGGAAATACCAGGGTCGGGTTTAGGACATAGTAAGAGATATGTATGTTCAAAGATGGATTATGAACTCTACTATGAATTATGATTTGGATAAGGAACGATTGTGATTAAAGTAATTCTTACTCCTTAATAGAAAACTTTTGATGAAAAAGCTTATTGTAAAACGCCTTAACAAATAGTCGTATATGTCATTAATAAATTATTAATTTCGGGATGGACAGAACCTCGGCGTTATATCTTCTAAGTCACTTTTTAGCCCAAATAGTGGGGTTGCGATGTCATAATGGAACATTGGTGACAGGTTGCTAGCCCAGCACCCAATAGATTCTTTTCACCCTCAGTCCCTTAGTCACCTCCTACGACATGTCGGGAGGAATGACAGCTACTCAGCATTCTATTTACATCCCAGCTAACACAGGGCCATAATTAAATTTTAATAACATTGTTGAACTTGTTATGTAATGGTACATGTAATAAGTAAATAATTACGTACAATAATATCTACTAACAGGGAGAAGTGGCGTCATTTGGGGGCGGCCTATGTCCAACAGTGGATTCAGACAGGCTGATGATGATGAATAATATCTATGTACATTGTCCTCTTAGAACATGACTAATTAGCCCCGTCCCTTGTACCAGGATATGGCCGCTTCCACTACCTGCTGCTGGCAGTCTGCGGGCTGGTCAGCACCTCTGAGGAGATGGACGTCATCTCCATGTCGTTCATCCTGCCGTCGGCGCAGTGCGACTTAAACCTCTCCACGCAGACCAAAGTACGTACCACATCAATTCAATTATACAAACGTACATAGGACATATGTTAGTCAGTTAGACGCCATATTAATAATAATAATAAAATCGTTTATTCACAGCCACAAAAACATACACAATACAAAAGGTTTACAATTAAAACTTACAAACTAGGGGATAAAACTTGTGCATGTTATTGTCGCAGCAAAAGGGTTCCAACTCAGCTGGGTATGTTGCGTTTTATATTGAAAAAGGGTGTCGTTAGATCCACTTATAACCGCGAATGTGTATGAGTTTCAATAAGGCGAAAATGGTTTTCCAGGATTGGGACGGATTTGGATCCGAGATCTCTACCTATCCCTCTACAGGGAATCGAGCGGAATGTGCATGTATACTCACATATACAATGTGCCCGTTTCCCTACAGGGGTATACTCGTAGGTAACATGGATTTCCATTTATCTGGATCCAGATAAATCACTTTCGCTTCATTGATATCCATGTACCATCTTATATACAATTGGCGGTTAACCCTTTTTGAAATTATCGTCTATCTGACTGTCAATGTGTTTTATTGGGCCGACTCCTACGTAACCGTTCTTCCTCACCCATATTTTTGGCTCAGTAGCTTTTGTCAGTCTGCTATGATTAAATCAATTTCCTTATTTGCTATACACTTGTTAGATTAGTATAGGTTACAACTCGAATAAAAATGATAATTTCTTTAAATAATTACAAAAAAAAATCCAGAAATAATTTACTTTAAACAATGAGTATTATAATTATCAATGAGTAAACACATGACTGCATCAAGTTGATATTGATTGGTTTACGATACTGAATATTTAGGCCCAAGAGATCTTCCATAATCTTCAATGCCTTGATAAAGCATTCAAAAGCAATAATTAAACATTTAGAAGTGGAACCAAAGATTACAGAAACCTATATTCTTTATCCCCACAACTCCCTTCTTGCCCGAAGAACTTTACCACCTACTCTTCAATAACCAACACCTCCCCTCCTGCTCTTAGAACTTTATCATCTTTTCCACTCTTCTATAACCATATGTCCGTTCCCAGGGATGGCTGAACTCCATAATCTTCATCGGGATGATGGTGGGCGCGTACGGCTGGGGCTCCGTGGCGGACTCCCTGGGCCGCAAGAAGGTGCTCATCGTCATCTCCGTGATCAACGGCCTCGCCATCGTCGCCTCCTCCTTCAGCCAGAACTATGAGTTCTTCATGTTCTTCAGATTCATTAATGGAGCTGCGTAAGTAGTTATGCTAAGTGATGGTGGACGTTGGGTTTATTTAACGGCAACAGTATTAGTGATTAATTAAGATTCAATTATATAATACTCATGAAATACCTTTTTTACAAATACACAGTCCATAACCAACTATCTCCTTATACATAGAGGATGATAATAATAATAACAATCTTCTCCTAAAGTCTAAACATTTTAAGAGCAATAATGAATGTTCCGGTGAATCATCTCTGGTAAAAAAAATAAAAACCCAGATTTCATTTTTGTGGAAAGTTTTTTATTATTTTATTCATTATTTTTTATATCCTCATCTTCTTCTTCTTCTTAGAGTGCCTCTCCAACTAGTGGAGGTTGGCAGTCAGCTCTGCATACTCCTTTTTGTTCTTAGCAAGGCGGAACAATTCGGCGGCACTTGCAATCCGCGGATATTCCGCAGCCAAGACTTTTTCCGACGGCCACGTCGTCTCTTTCCTTATCCTTATAATCTTCAACATTTATGTTACTTTGTTAGGCTCGGAGGTTCCGGTCCGGTCATCTGGTCGTACTTCGCCGAGTTCCAGCCTAAGAAGAAGCGAGGCGCTATGCTTAGCTTCATGGCCGCTTTCTGGACCTTAGGCAACCTCTTCGTCGCTGGCTTGGCCTGGATCATCATACCTAGTGGTAAGTGTGGTTTAGATTTTATTTAATATTTTATACACGATGGATAATAATAGTTATAAATTCACCGCAGATTAAAAATTGCATGAATTAGACACCACTTTCAACGATGTTTCGGAATAATAAGACTCTTGAAGAATTTATAATCGCAATTTCTTTAAAAAGATTTCAAACTACTATTATTCCATAGTATTAAATATCATTCTCTACCCAAAAGGATTTACGGAAACTGAATGAGTATGTATTATTATCAACGGCATCATACGCTTTTATTGAAAAACTTTTAAATATTCCTGTATCATCGGCCCATTGCCAGCTGTGACTAAAGAGTACTTTACATTTTGCAGAAATCGGTGTGACGACCGGAGCCTTCGTGTACAATTCGTGGCGAATCTTCCTCTTGGTCATGTCACTCCCATCCTTCATAGTGGCCGCCTTGCTCTTCCTGCTGCCCGAGTCCCCAAAGTTCCTGATATCCCGAGGCAAGCACGACAAAGCCATGGAGGTGTTCCGCGGCATTTACTGCATGAACACCGGCAGGAGTAAGGAAGAGTACCCAGTGAAGCAGATCTTGATAGAAGAGCCACTGCATGTGAAGTCACAGAAGCAGATTGAAGCGAGAGAAGCCAAGTCCAAGACTAGGAGGATGCTGAGCGACATCGTGGAGCACAGCAAGGAGCTGTTCGTGCCGCCCATACTCAAGTTCACAACGATCTCCATCATCATCAATTTCACCTTCCATATTGGGTAAGATTCTTTCCCTGTATTTCTAATTGTATATACTGTAATCGACTGAGCTGGTTTTAAGTTATTTTGAGATGTAAAATGATACAATACAATTATTATGTACAATTAATATCAGATTTTTTAATTAGATAATTTAATTAACTACAGTTATGTTGCAAAAGTATAGAACATGAAATTCTACAAAAGCGAGTTAGAGTTTCTATGGCCACCTCAAGCCCACGCATTAAACTGATGGGTATAAGACTCTGAACCTTTCTGTTACTTATAACCAACTAAATATACGTTTACTCCCCCAGTTACTACGGCCTAATGATGTGGTTCCCCGAGATGTTCAACCGCTTCGACGAGTGGTCTCGCACCCACAACAACGCCGAGGCCGACATTTGCGAGGTGACATCCTTCGTGACGCACTTTGGCACGCACTCGGACGACGCCCACTGTGACAGCCACATTCGGTCGGACGTGTTCATGGAGTCCCTTATCACCGTCGCCGCTGCCATCCCGTCCAACATATTCGCTGTCATCGGAATGGACAGGCTGGGAAGGAAGTTCTTCTTAGGTACATTTCTTACAATTACCTGAATGTGTGAAGATTGGGGTGTAAAAATTTTTGTTGGGTGTTGTACGTATTAAAATTCCTGTAATAGGTTTGGTAAAGTTATGTTAATTAAATAGTTACTAGCAGAAAGATGCAAAATCTTTCCATATTGTTAAATCACCTTATTTTACTACAGAATCCTTACGGTTGGCAATTATTAATTCTTTCGGGAATTAAGGAGGCTTTCAATTCTGTATTTATTGGTTCATAATGTAATATACAAATACTTTTCTATGATTTCCAGTGTTTGCAACATTCTCGGCGGGTCTCTGCTCCGCCGGCATGTACTTCGTGTACAACAAGACGAACAACTTGATCGTGAGCGCCGTGTTCAGTTCGGTGATCTCCTGCGGCAACGCCTCCCTCGACTGCCTCATCACGGAAGTGTTCCCGACCAACTTACGGTAAGATACAATATATAATTACTTAGAAAAGTGATTTTGCCAGTTGAAGCAAATGCTCAAATTTCCTAATTTAAAGGGACTGTAATAGTTTTATGATACATAGATCGTTTGATTTTGCTTATTGAACCTATCAATTGTAAAATATATGCATCAGCTATGATACAAGGTGCGCACTAAGGATCAATGAAACAGTCCTCTCTCCGACCTCTATGAAAAAGTTTCTATAAGTAAGTAAAGCGAAAGCTGTACACCAACATCGATAATAACATTCGAAATTGCATCCCTTACAGTACGAGTATCTTTTGGTGAAATAGTAGTAAAGTTTTATTTGAAATCTCTATACTAATTTAATTATCATGGTAACGTTATAACGTTTTGACGTAATAAAAACATTAAATTTCCTTTTCAGTGCCACCGGTGTGGCGATATCCATGGTGGCAGCTAGGCTGGGAGGCATCATCGGAAACGTGGTGATAGCCACTCTGCTGGACACCTACTGCCCTGCTCCCACCTTCATCGTGGCGGTCTTGCTGGCTGGTGGAGGCCTCATGTGCCTCTTCTTACCCAACACGACGAGAACAGCTTTACAGTGAAAATACCAACTAAAATTATACACGGAACCACCTAAGAAAGCGCCCTTTGAAACAAAATAATCGTACACCAATCAATTGTTTGTGTAACGTGTCGATGTATATTTTTTAAACTACCCTTTAATGTGACCATACTAATATGGTCATTAAAAGCCAGGGCACAAGCTCAAAATAGCAAAGTACACATAAAAAATGTGTTGTGAAACCTAGGATAATGACTCAACTACTCAATGTCTTTCATAAGACCTGTGATTTTATATCAGCATAGGACTACTGCATAGCGTCTATCATTGTCATAAATCATTAAAATCATGTGTTCCTTTCAGTACCTATTATTATACGTAATTTAATAACTTGAGCGTAGATTATAAGTAACAATTATGTATAAGCCTAAGCCATAATGTATAGAATTATATTTTGTATAATATTGTCAAATTGATAATAATTTATTAAATCAAGAAATACCTAGTGTGAAATGGTTCATATGAAAAACCTACTGATCGAGCAATATTTTAATAAGACGAATTTATAATATTGTTAAATAAAAGTTAGTGCCTTAGAATGCGTAGTTAAACGTTAAATAAATGTTACAAAATAAACTTGTACGAAGTTTATTTTCTTACATTATGAAAATTCTTTTTACTATAAATGAGTTAAGACACATATCTCTTACTAAGCAAAGAGCAGCCTTTCTTCCGGCATGTCGTAGAGGTCAACTATGGGAATAGGGTGCAATTGAATCCATTGGACGATGGGCTAACGGTGGCTTAACAACCTGTTACCTAAACGTTAGGTGCTGTCTATTTAGTGGAACGCTGGCTTCGAGTTCCTCATACCTAACTTGCCTTAAAAATTCCGGAGATGAGGCTCAAGCCTTTTATTGGTAGTCACGCTTCGAAATATGTACCACGATAAATTTTTTCATACATAATTCGTAAAGCGTAGGTTATGTTATTATTAAGCTTGCTTTCAGATTAAATAATCTAAAAGTGTTAACATATTCGTATCTTTCGGAATTACATAAGTAATACCCGTGGTACCTGTAACAATAAATTAACGCGACGTCAGAATTATCTAAATATGTATACCTATAAACGCCGAGTGTATATCAATAGTATCAATGAAGTGAACAAGGTTTGCCAGGATTGAGAAAATGGGATAAGTAAATTCTCTTACTCCTCTGAAGGAAATCGGAAGTGATGTTTATGTGTGTATTGACAATATAATAAATAGTTAACTGATAAATTTCAGTAAAAATAACACCTGTATATTAAGGGATCATAAACTTGAAGAATAGGTCGTCACACCAACAATATTTCGAATTTGTACATGACCACCGGTAATGTATGAGTACTACTGACGATATTTTATAATGACCTAACTAACTCTGTCAAATATTATTCAAAGTTATGATCGTTACTTTCATATTATTTGTGCAGGACTTTTTTCTTCTCGAAGTAAATTTTTCGGGAATAGTATTATATATGGTAAGTTTTCAATATTTTTAAATGACTTATTGCTTTGATGACCACCTTAAGAAACCTGTCTATACTGATTAACAGGTAAGAAACGTTTTCACGACTATTAACCTTTGCTCTTTGGTCAGAGGTGAGATGGACACATCTTTGCAATTACGGAGCTGGTAATTCTATGGCCACTTCGAACCCACATGTTGACCAAGTAGTCGGTACTCAATGTGACTGGCGGTTTCCTTATGTTTACCCTCACCGTAATAGTCAGGGCGAATGTATAATGGACAGGGTTTATAAATAGTGACTCTTTTGTCCACCTTGTATTATGCGAATTGCTGAGCATCTGGCTAACAACTCGCTACAAGGTGGGCACTAAATCAATAACTGCGTAGTTTATGTTGAACGAGACCCACAGGCTGGTGGTACCAAACGAAAAGGACATACACTATATTGAGAAATGATAAGGCAGATGCTTTCTAAGTTATTTATTGTTGTAAACTTAAAATGTGTATCATACATACATCATTAACTTTCTTAATTGAATACCAACAAATATCGTAGGAATCAAAGACTAAGTGACACCCTCAATTTACAATTTAAGGTACCTAAACCTAAGCTTCAAAATACATATTTACTCTAATGGAGACAAATTAAACGCCACGAGAAATAAACAATTTTATACAATATCGTATATATAATAAATCCATACTATGTATATTTAATGACGTGTGTAAGAAATAATGTCAACATAACTCTGCGTTCCAGCTGTTGCATCGAAGTTCACACACCATTTTCTAGAGACATTTTTCGAATATATAAACCTAATTTTCTCTATCGTCATCATAAGGGCTTCCCATTATTTCTTAGGCACGTATTTAAAATCACTACAGTGGACTCACAAGAATCCAACAAAAATCATTTTTCCTTAATATAAAGTAGAATTTCAGACATTAGATTTTTCCACGAAAAATTGTACTTAGCATTATTCAGACATCACTAGATAAAACGCTGACATATTGATTTCATAGTCTTGCGACGCTCGGCACTCACTTTACAAAAATATACCTAAGTTTAATTTAATATATTACATTACACATAGTCTTTGTCGCTGTGCGCGTCGCTCCTAAGTGGCGAGGGGGAGGTCCTCGGTGAGCAGCGGCATGGACTTGCCCTCGTCCAGCGGCGGCAGCGGCTGCGCCAGCGGGTCGGGCACGCGCGGCGCGATGCGGGGGTCCGTCACCGTGATGGGCAGCGCCAGCGACGTGGGCACGGGCGGCGCACCCCCCAGCACCGCCTCCAGCGACGCCAGCGGCGCCTCCTTGGTGGCGCTCGAGGCCGCCGCCGACGGCACCTCCGCCGGCGTCATGATCGGCTGCTGCAGCGCGCACGTCGTCTCCGACAGCAGCCCCGGGTGGTTGCGCGGCGCGTCCTCCGGCAGCAGCTCACTGCTCGCCAGCGCCGCCTCCAGTATGTCCCTTCGCTCCGGCTGGCACATGGGCACCAGCTGGTTGTCTTCGAGCACCAGTGGCCGGTTGTCTATGGGAGTGAGCACTCCCTTGTCCTCCACGCACAAGAAGAAGGATCCGACGGGGCCGCCCAGGTGCTCCCCGGCGACCGCCAGCAGCTGCCCGTCCGCTATGGCCGACGGGATGACGTCTGCGGCGGCGGGTGCGGCCACGGGCGCCGGCTCCACCTGCTTCTGGATGGTGGTCGAGGGCAACATGTCCTCGATGTTTTCGCACATGGATCCAGTGGGCTCTGCGGGATGAACGGCGCTGGTGGTGGCAGCCGGCGGAGGGGCGGGCACTGGCGCAGGCGCCGCGGCGGGCACCATTACGGGCGCTTCTACTTTGGGCTTCTTGGGAGGGGCGGGGCCTTCAGTCACGCTCGCTCTGGCCAGCACCCGGGGCTTGTGGTTTTGCTTCACTATGCTGGTAACGTTACCCTCGTTGGCAGATATTGCGACAGCCTTCGCGGCTTTGGATGGGCCAGTGCTCGTTTTCTGCACTATTTGGCCCGTGCGCTGCAAATGCTCGAATTGGGCTGCGGTCAGTTGCAGCACCGTGCCAGACTTTTGCTGCAAAAAGATGAGTGGCTCCTTCTGCGGCGTTTTCTTGGCGGCGATGGGTTGCGGGGCGGGCGCCACTCTCCTCGGCGCAGGCGACGTCACGATGAGTTGTCCCTTGGAGGTGATGACGGTGCCCCTGCTCGTGGCCTTGGCGGGGGCCGCCTGCGCAGGGGGCTGCTGCTTGTTGGGGAAGAGCAGTCGCTCGTGCTCCGGCGTCAGCACGATCCTCGACTGGTCGCCCTTGGCGTTGGTGATGATCATCACGGTGCTGGCGTCTGAGCTGGGAGGCGCGCTCACTTTCACCTTGCTCTCTTCCGTTTTGGCGATCAGAAGGTGCGCAGTCCCGCTTTTGGGGTCGATCACTATCTTGTGTGGCTTGTTTTGTTTCGGCCCCTGGGGCATGAGAATCACTCTCTCGGCGCCCTTGGCAGCGATAGGCACTGGCTTGTTGGGCTCCTTGCCCACGATAATCTTCTGTTTGCCGGTGGCTTTGTCGATCAATAGCAGTGGTTTATTTTGGCGGCCTTTTACCGTGCGAGATATGATATTGGGTGCCTGTAACCCCGATGCCTTTTGCCTGACAGTGGTAATGATCTGGGGCTTCGGCCTGCTGTCATTGGTGACTAGCATGGGCACTTTTTCGACACTCTCTGATGCGATCACATCCTCTGACAGAACGATAGGCATAGAGTTGATATCGAACAGAGCGTCATCTGAAGTCACCGTTTGAGGAATGGGTTTGGACGCAGCTGCTTTGATTTTCTGAATCCTCTGTGGAGTCATCGATGATCCGGCAATGATAGTTTGCTGTTTTATGGTAACACTGTTTGAGTCCGCAACCGGTCTGCTCGTAGCCTGAATTGTATAAGTTTGCATTGAACTGGGACCTTTAGACCGAGATAATATTATGTTTTCTGGTTTCAGCGGTTCCTTCACTGAATTAATAATAGTTTTTGGAGGTCCAGTTCTCCTAATAATGATCTTCTGCTTGGGAGATTGCGTTTTCGCTTGTAGTGGCGATTTGCTTATATCAGAATTTAATATTTTCGCTGGTGCAGACGTCACAGTCTTTGTCAGTACTTTGTTGATAATACTGTTGCTAGTTGGGGGGTGAATCGGTTCTTGTAGCAGCTGCTGCAGCGTCAATGGTGGCTCCGATTTGTCGCTCTCCTTTTGCTCGGTGTCAGTCGCATGCAATTGTGAGTTGAGGTCCACCTCTGAGGTGACGATCTCTTCCACGACGTCTGTGGCCTCCGCAGTGACTATCTCGTCAACCACACTCGTGTGTTCGTGGGCTTTGGACATTTGCATCAACGATTGCGCCGCGTTCATGTTATCACTTTTCTCTTTCTCAGACTCTTCTTCTCTTTGACTTGGTAAGTCTTGAACTTCTTTTGTTTCTGCATCCACATCATGTTCCCTAAGACTTTCTTCTACTTGTATATTGCTTTGTTGGTCAATTTCCTTTTCGGGAATAGTATTTTTTGGCTCATTGTCTATATGTGATTTCCTTGTGGATGACGGTAAATTCATAAGCGCTTCGGCTACCTGCAGATCGGACTCAGAAAGAGTGTTATCTAGAACTAATTCTTCTTGCACTTCATTTCCTACATTAGGTATCTCTTTAGGAGTCGGATCACTTTTTTCATTGTCTAGCGATGCACCATTCATACTGATATCGTCAGACACTTGATCTAATTTTATTTCGTCATTATTGTTAGTGTTTCCACCATTAGTTATAACATCCAAAGAGTTTTGTTGCATTACATCAGACTTATCGTTCTCTTTGATGTCGTCTTCGAACAAATCTTCCGGAAGATCGTGGCTCACTACTTTGGTAACGCGATCTGAATCTCTTGAAACGCTCAGGAGAGCATCGACTGCTGAGGCCGTACTTTCATTCATTACTATATCTTTTGTTTTCGAGGGTGATTCTGAAAGATTCTTGTCTAAATTGCTGTTCTCTATTTTCTCAGCAATTTCATTGTTTTCTAAAGTAACCGAATTGTCAATAGACTGGTTTACAGCATCCGTTGATATGTCGTCCATTTTGTTATCAACTTCAGTTGCATTGCTCTCCTGACTAATAAGCTTTTCTTTTTCTGCCTGTTCAGCTTCTGCCTTCATTTTCTTCAATTGTATTTTAGGTGCGAGCCGCGCTACTTTCGTTACCTCTTTGGATGGTGATTCGCTTTCTGCGGGAACAACACTATCCGTGCCGTTCATCTCATTAATTCTATCTGCATTTAACTGTTCCGCTATATATTTACCTATGACGTCCTGACTTCTCGAGTGTCGGCTACGAAAAAATGTTTTAGTTTTGAATATCGTGTTGCTCGGCTTGTCAGTTGGATTCGATTTCTGTGGATCTTCTACTTTGTCTGGAGATTTAACGATCGAAGGCTGGGGAAAATTTTCCTCCGCTTTCAAGGGCTCTGGGATTGAAGGCAGCTCGGGGACTGCGGTGCTCCTTAGCAGATCTGCCACTTCCTTCGCTACTTCTTCCTCGTCTATGCTAACACTTTTACTGTTCTCTTTCTTCTTTGGATTAATGATTCGTGGTATTTTCCTATCGCCGTCCGCTTCCACAGACCAGTCTTCATCTTCACAAAAGTCATATTTACAATCAGATTCTACTTTATCATTATTAGCTGGCTCCTCACTCCTGTCGTTTGTTTTAGTAGGGCTTTCCTCAACTTTCACAGTGTCACCATTATCATTGGCGTTATCATCTGCTTTCGGAGATCCATTAACAGTACCCGTCGCAGTAGTATCACCTTCATTGTCATCCTCGTCAATATCATCCCAGTCTGCCAAAAGAGTACTCTTGATTTCCTCATCGGTTTTCGCCTTTTTCTCTTCATGGTTACTCGTGCTATCTTCGGCCACGCGTTTCTTTCCTTTATCAACTGCAGCTTCACCTTGTACTTTAATCTTTCTTGGTTTTTTAGGTTTGGGCGATTTGTTTGGAGTACTTTTTGGTGCAGCCTTTTTAACAGGCGTCGGGGTGTATTGGGGAGTCAAACTATGATTTTTGTTGTGCAAAATCAGTAAGTTAAGCCTGTTAGTACTGAAGGGACAATTGGGACAGGCGTAAGTTCCTGAGCTTGTTATGGTAGGAGTGGACTGCGCTTTCACAGGAGTTTCAACCTTCTCCACTACGCATTCTTTTGCTTCTGTGCTCGCTCTGCTAGTAGATGGTGTACTTGATTCTATTGGAGTCTTCTGTTGTTTAGATCCTTGGACTAATATATGCGCTTTATAGTCTGCATTTTTATGTATAATCTGCAAAAAAATAGAAATTTGTACTTATTGTGAGAACAGTATTAATAAAACTAATGAATAATTTTCTGTAAGCAACACTGTATTGTTTATCATTCAATTCAATAAATAAATACTAATTGTAAATTGAGCCCAATATATTAAATCTTTACAATTTATGATAATGATGTCTGAATACAAAAATTATTATTGAATTCAGCAATCCCTTCTAAAAATATAAACCAAATAAAATATAACTCACCCTACGTGGTGTGCTCCTGGGAGATTCTTGTTTTGACTTTGAATTGCTGCCTGAAAATAATGAAAACAACATAAATAACATTAATTAAAAAAGACGTATGTATCTCTCACACTTGATTGGACAATTAGTAAATTTCTTATACTCAGTTTAACAATGTAAAAGGTAATTACAAAAATGAGTGCAGGTATATTGCCGCATCTCATTTTGCTTGTTATACTCATAGTATTAGATTAACACAAACCAATTTACTTTTAAGAAAATTTGCCAAAAACTAAACCAATACCCAAGCAATTAAAAAATCATGAACAAACAAGACCATTTATACTATTTACCTTTCCGTCCAAATACTGGCGTTTTCTTCGGATCACCGAAGAGACCTGCATAGCTCTCTTTCTTAGCCTCTTGGAACTCCTCCCTCGACAGGATATCTATATCTCCGCCTGTCACCTTCTCCGCATGCACCACATCTTCTGGAAACTTCTCCATAAGACTGTGTTTCCCTCTGTATGCATCTGTAACCACAAATAGGAATATTAGGTTTATGCCACGAACCAAATATAAAGAGGACCCGGCGAAAGAAGCGGTCCCATTAGGTCTGGTGTCCAAATGGCGTATTTTAATTGGTGCGGAGTCTAAAACTGAAGTTACCTATGTTTTGTCTCACAAAATGCTGTTTTTTAATTGGTTGTAATATCTCCCTTCCATCTCGCGTACCTCTTTTCATCCCGCATAATGCCATGCTAGTTTCCATACAAATATTGCGTAAGGCCAACTCCTCTTATTAATTACTCTATGGTTTATACCCTACCACTAACCCTTGGAGGGGTACACCCTCTGTAGATCGATCGATTTTGGGGTTATTTCACTGATAATACCATCTAGACCAATAATTATAGATGGGAATAAGAGATTAAGATTAATTTGCTTATAAAATGATCTTGTCATTTTCTAGGAAATTATTAATATACATACACAATACTATCTCATAATTTTCCTATAGAGGCTTGATGGAGATTATGGTTCCGCATTTATCTTGATCCTGGACAACCACTTTTGCTTCATTGAAATCCATTTGCCTCCTCATAAGTTACCTCATAGGGAAACATGAGGTCCATATATCATGTGACCATAATAGATTTACATTATTAAAGAAACTCATTAGTCTAATAACATACTAAATTATATCATAAAATAATTATGATACAATAAAAACCTGTTTTATAGTAATATTGTTATTGGTACTCACCAAGGCCTTTCTTAATAAATTCATTTTTCTTACTGCAATTGTACTTATAGATACAATTTATGTTTCTCACGTATTCACTGAAATCAAAACAACCATATATCAGTAAAAGAAATTTTAAAAAAAACCCTAGAAAAATTAATGAACCGGAATATTAACTGTTAATGTCACGTTTTGTAACATGTGAGCTTGTGTTGGTCATAGAACAACTACCTCTGCAGTAACTTTTTCAGTAACTATTTATATGGTTCACGTTTATAAGAACAAAAGACAATATTTTTAATGGCCATGACAAGTAGCACCAGTTTTAAAATGTCAAATATTGTCTTTTGTTCTTATAAACTTAAACCTTTTAAAAACTTTATGGGACTGCACTTTTAGCGCTGACTGTACATATGAATTTTTTACCTCATGGGGTTAATGGTCATGGAGACATGTACCTATCCAGATAGGTATAGGAATAGTATATTCATATACAAGTTTGGTACTCTGGTTATTGATTTTTTTAATTAGGCTGTATGTGGTCAATGAATTTCAAAGTTATGATTCTTAACCCAAAGGACTACCAGAAAAGGAATAATGGTTATAAAACATATGGAAAAGAAAAAAAGAGTAAATAATATACACAATGCTCTACAGTCTTTGCCCATTGGAACAAATGTAATGATACTGTGCCTTTACAGACAAAACAAACTTGTCTAAAAAAATCTGTGTATGTAATGAAATGGAGGTGTGACACTTGTGTTAGGACCAACCTCAAAGCTTGGAAAGTTTTCCTGCCTGGAGAATAGTTACAATTCAGAACTAGAACAGAACTAGTTGTAACTTCAAAATAAGTAAATGAAATGGTTTTATTACTTAATCATATGTATGTATTAACAACTCTTAACAATCACACACTTTCATAAGCCAAAAGAACAACTTGAACTCTACAGAATACATAAATATTGAAAAGGTTTTTTGTTAGTCTACCAAATAATATGTATTAAATGTAAAATATGTTACAACTGGATACTGAATTTCAAACGAATGCATATATTTAAGTTGTGTTTACAATACCCGAAACTGTTTTGTGTTAATTTATGCTGGATGTGGTCCACATGAGGTTTTATGTATATTGAAACCATGCGTTTGTTATAAGGAGTAATATGACAATTTATATGATTATTTGCCTCAGAATAACCATCGTAGAAAATATATAAACACATATAACTTACTATGAATCTTCCTGAAAGAATTGAACGACAGCAATCGGTGGCTTACGAAAAGACTTCACAATATCAGCAGGTAACTTTTCCGTACCAACCACCTCGCCGGGCCACCAACGGGATCCCAATTTAACCCACACTATCTCACCATCCGAATATTGTATATCTGTTTGGTCACACATTTTCTTCGTTTTTCAATGAATAAGAACCATATTATTTGTTATGCACTAGTCAGGCTGTCACGGACGTATATTTAATACATGAACAGTTTACTCTTGTCACCGTCAATCTTTTACATATTTGAACCTAGATTCACTTATTAGGGAAAGATAAAAATTAACTCATTTAACTTGTATATGAAACAAAATAGAGGCAAAATACTAATTGTAAATATAAAACTTGCCGACTATGAATGTACGAATTATTTCAATTTATTTTGTTAAGTTGGTATTGCCAAAGTGACAGCTTAATCAAGTCATAATAATGCTTTAAAATTTGTAGAATACAATAATTTTAACTTTTTGGCCAAATCATTCATTAAAGTAATAAAATTAAACTTTTATAACACTTTTCATCAGATATGTGTTGTAACAAAATAGAAGAATTGAAATATCATAGAAAAGAGTAATTTATTTATCCAGCGTCAGTTAACGCCAACATCACCATATTACTTTGTTCCGCAAAAATGTTGCAAGGAATCAAAATAAATAATATTTCGCCCTTCATGCTTACTCATTTAAAATCCACCAATTATTATATATCAATTAACTATAATATGCCGAAAATGTTTATCATTGCGTCATTTTAATTATTATGTAAATTGAGTATGTCAAGAAATTATATTTACTTAACTACATTATCTATTATTTACTATTACTTTACCTTTATTGAAAAAAAACTTTTTGTTATTTACTCTTTTTCAACACATAAAATTACACGACCGACGAAGACCATTAACACTTGTGGGGTAGTCAGAGTTTCGAATGTCCATCTTTAATAAAGTAGCAATTCTATGGCCACCTCAAATCCACATCGTAAACGGTATCGAAATTTACAAGCACTAACCTGTTTTATAAGTAGGTTTCCTTGCGATTTTGTTTATTTTGCAATGTGTTAATATAATAATTATTGTGAAAATCTATATACAAATTATACATACATACTTCAAATCAATTGGTACATAGAATCTGAATTTTCAACCTTGTCTATTCGTATACAGAGTTGAGTACCAAATATAAAATAATTATAACTTATGTTATTTTCTTTCTAGTTTTGTCAACTATGCCTGATTTATTAAATTACAGTGTTATACTTTATAGTCAAAGAGAAGTGATTTCCCCATTGCATGTTTAATTATTTTGGTATAACTCATATGAGTTTATAGAATAGTTACAGTCTTACAACTGTTACATGTTAATACAATGAAAAAAAGGCATAACATTTTCTTATCTGTTGTAGTTGAAAAAAAGCTCTAAATTATAATGTGGATCATATTTATAATAATCAATATTCTGAATTACTAAAAAATTTTTCATATATATATTGAAATAGTATTGAACAAAAGCTTTACAAGAACATGTATAATAAAACTAAAATGTTGGAATTACGGTAAAATCTAGCACTAAATATATCTTTCAGTCCTACAATCCATCAGTATTACTTTTGTGTAATACGAACTTTAGTCACCTCAAGCGCCATCTGTATAGTCAACCAACTCATGTCAAAAAAAAAATACCGTGTGAATGTGGCGTTGTTGTTTGGATTTTATGAAAGTGATAAATATTGAATTTGTGTTGGATTAGAGTTATTTTATTGATTAATCGTGAGTTTCACTTTCATTACATGAACAGTGATGATATGAGAATCCATTTAAATGCGCGTTGATTCATTACAAGATAAAGATTACGCTTCCCCCGTGAGGTTACTGGCAAATTCGGTGATGAGTCTTGCATTTTTATTGCAATATGTAAGTATTAGTTTTATTAAGCCTTCTAATTATATAATGCCTTACTCTTGCGTTGTAAAATTTTTCTTACGGGACGTTCTTGTTACAGAAATAAAACCTACGACCAACTTGAAAGTTGTAATGGTCTCCTGTGAAGAATTCGTGTGTTGTACGGGAGATGGGAACGATGTGAATCACATGTTTTGCTCAATATGATAAGTGGCTACTAACTTTGGAGAATGAGTCATAATCTGGCTGGGATGCCGTCCTACAGGCTGCCTGGGCCCGGCCTCGGCCCTCCCGACTTCAAGCCGCCGATGGAGGCGAGCACCCCGCCTACACCCGCGCCCAGCAACCCTAAAAAGCGACGGAAAACTTCCAACGCCACCAGCACAATCACAACCCCTCAGCCACCACCAACTGTCCAAGATCTGTTGCCACCTCCCCTCACTGGCTATGGTGATACAATTGTTGCATCTAATCCCTTTGATGATTCACCTTCCACAGTATCAAGCAATGGGCCAATAATGAGCCAAAATGGCCCCATGATGGGCCAGGGTGGGCCAATGGGAATGATGGGCCCCATGCACGGAATGGGCGGACCACCAATGAGGCACATGAGCCCCCTGCCCCACAGCATGAGCCCCATGAGCCAACAGATGCCCACCAGAGGAGGCATTAGCCCCATGGGGAACATGAGCCCCATGGGTCACATGGGAGGCATGTCACCCATGGGAGGCCCCAACATGGGCATGAACAATCACAGCATGGGACCAGGCATGGGCCCTGGCCGAGGATCAATGGGCAGTCCTATGAGCCCACTGAACTCTATGCCAATGGGATCTCCCATGTCCTCAGGCCCAATGGGCAGCCCCATGAACATGGGCTCCATGGCAGGCAACCACATGGGCAACAGCCCCATGGGACCCCCAATGCACAGCCCCCTGGGCTCAGGCTCAATGAACGGACCCATGAATGGGCCCATGGGTAGCGGTGGACCAGGCATGGGTCCCAGGATGAATGGCCCCATGGGACCCAACTGCTCCAATGGCTCTATGGGCCCAAACAGCTCTATTATGTCCTCCAACCCTATGCAAGGTAGTGGAATGGGTCCAGGCCACTGTGGGCCAATGCGACATGGAAGCCCCATGAACTCTGGGCCTATGGGTGGTAACGGGCCAATGTCCTCAATGGGTCCCGGCCCACCGTACAGTGGTGGCCACATGGGCCATGGTGGACCCATGGGCATGGGCGGGGGACCTTCCATGGGCATGGGCCCTGGTAACATGGGGAACTGTGGCCCTCTGCAAGGCATGAGTGGAATGGCCATGGGAGGGCCAGGAGGTCAAGGGGTGGCCCCAATGAACCAAGGAATGGGCATGTTTGGCCCGAAGCCTATGCCTGTTAGTGCAGGAAAAGTGTACCCCCCTGATCAACCGATGGTCTTCAATCCCCAGAACCCTAATGCGCCTCCGATTTATCCCTGTGGAGTTTGTCATAAAGAGGTGCATGATAATGATCAAGCAATACTTTGCGAGTCTGGCTGCAACTTCTGGTTCCACAGGTAAGTTTTCAGTTGGAATATTCTTATTTTATTTAGCTTGCATTGTTTTCTTCTAATGAAGTAAATGAGATCATTCAAATATTATATTTGTAAATTTACACACATTCAAGGTATTAATCCCTTTCAGGGTGGACAGAACCTTGTAGATATTATATCTCCTAGGTCACTTTTTAGAACAAATATTAGGGTTGATGTCGTTTTTGGAAATTGACAACTTTATTACTGTAGGTAAATTTGATCACAATATTTATGTATAAAATATCATCCCTAATCATTAAAAGGGTTGGGTAAAGTAAAAACTGTACAATTAAGCTTAATTTTGATAAAAAAAATATGAATATTACTCCTAGTACCATTACTTTGCCTACAATTAAGAATATTGCAATACTTTAAATATCTATTATAACATACCAGGATGAAAATACAGTCTAAAGTAGTTACAGTTTATTTAAATCCATCAACACAGCAGGGGACTTGTTGCTACTAATAACAGCAAAATAGAAAAAAATACATTTTTTTTTCCATTCCAGGGGTTGCACAGGCTTGACTGAGCCAGCCTTCCAGTTGCTGACTGCAGAAGTGTATGCTGAGTGGGTGTGTGATAAGTGCCTACATTCGAAAAACATACCTCTGGTGAAATTCAAGCCATAACGATTGTTTACAGCCAATTGTGACCCACCCATACAATACAAAATGTAAGATTATTTATTGCTTTGTTAATGTTGTCAGTCTCAATTTGATAAAGTTTTTATGGTTGTAGTAAATTGAATTGAATCATGAATCAATTCAATCATGTTGTTGGCGAAATATATTATATTGAAGGAATTGTAATTATTGTGGTTGTATAAACCATCTTTTTACCACAAATCCCTAGGGATCTAGGTTGCCTACTCTATCATAGAAGTTAAGATAACATGGCTAGAGTATAAGTATCTCATTTTGTAATTACATGCAATTGAATGAGCAATACGGAGTGCGTAGGAATAAGAACAGATGTGAAAGATCTCATTGGATTTTAGATAATTGCCTGGGAATGTTAAACAAAATGATCACAATGCAATGTAACGAAATTCTGGGTTGTGTTTCAGTAAATATGTTTTTAATTAAAATTTTATGATGTAGCTAAATAAATGTCAAATTCATTTATTTTGATAAACAAATATGTATTTGTGCACTGCAAAATCAACTACACTAAGAAGTATTGTAAATGGTACTTTTAAGTGTGAAATGTGGTAGATAGCTATGCATTTCACCGCAAGTGTAAACCCTTACATCAAGTTTAAGTCTTTCTGTTTTTCAAACTGAATAATACACAAATTTTGGGAATGGAGTTGGAAATATTAATATGAAGTTTTTTCACTTACTACCAAACTAAAACAAAAATTAACTTTGCTATTTTAGTTTTTAACTAAAACTCACAAGTTAGTTTTCTGTAATAATATGTTACTATAATAATGTGTTAATTGTTGTCTGTACAGAACCAACTTAAATTATTATTTCCCCAATTTTGAAAACAAAAGATTTTAAATTGAACAACACTTGTGGTGGTAAATTTTTAATGGACCTAAAACCAAAATATAATTTTGGTACTATACATATTGTATTTCCTGTCATCTGATATGAGCACACATAATAATCTGTTAAATCATTTTGTAGCACAAAAGTATCTAGTCTATGTCTTGCATAAATAATACAATAATTTCTGTTAATTTAGGAACACAAATGAAAGGCATTCAAAACATAAAATAAGGTATTTTGGAATAAGTTAATGGACAAAAATATATATTATTTTATTGATGACAATTCATTATAAGTATTTTATTATTCTTATATGTGTAATAATGTTATTTCATGATTAACATTAAAATTAACTTAATTTCATTCATCCTTAATTATTTATTTTATTAATATTTGTAGATCTTCCTTACATACACAGCAGTTTAGTTTTTGCTAACATTAATATTGGTACTAGGAAATTTAGTACTTTCATTTATTTAATTTTGGAAAGGATTTAAATAAATGAAACTGCAAAGTCTATGAAAAGATGACTGACATAATAATATGTATATGTTAGCTTAAGTCGATTAGCATATATGATTTTCCGCCTTATTAATAAATGGTTCTTGGCTGCCTTTTCCCACGGAAGGAGTAACTAACTAGATTAATTCTGCGGCGAGATCCTTCAAAGCAATTGTACTTATAAGATTTTAATTTGCATGTACGGTTAAAGTAGTGTATATAAAGAATCCATACGCTTTTGTAAATGTAAGAAAGTCAACTACTATAATTTACTTTTTCAAATGTGAAATCAAATCCTTGATTAGGTTTGTGTAGATTTGTAGAGTAAGATGAGATTACTGAATGTTTCAATGGTTATTATTACCTTTAGGTTTCCGTTAATATGTATAATTATGCTTGTATTTCTTGTTTAGTGGGACTTCAAAATTATTTAGTTGGTTATCACATAAACAGGTTCAAAATACTGTTTTTATCATTGCTTGTACTTGTCATGAGTTTTACCTATTTTTTCTTGAGATGAGTTGCCCACATTGTGCCTTGAATTGGAAATTGTCACACTATGGAGTCCCACCAGTACTATTTTACGATTATTACCTTGCATGTTGCCATATAAGCTAACCAAGGATTTAACTTATTTATTTCTTCTGTGCCATCCCTCATCTTTTAATATTACTTTGATAACAATGTTTCTGAATTTTGATAAATAATGATATATTGATAAATAATTTTGATTTTTTTGATGACTATAACTTTTATGAGTTTATATATGAAACAGTTTGGTAAAAGTTATTTTGCCTCAAAAATGATTGCTTATAATTGTGGAATAAATTATTATCAATTTGTAGAATTTATATATTATTATATTTGTTTATCAACAGCTTTGTATATTAGTTCTACTGACTATATTTTAGTTATGTAACTAATCTATTTCTGTTTCATTATATGTATATGACTTGAAAGAATGAATGCTGAATATAAGCTAAGTTTGTCGAATATTAAAATTAGAATATGTACATAATGGTTTTTTTGTCAAGTTGTATCTTGCAATATATTCAGTAACTATTATTTTCAATAAAAACCTTAACTGAACAACAAACCTTTACTGATGCGACTTAACTCTAACAACAAGTTATATTGCTAAGTTTTAGTCAAGAACTAATGAGTTTTGTGTATTTAAATGTAATTTAAATGAATGAATATTGACCTTGTAAATATAGTGACTATACTGCCAATTTCATTTTGTATAGGTATGTAATTTTAGCTTTGTAGTACTTATTTGTCTTTCATAGGTAGTTTACGATAAGGCCAACCCTTTTATAAAGTGATGAATTATTAGAAAGCTTAATAATAACATCACAAGTGACAATGTTTTCAAACTAGTATCAAATATGTGGTTTTGAGAGAATAAAAACTATGATTCTTAAATAAAATGATATACCTACTAGATCCTTTAGTGAAATTGAGTAACAAGATGAGTACAGTATGGCATGAAAAGCAGATGATTGTCACTTTATAAAATGTTGTGTTGAAGCTAATATAATAGTGTTGTGTCTTAGTTTCTCGGTGACAATTATTATCTGTATGATTTATAATTTTTGGTGCCCTTTAAGAAACTAATATTATTTTGTAGGATAAGCCATTAATATTGTTTTTATAATAACTGATTTATAAGAGTAAATGATTTTCGCAAGTTTCTTTTACAATGGTACTAACTTATTTATAATATTGAATGCAACAGAACAGGTTAAGAATTTGATATGACAATGATTTTAAGTTTTTTAAGCACACAAATAAAATACAAATCACTCTTTGAGTGTACCATAGTTATGATTCGATTTTGGAAAACAATATGCAATGGATATAATGTGCTACTTACAAACTAAATAAAAGTGTACATGTTTCATATATGTATGTTGGAAATTATGAATTGTAAATAAATGTAATAATAAACACTATTGAAAAAGTTTTATTATTGTTTTACACATATTCAACCCTTTACTATATTTATTAACTTCTGTAGGAGTTTTTAGAATTGTGTGTATGTACTCTGGAGATGAAGCTGAAAGTGAAAATGAAGCCTAGAATGATAATATGTGTAGTAGTAATAATTAAAACAAGTCCTGTAAAATGAGTATTCATATATTGACTTCAGTTATCCATGGCATACATATGTAAATACTATATCTTAAGTAAAAAGAATACATTAAAGCAAGAGAACTTAGTGCTAAATAAAATGATTGTAAATAACTTTTTACATACTTTTGTAAAATAAACAAAAACCTCCTTTTTCAGCAAAACATGCGTGAGTAAATACACTTTTTACAATACATGTTTGTACTTTCCGTTTAAGTAGTTTGCATCCATTAAAATAATTAATACTTTGAAGATTCGGTCTCAAACCTATCTTAAATAACTACCACATATATAACACGACAGTTAAAAATTCTGTAGATGTGTGTAGTAATAACAACACTTGAATCCCATTCCCAAATTATTAACCATAATCAGAACCATAGGAAGTTAGCCCCTTATTTTGTATAGCAAAACTCACTGCAGCATCCATAAAGTCAAAATGATCAGTAAATGAGAAATCATTTGAATTAATGCTGCTCTCAACTGTAGTTAGTTCACTTGTAGTTTCCTGGTTCATGCCTAAATTACTGAAGACCTGATCAGTCATATTACTATTAGTAGAACCTGCTTGATACAAATCGTAGTTAATATCTAAATCAGATGTCACACCATGGTCTGATAAAGTAGGACTATCAGGTGGTGATGGAAACATGTCAGCTTTTTTGGGTTCCACAGGGTTTTCTGGAGAAACGTTACTGCTAGTGTTTGAGGTGTTTTGAAGACCATGTGCCGATATGGCCATAAGGATGCCCTCGTTTTCTATACTGCGGTTGCTGGGAAGGTTATTAATGAAATCTGCGACATCCATGGCTAAAAAATGACTGGGCCCATTATCTGCTTCAATGGGCAGTGGTGTTCCCATCCAAGAATCAATAACTCTGTTTATTGTGTTGTCTACAAAGCCTTTTGCCATCTGGAACAAAAATTAAAAAGAATATTAAAATTTATTAATCATTATTTGTAAATATTTTGACTTTGAATTACCAATCCAAAGAGATTCAGAGAATTAAAGTGTTTTGTTGAATGTCATTAATTCCTTATGACATAATAGAAATTCAACAAACTCAAAAGTTCTATTCTATTAAGGTCTATAACCAGACATTACGCATTCTTTTTCCATTGTATTAATTAGTTCAGTGCATGTTGAATATGGATGCATAATGAAACATAATTCCTGGACCATAATTTAAATACTTAATTCTTGTAAGAAAGAAACAACTTTTTTCTCAGCACACATAAGACAACAAAAACATTACTAGGGAATGTGTACCATGCAGTAAAAGCGAGTTAGAACTGTGGCATATCTGCTGCAGCACTGTTCATCTGCCTATACCAGAAGAGCCAGTATTCGCTGGTAGTATTCATTTGTTCACTAGTTCTCACTCAATTAGAAACTATTCTGTATGCTTTGAGATTTCTACAAAAAACTATTATACTCTACAATTATTATTTATATTATAATTATTATTATATTACCTGCCGAGCTTGCCATTGTGCAATACATTGGTCCTCAGTTAAAAATATCCGTGGATCAACCATTGTGTTAGGATTCCATTGGTCTCCGTCTTTATCTGACTTTTTCTCCCATGTAGGGCTATAACGTGGGAAATTTGTTGGAAGTGCAGGCATTGTGGAACATGATTTAAGGATTGACTCTTGGGGCTCAGTCATAACCGAATCCAGAGTGTTAAAGTCTTGTTTAAGAAGGTAATCACCTAATATTTCGAGATTCTGCTCAGTATTTACATTGAGGTCACAATCACTTTCACTATCTGATGATGCACATCCGAGTGGTGAATCTAAAGAGCTAGATATAGGTCTCTCCTGTTCGTAGGAGTCACTCTTCAAGTGATACTTTCCTTTAACTTGCCAAGCAAACCGGGCTTTTTTAAGTGGGCGATCGGAACCTGTAGAACCGCCGCCATTTTCTTGCCGTTTTGATGATTCCCCTTCTGAATTAGATGTATTCATCACAATCACGAATCAATCCACGTATTGGAACATTTGCATACCCAAATGATCACGTAAACAAACACTTACATGCTTAGTTAGTAATCGTATGATTGATATAATTAATCTCTATTTTAACTAAGTAAAAGCCCGTTTCTTACAGATGATATCACAAGTTAGAGCACAGATATGTTGACTTTCAAAGCAAATCTATCTACCTTTGGAAATCAAACGAAACAACACTTTAATTTCAACTTTTTGAGATTAAAATATTGACGAAAAAGAAAGACTTCAAACAAAGGATTCCTTAGTCATGGAATTCCCAAAATGGGTTTATTGATTGGATGCGAGAATGTCATTTATAATAGGCAGTTAAGTTAAACTATTAACAAACTGCAGTTTCTAATAAATTCATCTTCAGAAATAACTTTGTAAACAAACAAGCAAAAAATAATTAAAATTCAAGCTGTCTGTTCAGCAATTAATTAGTTAGGGATGCCACACTGAAAAATTATATGACATTCACTCTATGTTGACATCTTAAAATTTCAGTGTTACCAGCCTTAGGCATATCATTATGAGAATAATATCTTGTGAATCAAATAAATTATTTTAAACTATTGAATATTATTAGGTTTATTATTTTTAATATTATTCTAGCTGTCAAAATATTCCTATCTGATTTGAAATAATATTTTCCCTGTTCCATAGATTTCTATCGCATATTGGTATAAATCCTTAATTTTTACGTATCAAAAGAAGCTGTATATTTCTTAGGTTTCATTTTGATCAATGATATAACATTGAACCAAAATATTTTATTATACAAGATATTGGTTGTAAAATCAGCGGATGAATACTAATTTATTTCTTAAATCATCCATGAATCAAGGTTTCTCGTTTATAAAATGTGTGGTTATAGGATTTTCAATATAGCCCCGTCAGTAAACTGTACAGACTCAATTGGATACTGATATTTAGATGTAATGAACCTAGTTGGTGGGACGCTTTCAGCAAGCTAAATGATGTCTTGATGATTTTACCATCGCTTTGATCTAGAGTTTTTAACATCCTACTAATGATGGAGATGTTTTGCGTAATGTAGATCCGGACTGTCGAAAGACTTAACAATTGAAGTAAATATTTTTAACAAAAAAAACTCATCAAACCAGTTGTTTTGGACAAAAGTATGGATTTGGATTTTTTGCTATAAATCAAATTTCACCATTCAAATCGGCAAAGGTGTCAAAATTCGCGTAAACAATGGCTAAATTTGTCAGTTTTGCTGATCCACTACCAACTTCACACTATTACTGATCTGATATTGAACTTTTATTTTGCAAAAAGCATTAGTGGACTAAGGCCCCTGGGCAATCATACTTCTAGTAAACGGGCTTAGATTCACTGAAAGGACGATGAATGATCTATGCTCGATGACTCATTACGTGACAGAGTGCGAAACACGGAGATTATATGACGCACAGGAGGCTATCGTAATTAAGCGGGTTGGATTGCTAAAGTAACATTTCATTGGTCACGTGACCACGATAGATGGACGTGGTTCTTACGATGGACGATAGGCTTACAAGACTCTTTAAGCCCAGAGGTTAAACGCTAAGAGCTGTGCTAAGAGATAAGAAATCAAAATGTACGTATTAGCGTGCATTCGATTAGTCACGTGATCTTTCTAAATGTATCCCATACATTGTGATTTCTACTTATTTAGGTTGAACTTGTATGTAAAGTGAACTTGTATACGAATGTTATGTCATACTAGCGCGCGTCTTGCATGATGGAAACGGGCTTTAAGGGTTAATGCAATGTATTTGGCGAGGAGCTAGTAACCTGTCAACTATTTTCTATATCAATGCTATCACGACTCGATTTTAATGCTAAAAGGACAAATAATATGTGTGAGGTTTTGTTCATCCCGAAAGAGATTATGGTAGAGTCGTCTATGGTGCGTCAACAAAGTCAGCAGCTCAGTGAAAGTTGAAAATACAAATAATTATTTTCGGCTGAATATTTAGTCAATTGTGATGGCGAACTGGCTAAATATGTTCGCTTTGGGATAAGATTTGGATTCTCAACTGGAACGAACCGAAGAACAAGGAAGAGAGCAAGGAATTGGAGCATCGATTTCGTTTTTCCTCGGTTGTAGCGGCTGGCGGCGTTGGCGTTACCATGGCGATGAAATAACAAGAAGTTCAAAGGCCGTGGCATCAGTTTTTGTACTTCAGCCGACATAACCTTAGTGGTGAATGGCTTAATAAAGAATTAAAAAAAAAAAAGAGATTATGGTACTTATATGTATATATATCGAAGACAAGACAAATAAAAATCTGACTAATTTTCAAGGGACAATGACTGTTATTAGTTTGAAATTCATACTTTGAATGGCATTACTCATTCCCATAATCACAGATAAATGTAAATAAAGTACAATTAAATGTAAACAATTGTAGTTATACAAACGGTTTTAAACTACCAACATTAGCACTATTGATATTCAGAAGTTAATTAACTAATATTATTTTAAGTAATAGGTACATATTTGTTTTCAAAATATCACATTCATAATGCCTGAACAAACGGATACACTCCCGAAGCTGTGATGTGGAATTCAAGGAACATCATGACCATAAACACTTTCGAGGTGTCTTGAATTTATACCGCTGTCGTTACTAAGAAAAGTTACATCCATAGCGCCATATTCCGAATTTCGGTACACTTTTTAAATTCGACGCGCATATTATAAGTTTCTTAAATAGGCGTACAAATTGAAATAACTAATAACTTGACATATCTCCTAGTGTTACGTAGCACCGTATGAATAGTGTGGTGAATGAGTGTAACAAACTTAAGTGAATTTTAACGAGATATCATTAGACTTGTTGGTGACTCGTAACAGGATTACAAAGGCACTTGCTTAGGGTCGTATTTCGGCTCGTTCATTGTACATTGCGACGGGAGGTCTCGACCCAACAACATCCTACTTTTACGAGCTAACACGAGGATTCAAAGAATTATTTTACAAACAAAATGAAGGTATGTAGACATTTTTTAGTCACTATAACGTTACTTCAACTTAGATTTCTTTAAGTAAAAAATTTCAGCTATTTACTCGTAATAAGTGACAATTGACCTCTTGGTATTCAATTTGGATTTGTTAAAGGGGCAAAAATACTTGTATTATTCTTGACATAAGGATGGAGTGTATGGTGTACACCAATGATCATCATGTTGGGATGGAATGCGTTGATTACGTAAAATTCGGGTCTGTGTTTGATTAAGTGGCTTTAGTTTCTAATTTAATTTGTCTTGGATAGAAGATGAGTAGGTTTTTAAGTCAAGTGTTAGGCTTTTGCACACATGCGTTTTTTGGAATAAAAATAGTTTTACGAAATACATCGAATGCTACGGTAAGGGAAAACATAGTGAGGAAACCTACCTGTTCCCCGAACAGGTAATAGTTAGTGCTTGCAAATGGCGACATGGCTTATCACCTGTCACATACTATTTGGTCAACACGTGGGTTCGGGGTGGCCATAGAATTAGTAGGTACCTTCGCAATTGCGGAGATGGACGCCTGATCCTCTGACGACCCCGCAAGGGTTAATGGTCGTAAACGCGTTTGTTTTTTGCGTTTTTTGTCGTAAAACTACGGTATACTGCGGTTCATTCACCGTATGTAGACACGGTCGTCAGTGGTGTATATGTTAGTAGGCAAGGTGTATAATAACACATTGTATTCAATTCGTAGTGATTGATAACTGACTAAGATGATGAGGCAAAGTGTGTAATAAGATTATTTATTTAATGCATTGCCAAGCCAATGTATAAAATACAGAGATCTCATCAGGCAAATATTATCAATGGCAGATACGGGTAGGTAAATAAAAATCATTAACTGTTTTAGAGCAAGTACCAACATAGTACTAAAATCCCCAAAAATTTTTATGTCCCAAATCTCTGCAGTTAGGAATATGAGACGTATGATGACGATGATTACATGCAATTCGAATGACTTCTAACTAGAGGTCTTAGGTTCGAAACCCGACTGGCTCTTCACTAATAAATAGAATAAAAAAATTCATTTACGTATATAATTTACAGTCTCTAACGATGAAGGAAAGCATGGTAAGGAAACCTGCCTAACCCTCGGGAATGGTAATGCCTGTATACAGCGATTTGGTTCATTACCTATTACGTTGGGTGCTATCTATCTACTAGAACGCGGACTTTGTTTATATACATATTATATTGCATAACTAACATGCCTTAGAAATGTATATGCCTCTGACTGCTCCGACGCAACAAAAAAGAGTGTGTATTCTGCAAGTTGTGAAGCATGTATGTATGTAAACTTTTCTCTTCATTTCTTCAGCTAGTACCTGCCCTAGTCCTGATCTACTGCCTGTTGCCAGGCGGTGCTCCACAATTGTCTGATGCTGAACTGGAGAAGATCCTCCGCGACCGCCGTGTGATGACCGGCCTTATAAAATGTGCATTACGTGAAGGACCCTGTGATGCTATGGGGAAAAGAATGAGAGGTGACTTTACATACACACATATCTGTTTCCCTGTAGAGGTGTAGGCACATTTTTTTTCGTCGATTGTCTTTTTCCGATTTTGAGTAAAGTATCACTTCCTTGATCCTTATCAATAACGTGCGAGCATTATTGAAATCATGTGTAATCAAATTTATTATCCTCCTTCTTCAGCCAAGGTTCATTAGTTATTCTGTAGTCTTGTAAAATTTCGTAAACTGTGAGGAAGAATACCGTGAGGAATCCTGTCGATCCCTTGGGATAGGTTATAGTAAGTCTCTGTATACTGTGATAAGGTTCAATACCTAACAGGTTGGGTGCTGTCTATGTAATGAAAACGTGGCCTTGAGTGGTTCATACCTAACATGCCCAAATGTTGGAGATGAGCACTCAAGCTTCTCATTACCCAACCACAATAAAAAAGGGGAGTGTATATACACAAGTCGAGAAGCGTATGTATGTAAGCTTTCCTAGCATGACCATAAGCACAGATATAAGAATACTATACCAACCATAAGTAAATTGTACTTAGTATTAAACACGTAATTTGAAACTAGTTTCGCTTGACATGGCAAGACTTAGTTGTGTCGAAATACCGTGCTTACAAATTAGTGGGAAAATCCTCACTGCCACTACTTATCGAATGTATTACACCGCTGGACTAATACATATAGAGTTGATAACCATGAGCTGTACACGACAAAAATGTAAAGAGATTTTAAAGAGAAGAAAGAAAAAAAATCGAATATAGTGATAGCTCACACAAAAAATAACAAATAAATACATAATTTAATTCAGAAACACGGTATCATATCTCCATGGTACCAAAAAGAAATCGACTCGGCATGTTGCTGTGATAATTGGTTAACTTGATTGTAAAAAGAAATCATAATATTGTAATATCCTCTATTTTTTTTCTCCTATTTATACAAAACATTACATAAGATTTCGTAGAAATTGTACACCACTTCCTTGGTACGTTCAATAACTTAGGCACGCTTGCCAAAACAAATTAGATCAGTTAGAAATAGCAGGAAAAAAAACACCGAAAAATTTCAAAACTTAAAGCCATTAGAGCGTAGAATGACGTCACTCAATTTCTCCAGTGCGTTTTCGCGCGAAATCGCGTTGCCTTATCACGATCCAATTACGTAACGCTCTTTTGTTTGTCCGCAGCCTTGGCGCCGCAGGTTCTGCGAGGCTCCTGCCGTCAATGCTCCGGCCGAGACGAGAGACAACTACGAAGAACTCTCGCTTTCGTCCAACGGAATTACCCATGGGAATGGTCCAAACTCATCCGCTACTACGGCTGACAATATCCAATCATTCAATATATTTTATTAACATTCTATTCTCATAAGAACATTATATTGTCATAAGAAAGTACTTATATAATATCTGTATTACATTAGCTGTCGTAAAAGGTAACGAGTCTCATTTAAGCTTCCCGTGTTTTGTAATTGAGAGGCGGATCTTGCGTAGTTCGCTTTAGAAGCTCGTTGAAGCAATCCGGGTATGTCACGAGAAGGTTAATGGTGGTGTCTTGGAGTCTCGAGAGCCCGAGGGGGGAGAGCAGGTTAAGTAAGACGTTACGTTAGCTCGGCACCGCGCCGCCCGCATTCACTGAGCCACGCTGTGCGACGATCCACTGCTAGCAAACGTAGAGCCACTTGGAAAAAGAAATCGCGAGACGGGGTCAAACGGTTCGTGAAACATCTAAGGACCTGATAGAGCTAAGTGTGTAAAAGACGTCCCTTTCTAGTGCAGATAGCCCAAAATGCATGTAAGTTATATCATTACGTATGTTAGTTTTTAAGTTAGAATGTAGTCTGTACAAATCGTAACTTAAATGTATCGATAACATTAGTTTATTAAATACATATTATATAGAGTTGTTCGTACAAAAAAAACTAATATTTCAATTCGTTATGAATCATTGGAGTGGATTGATTTAATAATAAATACCACTTTATTAAGATATGAGAAACATTAATATTGTTAGCCATGTGTTTGCAAAACGTTCTAAACTCATAATAAGACACAACTGGTTCACCGATTGGAAAATGTAGGTCGTTGGCATATTAATCATAAAATTTAAGTTGAATTATTTACAGATACCAATTATGTAAATAATCGACCGAGTTTTCATTCAATGGATTTTTCGTACAATCCTGTCTTTACACTTTACTGCCAGTACTTTAGATAATTTTGGATGAAATCTCATTAGAAACGCAAGTGTTTTCATTTGTTTCTAAAATTCATTTGTATGGTAATATATTCCAACTGAATAGGTAAATTCATTCTTCCACTTACCTAGGTCAATAACTCGTTTTACGAGTACAATATTTTTAAAATTCATGAATTACAAAGTAATAAATCTGTTATTAGCGAAGTCATAACAATTTACATCATACAGGGACTCGGATCATCGGATATCAAATTTATTTGATATGATACGTATTACTACGCGATCTAATTAGTCTTCTTTAACTTTTTATTTTTATAATTTGTGGGAAAAACCTAACTAGTTCATAATAAAAGACAAATCATAATTATCACATTTTTTTAAATATACTAAACATTTAACATACTAGTCAAATTGATTAGATCATTTTCAAAAGGTTTGACAAACTTAACACAGCTTTCACAAGAACTAAGTTATTACTAAAACTTCATTCATTTCATTCTGATCAACATTAGTGATTATAACTATATCTTCAAACAATAATTAAGGAAATGACACATCGTAGCATTAACATCGTATTTAAAATAGAGAATCCTATACGCATCTACCTACAATAAGTACCTCAGTTAGTGTTATTATGTACGAAATGAGGATGGTCAAATGAGTCTGTACTTATTACTTAGCTTGTACGGCCTACTTTTATCGTGAGGTACTGTATGTCATGGCCAAATTTTTTTACTTAAATCCTTACTACGGTCAGTGGTTCTTTATCTCTCTTTTGTGTTATGAAAGATTATTGTTTAACCACTATTTTATACTAAGATATTGGCAGGATAATTGAAGGATTGCTGATTAAAATTCTGATCACAAAATGTTACGTTGAACTGACTTTATGTAGATCACGTCGTGTTCGAGGTCGTGTCTGATTACTTTGAGTAATCACTGTAATCATCCAAGCCAAAATTTGTGGCCCTACAAAAACTTAATAAGGTAATCTAACAAATCTAAATTTTCTTCGGTGTTTTGTTCAATCTTTAAGCAATGGTTACGCATTGTAATTAATTCAAAACACACATTATATCACAATCCTAGGGTCGGAACACAAGATTTAAAAAGAAATCTCCTAAATTACTTATTAGTTTAAAATGGATCAAAAAGAAGGAACAGCATACATTCTACTTACATAAGTATTAGTAAAAGATAAATAATATATTAACATTCTGACTATTGAATTCCACCTAAAGCGTATTTGCTTTTTGAAAAGGGTCGTCTCGCTAAAAATTCCAGGTAGGGAAAATAAAAGCTCATTTGATTTACAAACAAACACGACAAAGACTACGCCTTTTATCACTTAGTCGGCAGAGGGCGTCATTCACAATAATATTGGCTCCCGTACTTATATTGTGTAAAAAGGAACAAATAGCTTTATTTGTTCCTTTTAAAGCAGGTAAAGCCCTTGTTCTTGAGAAGAAAAGTAAACAATATGTGGACCTTTGTGCAGTCGTTTTAACACTCACTTGTGAATGACTATCTGCTTTGTGGGACTCTCTTGCTTACTTTGGGTGGGTATAGTTATGTAATAAAAAGCGTATCGTTAAAAAAAGAGAAAACTAAATCTACACAAAACATAAATTAAACTTTATCTAACAAAAATTTTCATTAGTTATAAGTAAAGATGGTTAGGTAGGTTTTCTTTTTTTTAATTAAAGTTTAGGTTAGTAAAGCTTAACCAGTCCATTGTAAATTCATACGAAATGTGATTGAATTGTTTTGTAGTATAATTTGGCACTGGAATGTACGCGTGTATAGTTTAGATTTTTCGCTCTAAATTTTTTTTTCCAATATGTCAATTTCTTGAAAATTATCGATATATCAGGAAGATTACCATATAACAAATATCATTTGCGAGATTTGAATTATTTTAAGTCAAGCTGAAATTCTAACAATGTAGGTAAATCTGACTCAGGCTTTATTCGTGTCTATGCTTTCCAGACCGCAATGAAAGCAGTATTCCTCTGTGCGCTGGTGGCGGCATGCCTCGCAGCCGAAGCCCCGAGGCCCCAAGTGACAGACCAGGCTCTCGAAGACGCTCTAAGTGACAGGAGGTTCATCCAGAGACAACTCAAGTGCGCACTGGGAGAGGCCCCTTGCGACCCTGTGGGACGGAGACTGAAAAGTAAGGAGCTACTTACATACTTCACTACATAGTATAAAACAAAATTCTCTGTCCCTATGTATGCTTTAATCTTTGAAACTACGCAACGGATTTTGATGCGGTTTTTTTAATAGATAGAGTGATTCAAGAGGAAGGTTTATATGTATAATAACATCCATTAAATAGTGGAGTAGGCTATATATTTTGTACCCGTGCGAAGCGGGAGCGGGTCGCTAGTATATATATATAACTTTAACATACCTAACTAACCACGGAGGTATAATATCTCTTAAGTCACTTTTTAGCATGGATGGGGTTGCGATGTCATAATGGAAGATTGGTGACAGGTTGCTAGATCATCGGCGATTAGATTCTATTTAGCCCTACTCCCTTAGTCGCATGTTAGCATTCTTTTTACGTCGCAGCCTAGCAAAGAGCAGAAGCTACTTTTTATATTTAGTAGAATATTAATATTTAATAGTCAGAGGTTCGTGCCCATATCTATATTGGCGGAGTTAGCGATTCTATGGCCAGTTCGATCGCACGTGTTTACCAGATAGTTCTGTTACTTACATATTCATCACCTTTGACTCGGTGACTAGGACTCATACATACTTACGTGAATATGTCAATGCTGAAATTCAACGAACAGGTATCATCTCTGAGATTCTGTTCTATATAGATGAAAGAATATATGCTACGTCAATAATAAGTAAAAATGTATTAAGTCATACGCGAAGTTAAAGTGAGGCAATTTCTCTTAGTCAAGTACAGTTCTAGAAAAGTACTTTCTATTGGTCCAAGCAGTCGAGTGCAGGAAGCTTCGCCGGGTGAGCATGTGAAATCGGCACGAAGTGGGCCAGCGTAAGTCTGGGTGTAACCGGAAGCCGATCTGGTGTGAACTGGATAGATCCATGTCGAAATGCTTACATAAGCTCAATTAAAACCCGTTCGCTCCGTTGCGTGTTGGCTCACGCGTATTTTTAAACGACGCGGAATCTCTAGGCTCGTAATCCTGTAAGGTTTTGTTAAGTAAACATTCGGGTTTTTACGATAGATGGCTCTTGGAGTAGTTATGAGTGAATTTATGGTAAAAACATAGGGCTTTGAAAATATAACTGAAATTTTAAAGTAAAACCACGTAGCAGTATAATGATATCGATAGTAAAGTGTACCTAATAAAAATAATAATGTATTCCCCACATATGTCTTGGAATTGAACAAAACTTGGAGTCTTAGAAAGTTATTTAATACAAAAACGCTTTGACGACTACTTACACTGTTCCGTGCTAGTTTTGGAAGTACAAATAACCCTAACTAGCTGCCGTTCATCCCGGCATGTCGTAAAAGGCGCCCAAGGAATAGGGGTAATTGGAATCTAATGGCCGAGAGGCTAGCAACTTCTCACTATTGTTCTATATGACATCACAACCCCAATAATTATGCTAATAACTGACCTAGGAGACTCCATGGTTCTGTCCACTCAGAAAGGGATTAAAGGACGTGAACGTTTATATCTACTTTCACTATTTTATCTCCGGGGTATTCAATGGTTCGCGTATCAATCTTCACAATAAAATTGCCTCATGAAA
Organism: Leucoptera coffeella; assembly: GCA_030578115.1. Classification (NCBI taxonomy): domain Eukaryota; kingdom Metazoa; phylum Arthropoda; class Insecta; order Lepidoptera; family Lyonetiidae; genus Leucoptera; species Leucoptera coffeella. Next base: position 57,110 of record JAMBLF010000090.1, read on the forward strand.
CCTACTTTTCACCATATATTTAGCATACATCGTGTCTGGTGGTGTTTCGTGTCTATGGCTAAATTAGAATATCCACTAAATATAAAAATCTCTACTAAAAATAATATGTTTTGTTTTCCAGCTCTAGCCCCCTTGGTCCTCCGTGGAGCCTGCCCTCAATGCAGCCCTCAAGAAACCAAACAGATCCAGAAAACCCTCTCGTACGTACAACGAAACTTCCCTCAAGAATGGGCCAAGATTGTGAAGCAGTACGCTGGTTAAATAACCATTACTTTAAGAAGAACTCTATTCTTAATTACTCTGTGTTAATACTAAGACAAGATCACTAAAATAAGCTTAAACTGATGAGTCTTGAATTACACATTCGTTTATTAGGAGTACGTTGCGCAAAAAGTGAATTCAAGAAAATAAAACATACGTGAAAGGAAAATGTCAGATGTCAGTATTTGATTCTAAAATCACTATTAAAGTACCTACACATGACATATGCATCTTTTAGTAATACATACGTAATCCAGTATAAAAAAATATAAAACTTTTTATAAAGTTTCTTACCATGAAATCAGTCTTTTTACGATAATAATAGCTAATATTAAAAAAAAGACTCGTACTGTATACTTGAAGAAATTGACTATTGTTTGTGGTTTTCTAAATTAAGGTGTCCTCGTCTATGTAATAATTTTATTATACTCTTAGATTGTAAGTACTATTTATGTTTACTTCATAAATTTGCGCAAATTGTGTAAATATAATAAATATAATTTTATTGGATTCAGTGTTTCTTTCTTAAATTAAATCTTGTATACTCCTTAATCATTCCCAAGACGCATACTATGCATATTACGCTGATATATCGTTATTAGGTCTTGATTTTTGCACAAACTCTATTGGTTCGTATGTTGCTGGGTTAGGATACTCAGGTTTTTAACCACCCTAAAAGGAATCATTATAAAAACAATAAGCACATTACATTAAAGAGAAAGCGTGGTAATAATACTGTTGTTAGTAGTGACGTTTCGTCGTTCCCTTTAAACACGGCTCTAGGAATTATTACGAAACAGATGTTCTAATTTGTATGAAAACATCACGAGAAAACCTTAATATTGCTCGGAATAAGTAATTACAAAATGGACTATTCGACCTAGGTGGCGCGAACGGTAAAACACGAACGTTGATCTTGAGGTCCCGGGTTTGATTCCCGGTGGAGGCTGTTCAGAATTACGCTTTTTTTCTACTATCCAGTCTGATCATTTATTATATTTTAGTCGCAAAATCAAGCAGTATTAGGGGCAAAATAAAATTAGGTTTTATGCATTGTAACGAGTTTACACTTAAATTCACGAGCTCAATTTTATTTCAATATGGGTAGTGTGGGTAAATGTAACTAATAAATTGTATGACTACTATATCTACAATATGGTAAAAAGTTTTGTAGAATAGGTACTTATATAATTTTACCGTGAACTGAATTAACCTAGGTAATCATAATACTTACGCATATGAAAAATGACTACAGCCGATCTTTCGTTGAAGAACATATTTTATTTCAAAAGCATTATAATCTAAAAACATAGTTTTACAAATTCGTTAACCTTTCGGAGTCAGTAAATGAGTGGTTAGGTAGTTGCATACCTACATACATACATAATGTAATCTGTACTAGCATCATTACAAACACTGGAAATCTTGAATTTATTTCGTGTGGATTGATTACCATCTGGATTTGGGTGAGAATATCAGTTTATACGTTGCATCATATGGAAACGATACGTATTTATTGATATAACTATCTGCAATTTACACGCCGCACACAGGTGAAATTTACGTAATTTGTGGCCAAAATTAAAAAAAACAAAGTAACTCCGATTTTAAATTAGTAGCCTAATTTAGGAACAAGACATATGGCGCCATCTATGAATGACCATTAAAACGTTTGACACTTTTTATTCAGATACCCACAACACTTGATTTAAACAGTTTCACTTGTTGAGTAATTTATTACAATTTTGAGCTTTTGTTTAATGACAACGTTTAAATTTTATTTAGTTGATATTTGGTGTAAAACGTAATGGATTCTATACCTTCAGGTTAGTTTATTATTTCTGTATTACTAGACAGTTTACATTACTTGCGATGTTATAGATATGTAGGTTTGAATAGAAGTCTATATTTTAACAGTTTTTTTGTTTTACTCAGTGAATAAGTTCATACTCAATCACACTCAACCCGTTTCTTTTACATATTTGGAAAGAACATATTTATAGCTTTCATATGACACCAAAATTAGCTGCGTCTAACTGCGTCACCTTAACAACATTGTGCAAAACTCACAAGGTTTAACAATTTTAAAAATACTTATAATTTTTTTTCAGGCAGTTCCCAGCATAGCATTCCAATTAGTCGAAGAGAATTATTGAATTGTTACTTCACGGGTGAATCTAATAACCACGAGATACAATTTCAGCGCTTAGTTACAAAAGTTCGGGAAAAAACACACTGTGAAGATGAATTACCAAAATATATTAAACAAGAGTTGTTTCACTTTATTTATCAGTACAAACAGAAGTGGCAGAGTGTTTCACGAAATAAAAAACGTTTTGAAAAAAAATATAGTAACTGGCTAGACACATCAGTTCATTTTCCTTCGCAAAAAAGACAAAGAATCTCTAGTGATTCTGTGGGAAGGCCTGAAAAAGTTTTTGTGGAATGCAGTGATAGATCAAAACGACGAAAAACTCAAGAATTAAGAAGTCAGAACAAAACAGTTGAGTTGACGTATGCAGCTGAAATGAAGCTCAGGTCAGAGGGTAATGTTCACGCTGCAAAAGTGTTAGCCGATATAATTCAAAACCCCGATGCATCGAATTACATTAAAAAAGATAGTGATAGAAAGATTGCTAAGCTATCAGAAGATAAAGCTCTTTCTTTACTTATTAATGCTAGGCTTACTAAATATCAATACAATATCATCAGAAGTAATGCCCTTGAAGAAAGTTGTCCACTGTATCCTAATTACGAAAGTATAATTAAAGCTAAAAAACGTTGCTATCCTGATAACATTGTGATTACTGAGCAATCAGCAGAAATACCTCTTCAGGATCTTGTCGATCACACGCTGAAAAGGTTAGCAATATCACTTGATGATGTACTTTCTGTACTAGAAGAAAGTAAATTAAATAATTTGTGGCTCATAAGTAAATGGGGCTGTCATGGTACCTCCGGGCAGGCTGAATACAAGCAATTATTTGAAAATCCAGATGTATCCGATGCTTCTATTTTCATTTCATCTTTGGTACCTGTACAAATAGTTTATGGAAACCCCAGTAATACACATAAAGTTATCTGGCAAAATCAACGTCCTTCTTCACCACGCTATTGCAGACCTATAAAGTTAGATTTTGTACATGAAACAACTGAAATACTACAGAACGAGACAAAGTACATTAAAGAACAAATTAAGACATTAAAAAGTACAAACTTAGTTATAAACGGGAAAAATGTATGTATTAAGCACCACTTAATTTTGGCGATGATAGATGGAAAAGCAATAAACGCAATAACATAAACTGCTTCTACACAAAGATGCAACTTATGCGGTGTTACAGCGAAGGATTTTAACAATTTGAACTACTGTTTAAATAAACTCATTATAGATGAACAGCGATTGCTTCTAGGACTTTCATCACTCCATTGCTGGATCAGATTCTATGAATGGATGTTAAACTTGTCGTACAAACTGAAACTGTGTAAGTGGCAAGCCAGAGGAACAGCAAACAAAACTCTAGTAGAATCTGAGAAAAGAAGAGTGCAACAAGATTTTAAAACAAAACTGGGTATGTTGGTAGATCAGCCTAAGCATGGATATGGGAGTACCAATGATGGAAATTCAGCTCGACGATTTTTCTCTAATTACGAAGTATCTGCAGAAATAACTGGCATAAGCAAACAATTGATTTATAGGCTATGGATTATTTTGATGACAATATCTAGTGGGCTAGCAATAAATGAGGAAAAGTTTAAAATATACTGCCTGAAAACCGCTGTTGTCTTTTTGAAATGGTATCCATGGTATAATATGCCAACTACAATTCACAGAATATTAATCCATGGGTATATTATAGTACAGAATGCAGTGGTTCCAATAGGTCTTCTATCTGAAGAGGCCCAAGAAAGTAAGAACAAAGATATTAAAAAATATCGTGAAGGTTTCACACGGAAATTTTCTAGGAAACAGACTATGGAAGATTTGTTTCACCAACTTTTAATTTCATCAGATCCTCACATCACAAGTCTCAGAAAACTACCACAAAGACAAGTTAAACCTTATCCTCAAGAAGTAATAAATCTTTTAAAAGAACCAGAAATAAGTTCAGTATCGTAATTTTTTTTTTTAATTTATCTCATTTTTAACTAGTATTATTAAGATTAAATACATCAATGAAACATACATTTAATAGTTTTACTTTTTAAAACACCTTCAACCTATTATTTAAGACAGACTACAGTAATATATGGGCATAAACACACTTGACATAATTTTGGCCAATTTTTGAGCGAATTTCACCAGTGTGCGCCGCGGCGGCGCGTCGTCATGATCAAAATTATCTGTCACGTTCGACAGAGAATATCTGCTAAGAAGTCGGTCTGGATTGTCGAAAAATCATCACAATGTTTATTTTATGTTAGATAGATAGATAATGTACGTTTTATTTAGCAATTAAAAAATTGTCTTGCAATCGGCACACTATTGAGTTTAAAAATCAATTATATTATTAATATAAAACTCCCATAAACGTTTCGCGATGTTTTGAAATTCGCGCCTTTTTATATTTTATATTCTGTCCAACCGCTAAAAACAGCACTAACGCGCAATGTACTCAGCGCTGCTGCGCTAGAAATGTCGGATTTTTGACAGTTCGTGAATTTATTTTTGGAATACAATACCCTTAACATAAGTCTTAATTCAATTGGTGTAATAATGTCCTACAATATTAAATTATAAATTAAATCACAGTTTACCGTTGTTATTCAATTGAGTACTGGTTATAAGGTGGGATAGGTAATAGTAGAATGACTAACTCCGTTTTGGAGTTGTAATATTTTGTTTATATTATGAATAAGATAAAATCTTTTCTTCTTTAGCCTACATTAACAATATAAATAATTTTGTTTGTATTTTATATCTCAAATACGAAGTTATATATCTAAAAAAATAAGCTTTTGATATAAGAAAGGTATCTCAAATATTATGGACGAAGTAAAAAAAAATTACCATCTCTATCGATACCCGTAATGAGCATAATTATCTTCTTTGCAGTAAAACAACAGAAGAAATTACATTGACAGGACCACATAATTTTGTATTGAGGTTAGGTCCTAAGTGAAAATGTTGTTTATTTGAGAAAATAACTTAAATAGTTATTGGGTTCTCATCAAAATTAATTCAGTTAAATAGTTTTCACAATGGCTTTAAATAGTTTAATGTCTCGGTTATCAATAACCCCAACCCTTATTAGTAGAAGATCTTTCCATGTTACTTCTGTGTATTTAGCAAGCAGACCAGATGTTGAGAAACCAAAACCAGGACTTGGTAAAAGCTACAGGAGAATAGTTCATTTTCCTGAACAGTACACAGTCAAACCTTTGGAAGTCACCAATCTTGCTGGAAGAGACCCTGTCACAGGTACTGTTGGTTTACAATTTGTCTTAACTTAAAGAAGGCAATATTTTAATAGGATTAAGATGAAGTTTATTGAGTCAGACTTTCAGAACACATTAATATTTTCATATGATGATAGCTCCAATACCCTTAGCACCAAAAATTGAATTAGATTATACAATCAGTTTTTTAAATAAATAGTAAAAATGACAGGTATTATTTAAATAAATATAAATATAAGAGTTAAAAAGTAATTGCATATTCAACCTTATGAATCATAAGATGTTATGTTTGTTCATCTTAAAATATATCTACTTAAAGTTCATTAATAATTATTAACTAAATTTTTGTTTCAGGAAGGGTAATAGCCAAAGGTATAGGTGGTGGAATAAAACACAAATACCACTGGATAGACTGGGTAAGGGATGGGCCAACAGAAGGCGAACCTCAGGTGGAGAAAGTTATACAGGTGAGTTACAAAATGATTCATTTCTATTTATTATACATATAACATAAATCTCTTTATGACTGTAGGATGTAAATAGTATATATACTTGTTGGTTTACAGCCAAATAGTAATAGGTGATAATCTAAGTACTAACTATATTTGGTTGTTAGAAAATAAGTGTCTTTCAATATACCTAAAGCAAATAAAATATTGTAATAATGATAGGTAATGTATAAAGTAATATTAAATTCTAAGCATATCAATTTAGTTAAAGACCAGTTAACTGCAGGATAGGTAGAAATCCCACAGCTTTTTTTCACTTTTTCTTTATATGCGTCCTGGAATATAGCTTTTGCTTCATTGAAATCTAGACAATAAAACTTCTTCTGAAATGATTTTTTTACAGATAATGGAAGATGGTTGTAGGACCGCTCACATAGCGTTGGTTGCTGTTGGAGACAAACTTAAATATATACTGGCTACAGAGAATATGAAAGCTGGAGATTTACTGAAATCATCAAGGGCCTTACCTAGAATTCCAGGTAAATTATTATTGCTGATCAAAACATAACTAAATATACAAAACTAGGTGGGATGAGTGTTTCTGGTTTTTTATTGTTAGATTAGTATTTGCACTTCAAATAACAACAATACTAGGTAGAAAAATATATAATCTACAGCAGAAAATTGAAGGGTTTAAACTTACCATTACTTATGCCATCTTCCCGGCATGTTGTAGGAGGCGACTAAGGGAGGTAAATTCGCTGCGTTTTGGTAATGGGCTAGCAATATGTTAGCATTGTTCCAAATTACATGACAACCACAATATTTATGCTACAATGTGACCTAAGAAACATTATTTAAGAGATTAAGTGAATGTTTAAAACTTAAATATATAATAATAATAATATTGTAGGACGTTATTACACCAATTGAACTAGCCCCTTGGTAAGTACATTAAAGACTTGTGTTAAGGGTACTAGTCAACGTATATTTATGAAATAATATACATATTATACATATATAGCATATATAATCAACGACCAGACTGGAAAGCAGAAGAAAAGCGTAGTTCTTAACTCTGCCTCCACCGGGAATCGAACCCGGGACCTCATGATTAGCGTTCAGGCGTTTAACCGATCGCGCCACGGAGGTCGTCAAAATAGGGCCAAGAAAAAAAAGACAAACGAAACAAAGACCTGATTGTTAAGTTTAGTGATGTAATTTTTATTTTATTATACAATTTGTAAGTATTAAGTGTTATTTACTGTTTACAGTGCGAGCCAATGAGGGAGATGCTTATTTATTAGGTGCTCTACCAGTGGGCACTCAAGTGCATTGTATTGAAAAAACACCAGGTATTACATTGTTTAATAATAATAATAAAAGCGTTTATTTACGGCCACAAAAACATACACAATACAAAACGTTTACAATAAAAAAAAACTTACAAACTAAGGGGTATAACTTGTGCATGTTATTGTTGCAGCAAAAGGGTCCTAACTCAGCTGGGTATGTTGCGTCTGGTGGCAAACGCAACGCTGGTTTTATGTCAGAACCACTTTCATTTCAAAATCTCTTTCTAATTTCTCAACTATTATGTAAATATAGGGTTTATAAATTTAGTCAATGTTTTGTTTACTGGCCATCCATAATCTACTACTAACTACATATGTTACATTATGTATTGTTACTGGTTTATATTCTGAAATTGAATCTCCTAGGTTCTTTCGTAAAAGAAATTAAGCATGTAAACGTATTGTGTAGCGAATGTATGTTTACCTCTAAAAACGTAGTCACCGATAATCCCAAGTACCTATAACCGCCGATTATGTATCAGGCGTTGAGTATCAATGAAGCAAAAGTGGTTTGTTAGATGATCCGTGATATCTGCCTACCCCTTTACAGGGTGACTGTATGTATCTTGGTAGATAATACCATGCCATGACAATTATGATTTATGTATATACAATGACAATTATATACCTTTTTTTTAAATGGGATTGCTCTTGGCCCATACCAATCCAAGTAGTTGGATTAGTCAGGCCTAAGGTGGAGCGAGCTCTCCCAGAAAGTGCTTGTGCACCCGCGATTTGAAAGTCTGTGGACTAATATGATTATATTTATTATTTTCTTTCAGGTAGAGGAGGCTTGTTCATTCACGCAGCAGGCACCTTTGGTACAATCGTCAGGAAGTATGATGACAAGGTGGTAGTGCAAATGCCCTCAAAAAGACAGTTCAGTTTTCCCCAAGAATGTATGGCTGTTGTGGGTAAGTAGTATCAAATATTTCATAATTGTTTTATGTAATACCTTCGACATGGAGTATAAATTGTGTGTGACTTAAACACAAATATTAATTGATTAAATTTTATGTCAACAGTATCAAAACAAATATTTAGTATTAACTTTACCTTTGCTTTGTACTAACCTTTTAGACGGAAAATTTGGTAATACCAACAAAAAATGTTACAAAAAAGCACAATTACGAATATAAACCCTTGCGGGGTAGTCAGAGTTTGCTATCGCCGCAATCGTAAATTGAAAAACTTAAAAATAACTAAAAAACCAATATTAAATGTATCAACGTTTATGAAGCTAACACATCTTATCAGAATCACATGCAAGCTTTTTTTATTTTTCAGGCAGACTATCTAACGTAGAGCACGGAACCACGCCAATAGGTTCGGCGCAAAGGAATAGGTGGTTAGGCAACCGGCCGCGTTCGGGGCTATGGAAACGTAAAGACGGTCGCCATGGGAGAAAGATCAAGCCTCCAAAGCCAGTTAAGGTTATTTCTATGGAGTCCAGTCCAGTTAAAACACCAGTAGTATTGAGTAGAGTTTGAAGTGTTCTTGTGTAGATAGTTATGGAATTAAATGTGTAATATTTAACGTTTGTTGTTTTATTGTGGTATGTTAAGTGAAAAGAATACAAAGATTAACCTGTGACACTTAAACAAAGCCCAAAAAGAAATGTGTTCACGACCATTAACCCTTGTAAGTAGTCAGAGGTTCTAATCTAATTCTATGGCCATCTGGAACACTTAAACTGAGTAAAATATGTTACTAATCATTTAAGTGGAGAGATGGTATAAAAAATAAAGCGTTTATTCAATATAATTTTATAAATGGTCTGATAATACATTCACAGCATTATAAATTACAATATTTTACAAGTACATAAAGAGCACATGATTAATCAAATATAATTATTGATATTATATAAAACACTGAACACGTTTCTTAGTGAATTAAGTATCTATATTTCGATTTAATTAAATGGCCTTACGAATTTTCAATTCAGTGAACAAAATATCATGGAATAATATCAATTACACCTGTCATAAGTGAAGAATAGAAGTGTGTATTAAAACATACATAAAAACTCATACATACTTTATATATTTAATAATTGGCAGGGTAATATTGTGACTCTAGACCAGTCTTTCGACCTTTCTTTTTAAACATAACTAAAATCTGCATACTTTGATAAATAATTTGTGCAACTATATTTACAAAGGTAACTTTATAACTTGTAATCTATCTATCACTTTGGTGTGTACACAGTCGACGATTCAATTTAAGCAATGCATATTTATTATATCTCACTCAAATAAGCATTATATTATTATTGGCGTGACGTTATTTTTTTAACTTTATAAAATCACGGCAGTTATTACTTGTTGACGAGAGCATTTCCAATTTTATAAAGTGGTGTTTTTTGCACACATTCTACTAGATAGCAATATGTACGAGTATTTATTATGGTCAGCTGATCATATAGGTACTGAGTCTTATCTATCTCGAGCGCTAAGCGTATTTCCTCACGATGATTTCCTTCACCGTAATAATTATTTAATTATCATACTAATTATTATTTGTATTTAAGTTAATATCGCATGAGGAATGTCTTAAAAACAATTAATTCGCCTTTTTAATTATCATCTTCATCGTCCGATAGGGTTAATATCTGTAACAAAAATAAAGTACATATTTAGGAATTGTGTTTATAATGCTGATACAAAAAATGTTATCGGGAATTAAATGAACATTATAAAATTCTTTTTGGTTACAGAAAACCCCCATTACATCATATATCCAAACTGATGAGTATTGACTCCATCGCCGTTCACAGACACTGAATATTAATTACTTATACAAGTGCTGAAAATGTTTCCTCACAACATCTTATACAAAAACCAGCAGTACGTAATCACTGTATCAGTATACTGTATATGGAATCATGTCATAAACTTACGTCAGTCATTTCGGCAGCTAGTTGCAGTTCGGAGAGACCCGTGACTTCTTCCAAATAAGTGCCACCATCACACACCTTCAATATGAAATGCACGCCTTCGTATCTGTTACAGTAAAATTTATGTTATTTTTGTATAATGAACTTCACAGAGTAAAAATACCTTGGTACCTATATTAAAAGTAGAAATTTACTACAGACATACGTTCGTACGTCATACGTACATACGTCGGTATTTTGAGTTTCACGTATCTATCTCCGAAATCACAGAGTTAGTAATTCCAAGATTAGCTCGAACTCAGTTCACCAAATAGTCAGCATCTAATGTACAATAATACTCGTATAATTATAAGCAGAATCAAAGTAAATCCCAAAGGAAATTAAAGTTTAAGTATGACAATCCAATGACGGGATATAGACCTCCCTAATGCTACACGATAGAACACGGTTACTTGTTACTTATAAATACACTGTAACCGACCTCCTAAAATTATGGATAACGATATATGTACAGTCAACGCTAAAAGGTCAGTCCCAGTAACTTTTTATAAGGTTTACGTTTATAGGCACAAAAGACAATATTTTTCATTTCGAAACACGCGAACGTATAGTGGCCAAGACAATACATAGTGGCGCCAGTTTTAAAATAAAAAATATTGTCTTTTGTTCCTATAAACTTTTAGAGCTGACTGTACATTGTAAGCTTCCTTAAAATCTTTAATAGTCTTGTTTAAACTTACCTATACTTATTAACAACCTTCTCGGAGCACGCTATACACTGTTTGAACTTGACACACGTGGGTGTCACCGTCTGGTACGAGTGTAGGAAGCCCCTTATTGAATGTGGGATGGGCCCCAACACTCCTTGAGTCTCCTTAGACAGACCCTTCTCTAGTTCTTCTGAGAGATTGTAGATGGCGGGAGCGTCTACTCTGTAACGAAATAAAATTTTATAACTTATTTACGTGTTAGTGTCATGTATGAAACAATAGCCTATGTCAATCATTGAGTGGGGCGCTTAAATTTATAATGGTGGATTATTAAATTGTTTTGTCTCTTTTTCGAATTTATTAGCATTCACGACACAGGTAGGCCGCCATCCATGTCTTTATGTCAGTCTATGTAAGTCCACTGCTGGACGTAGGTAGGCCTTTCCAAGGGTACGCCACAAAACACGATCACTCATGGCTATCAGCCAACCACTACTAGCTTTTTCAGGTCATCGGTCCACTTAGCAGGGGGGCGTCCTACACTACGTTGAGATTTACGTATATTCGATGCCTTCATACATAATTAAATTGATAAGTTACATTATAGTTTTAAGAGATTCGCGATTTATACTCATGATTAATAACTAACGGGACTTATCGCGTATGTTTTATGTAATAAAGTTACCTTTATTAACCCGACGTTTCGGCTACGTTGCAGCAGCCATAGTCACGGGCAGAAGTTACATATTATAAGTCAGTTATATGAACTAAAAATCCACTTAAACTCACTTGAGTGGATGTTGTAGCAGTGAAACGAGTAGTTCGACGGCCAACGCTCCGGCCATCGCAGCCACTCCCGGCCGCGTCACAGTGCACTGCTGGTCTAAGGTTCGATCTTTTTGAGACTGCGAAAATAAATATCGTAACGGAAAATGCTTAGTTAATCCTCTGTATCTCAAGTAGCAAATCTATTGCCTTGCTAACTAGCTGCCGTTTTTCACAGCATGTCGTAAGAGGCGTATAAGGGAGTAGGTGTCAATGGAAATTATTGGGCGATGGGTTAACAACGGGCTAATAAACTCATTACAGCTCTGATACTATGTTAAGACTGAACACGAAGTATTATTAGGTCACCGAGGTTAAGTCCACCCAGAAAGAGATTAAATTCAATATAAGTAAAGTAATAGTACATACATTAAAATTTGAGATATATTAATGATATAAACGTATGCTTCACGACTTGTGTATACACACTCCCTTTTTTCATTGTGGCGGGGTAGTCAGAGGCTTAGTGCCCATCTCCGAATGTATGGGTCAGTCGAAGCCCGCTATTTACTAGAAAGACAGCACCCAACGTGATAGGCAGCTAAGCGTATCTAAGAACTGGTTGTTTGTTACCTATCCCGAGGGATAGGCAGGTATTTCCTCACGATGTTTTCCCTCACCGTTAGCGACTGTAAATTATGTACGTAAGTGAAAAACATATATGTATTTAAATTTTATTCATTGGTACATGCCAGAGCCGTGATTCAAACCTAAGACCTTTCTCATACGAAGTCAGAGGTCTTGTTCACTGGGCTACAGCAGTGTACATATGTATTCTTGAGTGGCTGAAACAACCTTATTGTATATGAATATGATACTCACATTGCCCGGTGCGGTGACGTCATTGCAGAAGTAGCACCCCAGCTGACTGCCGCTGAGAGAGCCGCTGGTCTGGCCAGAGTTGTCCGGCTGAGATTGGCCTGAGATTCCGTGTCGCATCACCAAGTAACTGTCGAAGCCTAACGCCGAGTTTATCACGATCTACAACAAACTAAACGGGTTAGTCCACAAGTTACAGATATAAGCAAACATGTCCTAAAACTCGCTTCCGGGTTAGAAATGATGTCTTTTATCACATATACAATTATTATCGGCGTCGTGATATAGTATTATTATAGAACATTGGCTATAGGCTCCCACTGCCCAATACATTCTACTTCATACATTAACTTTCCACAACATGTCTATATAAATGGCACCTGTTCAAAAGTCTTCCGTTTACGTCCCAGCTAGCTAAATGGGTATGAATGAATTGTATGAAAGTATTAATGAAATGAAGCGTATGTGCGATTATACTAAAAACATATTTTCATCTCTTCATAATAATAAGTATACGATTCTAGGAGTGCAAATACGAGTATATGGCTTTATAGTTACTACCTTGCCATAATGCGCGGCAATCAACGTGGGCAGCCATCTCGCTTCCCTCGTGTCAAGTAGTAGAAAGATGACGTCATGCTCTGCAATGGCCGCCGTCAGTTTTTCTACATTGGATATCGTTTCTGCCTTCAGGGATTCCCCCACGGGGTGACCAGGCATTGGGATGTGCAGCTTTATGCCTTTGGACATCTGTACATATTAAATAAGACATAAACAAAAATATACAGCGAACTCTTGTAGGGTAGTCACAGTTTCAAGTGCCCATCTCTGCAACTGCGAAGTAAGTGATTTTATGGTAACCTCGAACCTATATGTAACTGTATTGTCATCACCTGGTGGTAAACGATGTCGCTTGTAACAATTGTATCACTAGTACCATGAAAATGGTGCAATTCGCATCCTCAGACATTCCAGTAAAGCTAGTAAGCATTCTAAACACGTCCCTAAGTAGCATAAGACATAAATTACATCTTCAGTCCATACACTCTAATAACACTAAACTAAACATCAATTATTAGAAAACTCAATTAAGGTTCGGTGCAGGTGGCGATCTATAGTATCTGCCTATCCCGTTAGAAAGGTAGAGACGTGGAGATATGTATGTAAATATCATTTTCACATAATGTTAACTTACCACAGTTGGCAGAATCCTTTTCAAGCCGTCTGCCGCCGCCTCAGCTTTCATTCGGCCGCCGTTGAGGCAATCTTCGTGAGTGAAAAGCACTTGTCGGGTCGGATTCGAGTACGATACTTTGCCATTATCGACAAAAGTTATGTGACGGAAGCCCCATGCCTAGAAAAAGATTTTTTTGACACATTTGACTGAAGATAGTTTTAGTCGTACATGGAATTTATGATTATGTATTTCATTTGCCGTGCTTGACAGAATTTGAAGACAATGCATGTTTTGCTTGATCAATTATATAATGATAATTGGATTTGTGATAACATTTGTATTGAACATTGTTGACAGGTTGCTTACAATCAAAAGATTCCATTGACCCCTAGTCCCTTCGACATACCAGGAACATAGTTTAGTACTATATTAAATAATTTATACGCCCGAAGAGGCAGCCCATGCTGTAAGATTTGTATAATATAAGATTTATATGCATGTGAAACAAATAAAGTATCTTCGTTTTGTTAGCATTCAACTTTCAATCTCTACGTCCTAGTAGAAAATAATAAAGTCACGTAAAGTTAAGAACAGTGCCCTATAAAATTACGTACCAGTAAATTTCTGGCCACGTGACAACCTAAGGTTCCAGCACCTAATAAGAGGCATTTCGTGTTCTTCATCACGTCGAAATCAAGTTCAGGCACCAAACGCCACTTCATCAATTTTATGTTCAGATCTGAAGACGTATCGGCTAACCTGCGAAAGAAGAATTGTCTTTTTAGGAGTTAATGAAAAGTCTTGATCAGCGTTTGTACACATTGGAATACACATCGATTGAACTTGCCCTATTTTAAAAATGTATATCTATTAGAGATAGATGTATATGTATTTATTAGTCATATGACTGACTTAATTTTTTAGTCTTATATGGCCTTTAATTAAGAATTATGAAAGAAAAATTCAGTTATGTAATATACATATCAATACGAATTATTTAAGTAGAATCAACATCAAGACTAAAAAAACAGCAACAGAAAGCGATATTCTTAACTATACTTCCATTAGTAATCGAGCCTGGTACCTCACGACTGACGGTCAGAAGTTACTTCAAGTCACGAGTAAGTACATTAATGTTATACTTACTTAACTGGATCCATAGACGCCGACATATTAGCCAGTCTGGGGCCAAAGTTGCCTTTGTCATTTCTCTCCCAGCCAACCCAACCGGAACTCACCGTGGATTGGGCATCCTGTAAACGGTATTACTTTAAATACATAATATTCAAAGTTCGTCTATGAAAGGCAGCTAGTTACTAGCTTAGCCCATTTATGTTCCTGATAACTCGAGAAATAAATAAACGTTTCAATAACACCATTTATTCTATTAAACGTACGTTCTGACACATTAATGTTTACTGATAACCGTCAAACATCAACTGTTAAGCAAAAAATGTACCCATACTATGCCGTACCGTCCCTGTCCCGTGCTAGCTGAGATGTAAAAAGAATTTGCTGCTCGTCCCGACATGTCGTAGGAAGTGACTAAGGAACTAGGAGTATATGGCATCTATTGGGCGACATACTAGCCTGTCACCAATATTCCATATGAGATCAAAACCCTAATATACATGCTGTAAGTTACCAAGATGATGTTTTATATATAAAAAGTACTGTTCACCTGGAAGACATAAAAGGATGTGAATGTATCAATTTGTATGTAAAAAATCTTTACCTCCGGTATCTGTATTGTATACACCAAGCTATTCTGTATTCCTCCAGTCACATTATACCGCAGAGACAGTGCTTTTACAACACTGCCCTTAATATTTGGCATGTGGTCTATTAGCGCAGCCAGAAACATTCTTAACGGCCACCCTGGGTTATCTTCCTTACTAGGATCTAGGAAACCAAGGTAATATTGGTTCAAATCTATACTATCCAAGCTCATTACATCCTCAACAGTCTTAACTTTAGCTCCATTTTGAGTATTGACAAAGAAAAAGCACTTTTGATTATCATCTAGTTGTTTATGGTCAGTAAGTATATCTTGAATAAGTTGTGGGGTGAATATATTAGTTATTTTAGCCTTTTCCTTCATGTATACGGTTGGCTGACTTGGTGCTGGGAAGGCAAACCAGTAATAATAATGGAATTTCTTTAAGTCCTGAAAATAAGTAGTTTTTATTTTGATTACAAAAATACATTAATATTTTCTGTTGTACTGACTTTACTTCATTACTCACTTAACATGCTTTTAGGCTTAAACTGTTATGTGTAAAAATGAAAACAGTTAACTGATAATTTTGCCAAATTCTAGCAACCTTTATAAATGGTCCTTAAAATCTTACATATCAAACATCAGCCAAAATGTGTAAAGGTACCTTTTAAGAATCATAACTTTGCGTGTATGTGTCTACTTACTGCAAAAGATAGTAATAAGAAGTTGAGTAAAGACGCAGGGCTCTTTATCCAATCCTTATTCTTAATGTTAGACCATATCATTTCCCCTATGGAATTCAATAAGGCCGCTTTATCAATATTTTTGAACTCCTCAATTGTATTCTTATTCATTATTGTACCCATTATGTTTTGGTAGAACATGATTTTTTGTGGTTCTCTGAAATAAAATGTCAAAAATTATAAACTAAACAAAGTTGAAATGTTTTTTTACATGAGCCAATGTTTTATACATACTTATATTCACACTCCTACGACCCTAACGGGTTTGGCAGAGGCTATCAATCACCATATTGAAAGATACTGACAAAACTCTCTCGCTTCACTTATTCTCACACATGCTCTTTTGTTCTTCACAGTGCACATCATTAAGAAGAATGCATGTATGTTTTTTTATCATAACATAATAAATGAATATACAATGTGCTAAACAATAAGGTCTTTTATTATTATTTATGCCTAATCACATGCAACTATTCAATTAAAACGACAAGTAACAAATGACTGAAAAAAAACACACTCCTGCTTACATTATTATTTTCACATCAAGGCATGGATATTTAACAGTTGCATTCCATTATCAAAACTTTGTACATGTGATCATAAAAAGCTGGCTAATCAAGACCGTCACATTTATTATAACAAACATTATTTGTTTTAATTAAGCCATATAGATAACAGTCCTAAATATATATATTTATAATAGGAACATTATAGTTCAACCCCCAGTTACATGCACTCTGTAAATGAAGTCCTATTTTCTGTGTACAATAAATTACATTTGTAATATTCACCAACTACCGAGGTGAGGTAACACAATCTATCATCTGACACTGTGAGTACTGTCTATCTGGTTAACATATGGGTTTGTTGTGGCCATAAAATTACTAGCTCTTAGAGAGACAGACACTCAAACCTCTGACTACCCTGCAAGGGTTAATGGTTGTGAATGTGTGTATAATATATGCTCTTAAATTATAAATACATAAGACAGGACATAGTGACATATTTTAAACATTCATTACAAGTACAATTTTCAATGTAATAATTATTATCTTTTTTATCATAAAAGACTAAGTATAAGTAAACACAATTATTTATTTAAAGAATGAGCCTTCATGGTATCTTTATTGCAAAATGTATTACTTACTTTAGATAAGTCAATGAAAAACATTTAATGGATTTTTATAGATAATATATTTACATATAAAACCAACTCTATTCTGATTGAAACAAAGCAGTTGTATTCAAATGTATGTGTATGAATAAACATCATGAGGATGTATGAATGACATATCATGGAAAGTATCATGGGCCTAATTACAATGATATACCTAGGTATAAGTATGCAGATTAATATTTATTTTATACAAATAAACGATCAACCATTTTAAAAAAATTTTTTTTAAAAAAGTTAACGTACTTTTGCAACATAATGAGCATGGAATAAAATCCTTTTTAAATAAAACATAATATCGATATAAAGAATAACACAACAAAACATGATATACTAACCTGTTGAAAGAAGTTCCTTCTACTTCAAACATTGGGCCAATATCATCTCTATAGCTAAATTTTCCATGGATTTTCTTAGTGCTTTCATTTAATTTGTCAACATTTAATTTCATTTCTGTAAGAGAGTGCCAGAACGAAGGGTGCACAAATGATATAAAAGGTACATATTGGATTATCTCGTTAGAGGTCGACATTTTTACTATAGAATTATGGTAACATGTACGATGTGCTCTGTGCTGTTGTATTTTCTGTATACACTTTCTCTAATTATCAGTTAGAGAATATAATGAACACATTTATAGAGTATAAAGTTTGTTTATTTTTTACACTACTTTCATTACAATACAATACTACAACAGTTTTTAACAACAGTTTTTAATATACAACGATTTATGCAATCATTTTGATAATGACACGTAATAATCTAAAATCCCTTTTGGTTGAAAATTATATACTTGACTAGCGACCCGCTCCGGCTTCATACGGGTATAAAATATGTAGCCTACTCTACTATTTAACAGATGTTATTATACATATAAACCTTTCTCCTGAATCACTCTATGTATTAAAAAAAACCGCATTAAAATCCGTTGCGTAGTTTCAAAGATTTAAGCATACAAAAGGACATAGGGACAGGGAAAGCGATTTTGTTTTATACTATGTATTGATGTTGGAAATTATACACAGATCTTCTCGTTATATTTTTTCCCCAGGACCTCTTTCATTAGAATGAAATTATATATGTATTATTATAATAATAAATGAACAAAATAGATATAAGCATTTCTTGTACTATAATAGAACAATAAATACTATACATATAACCTAAATTTTACGCAATCATATTTTCTAGATAAGCCACCTGATCTGATCGATTAGTTGTAAGAGTTAAATGCCTTGTAATGATTTCTATAAAACTATTTGCAAATCGTATCTGAAAATTGAACCATGAATTTAATTAAAATTGTGTATTGAGGTGTTGGTATATAAGAGATAATATTCATTTCATGGGATGCGTCGCATGTGTACTTTTTGGATAGATATCTAGCAACTATAATGAATTAAAGACTGTAACAATCATAGAGATTTTGTTTTGACAACAACATTATAAACATTTTATTTTCTCTTTGTCTTTATCAAACGAAAAGTTTGATATGTATTATATTTTAAAGATTGTATTTTTTTGTTAATTTTAGGTGGTTTTATTTTGATAAGTCTATACTATTTTCACAACAACCACTACAGACGTAGTAAAATCTAAATTCGGAACCGTGGAAATATGATCGAGCGTTATTTAACGTAAACAGTTTAAATGAGACGAACCATGAAATCAAAACTTCCTATTCTGACAGAAAACGTTCCCCTTTCACCGGAGTCTAAGAGTAGTGCTATGCGAAAGAAATTGCCTAACGCAAATTTTTCATTTCCCATGGTCAGCGATAACTATGACACAATAACCGCATGTAAATCACCAAAGAAAAGTCGTAGGAAACGAAAACCCAAGCCGGAATATACCAAGAAATCTCTATCCAACCTTCAGAATCGTGTTGATGAGGAAGAGTTGCCAGATTTCTCACCCCTGCATCAAGACCTCGAAATCCATAGACCCAAATTGAAGAAGACTTTAAAACTTAAAAGGAGCAAAGTTCTAAAGAACCGAAAGGATGCTGAGTGTGAATCAGAGGGCGCCGAGAACAATAAAACCAAACACGAACCGAAGGCCAAGGAAGCGAAAGAAAATGGACGACGTATAAATAAAACGGCACCCAGAACTTACTCTCCGAAAGGAGCCAAGACTCAGAAAGAAAAAGATAGCAAAACCATATATCAATCGAATAAATATAATGAAGAGGAATCTTCGGAAGATAGCAACGGGTTTGTTGTACTATATTATAAGGTTACCACATGTAAATATTCACGCCTTCCTACCAACTCTAAAGGCAGACACTAACCACCTTCACTTCGAGAGTTTCTGACAAATGCCCTCGTCTCACCTAATTGCCAAGAATTATTCCAATAGTAGTAATGATGCTGTTATTAACTAATTTGATGGTTTTGTTTCAGGAAATATTTTGCAAGTCCCGAAAGAAGATTCATAGATTTGGATAACTTAATTGCTAATGTTTGGGTACCTCCGGAGTTAAAAATTAACGAACCAGACTGTGACGATCGCCACTCAACGACAGCCCAAATGGGATCACAAATAACGAATATTAAGCCTTCGAATTTAAGAAATCCTAATCAACGTTTGAAACAAAGATATAAAGAACCGAATATTACTAAAGATAGATCAATCAGAACCCTTAGTCCGGTTCAACCCTTAAACCGGAACTTGTCAAATAACTCTTTAGAAACTTTATTCAGCAGAGGGTTTCCTAAAATCAAGCTGGATCAAAATATTAAATGTAAGTAAATTTTGGGGTGCATGATAAGTAATTGTTTATAAATGGAATCAGACTCGACGTGAATAACTGCTTTAAGAATCGTGATCGTATGCTACCTTCTATTTATTTTTTGCCTTTATAAAACAATGCACTACTCAATATCTGCCAATGCACTACTATCGGCATGTGCTACGATTATACCTGTGAAACTATATATTATTCGACTACTCTTATGTTGGTTCTTCTATCATAATCACTGTAACCAAAACCGTTACTTTTCCAGACACACCTAAAAGGCAAGCGATAATCGATAGTCACTGCTATCCCAAGAACAATAACTTAGATGTTTTAAAAGGAGATTTTAGTCCAGAAGAACTTCAAAGGAGATTGAAAAAGATCAGGTTTCCCGTAATCATTTCAGGGATCAACCAACTGAGTTCCAGCTATACTGTTTATGAATATGAATTTCCACAGTTTAGTGGATTAGAAAACAATATTTGGCCATTTATGCAGGACTGGTATCCCAAAAAGGTACCAAGCAAAGCTAAAATATTAAAAAAGAACTCTAATTGCTCTTTGCGGAAAGTAGTAATTAAGGGAAAGACTTTTGGTTCTACTCCATTGGAATCATATTCAAAAGTTAAAACCAAACCATCGTGCAGTGATACGGCTACTACTACTACTACTACTGCTTCGAATGACACTCAAAATGTAGTACACGAATGCAGTGTTGCAGAAAGCATAGATGAATGCACGGGCACAGACATGATGCCGCATAGTAAACACAATATAGAAGATATTATTTCTAAAATTGAAAATGGTACTATATATTCAGGATTCAACAACCGAGGTAACTATGTTACAAATTTATAAATAATGTAAAGCACTTAATAACGTAAATAATACATACGTAAATAATAACGTCACTTAAAGTTTCAGAAAAGAGGCGCGTAAAGGTAAAGTCTAAGAACCGGCGCCGAAAGTTACGGGCTAAAAAGGAAGTGATGCAAGAAACGGTGAGAGAATGTTTTAACGACGAAATTTTTAAATACGCGTCTACAAACATAGTTATTGAAAAGCTTACAAATTCAGGGATACAACTTCATCATCAGAGCACAAATGTTAAATTTATTTTTGATATAGTGGTAATTAATAATGTAAGCGATATAAACCTACAAAAGTTCTTACTGACTTTCGTCCCCGTGATGTCAAGCGGAAATCGAATGTTGAAATGTTTAATAAAAATTAAAAATGACTCCTTACCTGCTCAATTATGTACCATAATACCTATTTTGATGAATGATATCGATAGTTTAGCTAAGATTAAATTCCCTGAAAAACCACCTCAGGATTCACAGATTTTATCCTTCAGCGCAGTTGAGCTACAAATTATGGAAAAGCTAAGAACCTTTACTTTATCTAAGTTTCGGAATGATCATTATCACAACAGGAAAATAGTTCCGCGGATAAAACCACCATCAAACTTCAATGATTTATCAAAAACGCTCTTGATCAAGCCAACCCCTAATTTGTTATCTCGTCTTTTAACTACGTTCAACAAAACATGTTCAGTAACAATGCCAAAGCAGTTGTACTGGAACCCTAAAATAGAGGAATCCAGTGCCATGCAACCGCTACGAGTATTGAAATGTGTTCAATCACCAAAACGACTTATTATTGATGAAATAATTGTAAATGAATTACTAAGGATTCCGAAATTCAAACCTTATCATGGTCGTATAGGAATTGATAACAATAAAATGGCTTTAGTACCTTATATACCTCCAGGCATGAAAACTTTTAATGACAACTTTAAAATGAATGCAATATTAAAATTGAAGGAGAATCAACAGATCAGTTTATCTGAATTTAAGATACAAAAGAATGCCGTTTTGCATGTCATTGTCCAATTAAGTCACGCTATACATAAAATGCATGAGCTTAATCAAATGAATAAAAATGTATGTAAATGCAAAACTGACTCGGCAACGACAAGCCAATCTTCATTTTTGCCTCTGGAATATATAAAAACAAATACTGTGAAAACGAAAAGTGAAAAGGTGTCGTCTGTAGAAGATGATTTGAAGTCTAGACTCGAAGCTTTTAAACAAAGATCGAAGCGAATACGCCTTTTTGAAAGGCAACAGATCAATAAGATTCGAAACCTCAAAGATTTCCTAAGCACAGTCGGAATGAAAAATACACTTACTAATATATTCGACTCTAAAATGGAGACCGAATTGTTGGAGTCTTTGAAACAGGTACATTTTAATTTTAATACCTCTGCCAGTAATTAACAAATTGAAATAAGAAGGTTCACACCGTTTGAACTTTTGTCGAGCATATTTCCGAGTGTAATAGTATCGATACATAGTTAATCGGGTTTATGATTCCATTCTACCCATCCATTTATGAATTTATTCTTGATTCTTATAGAAAGTATATTCTTCATTTGATTCTTTATTCATTCAGATGACACAATGGACTGAAGACATAACACCGTCACA
This sequence comes from Leucoptera coffeella, assembly GCA_030578115.1. NCBI lineage: Eukaryota > Metazoa > Arthropoda > Insecta > Lepidoptera > Lyonetiidae > Leucoptera > Leucoptera coffeella. The sequence continues at coordinate 79,871 of JAMBLF010000090.1, forward strand.
AGCATTACTACTCATGCTTCTGCTCAACAAAAAGCAGTCAACCCAATTGATGGAACAGAAAAAAACTATCTTGCGGGAGATTGCTTTAGAGCAAATTAAAACTTTCGCAGACCTCAACGCGCAAGTAAAGTTGATTCAAACTGGAAAACATCCTTGTCAAAAGCGGGTTGGTAGAAATGGATATTATATGTATAGCTAGATGTTATTCATTACCGATAGCTTTGCTCAAGTGTCGTTTTATTGCTTAATTTTTCAGAAGCCTCGAGTTTTTCGAAAATTAAGCCGTAAGCGTAAACGTAGTAGTAACAAAAAACGTAGTGCTGATTTTAAACTCACTTAAATATTATGTTACTACTTTTTGCTCAAATAAAATTCGTTTCTCTTCGGATTGGCGGTCCCTTAAAAGTATGTGCAATTTAGCATTACATATGTTATACTGAAAGATAGGTCCAGTGTTAGCTGGGACGTACAAAGAATGCTTACTAGCTGCCGTTCATTCTGACATGTCGTAGGAGGCAACTAAGGGACTAAGGGTACCTACATGGTATGTATTGAGCGAAGGGCTGTCCTACCTGTCACTAATCTTCCATAATTATATCACAAACCCAATGTGCTAAGAATAAGATATTGAATATCCGAGGTTCTGACCACCTGGGAAAGATTAAAAGACGTGAATGTATGTATACTGTAGGATAAAATGGCAATGGCAAAAGCATGGCGTTATTGCATCGGGAATTAAGTATCTTAGAACGGAGCATGTCGTAAAGTATGTAAATTAGCCATTTGGCATGACTCGTGTAAAATTAATTTTAAATAATGCCAGTGTTTAGTAAACATGACCTTGAAATTGAGATGACCGATTTAATAGCGAATAGCGAAACATTACATCTCCTAGAATATAATGTACATCATTCGCAAGTACGTCTTTTATCGTTTAAATGAGTTGTATAAAAAACTTTTACTGTTGTTTATTTATCCTGTTACTATAATCGAAATTCACTTTCGAAACCTTAAGCATAAAGTGTAACAATAGTAATCAATACTAAATAAATGAACAATACGTACTAAATATTCAAATGTCCAATACCGTTTTTTACAAATTGTGTTTTAATCGAAAGTGCATATCAAAAATAATTCTTTGTTTGCAGAAGATATCTCGTGTAGAAACTAATATATTGGATGACGACGAAGGGAAGAAATTATTCGAGGAACTATGCGAAATAGCTAAAGCAACGGTGAGTTTCCAAGTAAATTTTGTTTTACTTATATATCCTACTTATATATTATTATTTCTAAATAAGTCTTTTAGCGGTAATGAATTCTCTGTTGGTCACGTGGGTATAGATCGTCTATATCATATCCTCTGAATGGTCAGACACCTTTGCAACGATAACATGGATACATACACATCACGCCCATTTCCCTACAGAGGAATAAACAAAGATAACGGATTCCTATTTGTCTCAATCCTCAGAAACCACTTTCACTTTATGGGATTCCATAAACCTCTCCAACAGTGGTCAATGACTGATTACTATGAAAGGGTTAAAATTCGCGTCCATTTTTCTTTCAGGCTTTAGAAGATAATAAAGAATTTAACCAAGACTCGGAAAATTTACTTAAATCTTTGATGTATAAGAATAGGAAAGAGTGTAATGTGTCGTATTTAAAAGTTATGGCGCGATACGTTGGATTAGGTTTAGTTAAAGTTGCACAAGCCCCGTAATTATATTTGGAAATGTGTTTGAGTGGTAAGAAATTAGCGTTCCTTTATTTCAGAAATTAACATGAAAAATAAATTAAATAATATATTTTAATCAAAAATGAATGGTCTTTTTATTTCATTACTCTATCCTGTGCTAGCTGAGACGTAAAAAAATGCTAATACTCGTAAGCTACTTCCTGACATGACGCAGGAGGGAACTAGGGGTCAATAAAATCAATTGGGCAATGGGCTAGTAACCTATCTACAATGTTCCATATAACTCCAATATATATGCAAATAAGTGACCTACGACAGATTTTCTCTTCTTAGCCGCGAAGCATTAGAATTAAATTTACGGAATCAATAATTTGGTGATTGTCTCATAAAATCCTTCCATCTGTCTCGAAATCTCAGATTTCATTGCCATTAGGGCTGTATATTTAAATTATGCTTGTAAATGGCGATGGTTGGTGGACCTCTCACATAAGGTGCTGACTTTCTGGTTTTGCGGTAGATAAAGAATCACTAACTTCCCACTTAGAGTACCCGCCACATAAGGTGGCAGTTGGAGGCGTCGCCACAGTCGCGTAATCCAGTGTTGCCAGTAAACACGCCAAAACTAGCACTCACTGTGCCATACGGCTCGATACATTATATTGAGGTTTCATTTGTAACGATCTTTGGTTGCAGAGCTATAAACTCAAATAAAACAAATTAATATACCAAAGTCAAAAGTCAAAATATTTTTATTCAAAATAGGCCCTATCATAAGCTCTCTTTGAAAGTTATTTTATGATCTAAGTACAAATTAAAAAAACTATATATTGACAAAAGGAATATATATGAGTGAAGTGGAAGGGCGGTTACGTAGGGGCCGGCCTAATAAGACATATATGTAACAGTCAGATAGACGCTATATTGAAAAAAGGTGACGTTAGGAGTACCTATAACCGCCGAGAGTGTATTAGAGAATGTATGAATGTCAATGAAGCGAAAGTGGTCTGTCAGGATCGGGACAAATGGGGATCCGTGATCTCTGCCTACCCCTCTACAGGGAATCAGGCGTGATGTGTATGTATGTATGTAAAAAAACTATTTCAAACATGGCACTGAGCATTGTCTTTACATATTTTTACCGAGGTTAGTTCACCAACCATTTCGGCTGCTCAAGATGCCACGTCATGAAGACCACGACCGCTCTGATAAGAGCGTAACGATTGAGAAGAAGAAGTTCAGCGGAGACCCTTGGAGAAGAACTAACAAGAAACTCCAGAAATCAATTTATTATAATCACCCTTAACAAACATAAAAATTACAAAGAGTGGGCAAAAAACACAACGCTGGTAATACTAAATTTACCTTTCATACAAAATAACACGCAATGGCGGTAACGTCAAATTTAGTTCCAAGTTTGGCTACTGCCACCTTATGTGGCGGGATCTCTAGAGTACCCGCCACATAAGGTGGCAGTTGGAGGCGTCGCCACAGTCGCGTAATCCAGTGTTGCCAGTAAACACGCCAAAACTAGCACTCACTGTGCCATACGGCTCGATACATTATATTGAGGTTTCATTTGTAACGATCTTTGGTTGCAGAGCTATAAACTCAAATAAAACAAATTAATATACCAAAGTCAAAAGTCAAAATATTTTTATTCAAAATAGGCCCTATCATAAGCTCTCTTTGAAAGTTATTTTATGATCTAAGTACAAATTAAAAAAACTATAAGTATATTGACAAAAGGAATATATATGAGTGAAGTGGAAGGGCGGTTACGTAGGGGCCGGCCTAATAAGACATATATGTAACAGTCAGATAGACGCTATATTGAAAAAAGGTGACGTTAGGAGTACCTATAACCGCCGAGAGTGTATTAGAGAATGTATGAATGTCAATGAAGCGAAAGTGGTCTGTCAGTATCGGGACAAATGGGGATCCGTGATCTCTGACTACCCCTCTACAGGGAATCAGGCGTGATGTGTATGTATGTATGTAAAAAAACTATTTCAAACATGGCACTGAGCATTGTCTTTACATATTTTTACCGAGGTTAGTTCACCAACCATTTCGGCTGCTCAAGATGCCACGTCATGAAGACCACGACCGCTCTGATAAGAGCGTAACTATTGAGAAGAAGAAGTTCAGCGGAGACCCTTGGAGAAGAACTAACAAGAAACTCCAGAAATCAATTTATTATAATCACCCTTAACAAACATAAAAATTACAAAGAGTGGGCAAAAAACACAACGCTGGTAATACTAAATTTACCTTTCATACAAAATAACACGCAATGGCGGAAACGTCAAATTTAGTTCCAAGTTTGGCTACTGCCACCGTATGTGGCGGGTACTCTAAACCCTCTGTTTACCTTGCTATAGCTCATGCCTAATAGCGCTTATAGACGTCCGTTTTTTACCGGATAACGGACCGTGTCATGAATATGTGTACATGCACCGAATATCGGTCCGTAGAACAATTTACGCCAGATGCACCACCGTTTCCCCTCAGCGCGCCGGACATCTCAAAGCCGTCGTGAATGTCTTTTGTCTCTAAGCAAATTGTTTAATTCGTGTGTTTCGTAATTTCTTAAGTTTTTGTGATATGATTCATGGGTGATACCTTATGCCGGCTGTACACACTCGTTAAGACCCTCTCGGCGAATGTCTCGACGTCTCGACCTCTCGCCGAGTGCATATCTGTACACACTCGTTCTTTTAGTTGTACTGAAGCTTTCGAGACAAATGGACGTGGAATTAGAGATCCCGCCACATAAGGTGGCAGTTGGAGGCGTCGCCACAGTCGCGTAATTCAGTGTTACCAGTAAACACGCCAAAACTAGCACTCACTGTGCCATACGGCTCGATACATTATAGGTTTCATTTGTAACGGTCTTTGGTTGCAGAGCTATAAACTCAAATAAAACAAATTAATATATCAAAATCAAAATATGTTTATTAAACTATTTCAAACATGATTAATAATTAACGGGACTTATACTTCTTATTATATATTACATATATTATGTGTTCCTTCACTCTGTCCGCAATAGACCGTTTAGTGTGTTCGACGTAGGATTTCCCACAGCTGCAATCAATCTTATACACATTAAGGGATCTTATATCATGAGTATAAATCGCGAATCTCTTAAAACTATTATTTCAAACATGGCACTGAGCATTGTCTTTACATATTTTTTACCGAGGTTAGATCAGCGGAGACCCTAGCTTGGAGAAGAACTAACAAGAAACTCCGGAAATCAATTTATTATAATCACCCTTAACAAACATAAAAATTACAAAGAGTGGGCAAAAAACACAACGCTGGTAATACTAAATTTACCTTTCATACAAAATAACACGCAATGGCGGTAACGTCAAATTTAGTTCCAAGTTTGGCTACTGCCACCTTATGTGGCGGGATCTCTAGCTGCTGCGATTTGTCTATAAACGATTATATATAGATATAGGATAGTGCTAGTTTGGGACGTTAAAAAGACGACTATCTGCGTAGAAAGGGGTCAATGGGCTAGTAATCTATCAATATTTCATTTTAGTGCGTTCTTTACCTCGATAATTATGTAGTTATGCAGAAGAATAGGTATATATACGGACTTCTATGACAAATATACTGACTATCGATAGTCATAATGACTATTGCGGTTGTATTGGCATTAATAAGTAGAATAATAGTTTATATACTTTGTATTTTGGGTTAGTGCATGTCGACCCATATTAGTATTACTATATTTTGATATTATTGTGTTCCATATATCCTATATCTACGTCTATAAACGAGTGTGTACATGATCCCTCTTGCTCGGAGAGCCAACGAGACCCTTTGACTCGGGCGCAATAAACCGACAACTTTTGGAGACCGACCGAGGCGAGACGAGGGAAAGCGAGGTCGGACGAGAGCACCATGTACACACTCGGCCTCGGCCTCCCTCGGGGTGTCTCGGCGAGTGTGTACAGCCGGCATTAAATGTGATGACATTTTGATTCACATTTACGAGACAGTCCATGTGTAACTTATCTCATTTGCGAGGTTAGAGAACCTTTTGTGTTATGTCATATTTCACAGTTGGAACTTGCCCATGTTAGTACAGTGTTTAGGATATGATCGTAAATCAAAGAAGTGGAATATTTTTTACAGTTTTTAATTGTTAGTTTACTTCTGGGGCGCACTCGTGTTAGAGCTCTTGGAGTCCCGCATGGAAGCAGATCTCCTGCGCCTCAGTTCTTCTTGACGGCGGACCTGCAAGAAAAATAATGATGAGTACATCCTTATAACGCAGACTAAGGTTAGCCTTAGTAAAAGTTGAGAATGTTGCTGATTTAATACCTCAATTCGTCTAAAACATATTGAGGGGTAAGACAAAGCATTTTATATTACAGTCTGGTATGATCTCGCACTTTAAAACATGCTTAATATGATACCAACTGTCAAATTTTCATAACTATTTCATGCATGAATGAAAAACTTACATAGTCAAATTACTTAAAATAAATATTTATATTTGACTGTATTTATGAGTATACAGTATTCTATTTTACCTTTGATTCCTTCTTCCTTTGTGCAAGAAGTTTGGCGTAGTCGGCTTCGGCAGTCTTGCGCTTCTGCAGACGCTTCTTCTTCAGGGCCAGACGGTGACGCCTGCGCTGCAACACCTCCGGAGTAACCAGCCTCTGGATTTTGGGGGCCTGTAAGACAAGAATAAATATCTATTTAATAATGGAACTTTTTCAAGCTATTTTCAATAGCCTATTTCTTTGTATTGCTTGTATGACAACGCTGTAAAAGTTAACAAACATTGTGTCTGTTTCTTCTGCTCGGTGTCATTTGTTATACCCTGTGTTTACTAAATCTCTTAACAATAAACATTAAGACATAATTATGAATACCAGGGATAACACATGGAAATAACAGATTAAATTTGAACTTTGCCCTTTACATACATTGTGTGCTTGAACCTTTAATTGGGTTCATTATTCTCCTAAACAGTGTTTTAGAATGTCATTATTTATTTATTTAGAGTTAGAAAGTATTCCTAGAACCTCTTATTACAAAGCTTCACATACCTTGTATCTAGGCTTGGCGTTCTCCTTGCCCTCCTTGGCTGGGAGCAGGCGCTTCACCACATAGCGGCGGACATCGTCTTCCTTTGTGAGGTTGAACAGCTTGCGGATCTTGGACGCACGCTTGGGTCCCAGACGACGGGGCACATTGCCATCAGTCAATCCAGGAATTTCCTGAAAGTTTAGAAATATTAGTTAATATAATAACCATAATAAATATAAGTAAAGTTTATATGGAAAAAGACTTATATAATGCTAAATAGCTTCCTTTTTATTTCTTGGCATAGATGACAATTTACAACACTACACATAAAAAAATTATTGCATGTTGTGGACAAAGGGGGTGTATTATGTTTTAAAATGTATTTTCTGTGTACACAAACAAGCTTTCAAAGCCATATTGAAGAAGTTGTTCTAAATTAATAGCTATAATGTAGCTGATTAGAGGCATGGTTAAACTAATGTACAGATCTCATATATCAAGTTTCATACATTAAGAAATTGTAGAGAAGAAATTATAAAAATATTATGGAAAATATTTATTTCATATGTAATTGACAATGGCTTACCTGGGTTCCCTTGCGGACAATGACTAAAGCCAAGACAGACAAGTTGGAGTCAACAATGCATCCTCTGACAGATTTACGCTTCCTCTCACCATCACGACGTGGTCTGTAGCAAGAGTGGCCCTTAGACATGAGCAAGCGGACACGGACTGTAAAAAAACATAGAAAAGAATATTTAGAGAACATTTACTTCTTAAAATAGTTATACAAATATTAAATCAATGTTCAAGTAATGAATACAATTTCAAATTAGTTACAATGTATGGTAATTTGGAAAAGTCATTAATTATAAAAATTAATGACAAGTGCTTATACCAATTTAATATACCCTGGCGCATATGATTACCCAGCATTAATTGTCTAGGAAATAGTAAGAACAGGGATGACAGTACTAAAAACATGTCAGATATTTATATGCCTGGCTAATTGCGATCACATAGCACATATTTGTTAATATTGTTTAGATGCAGTTACTAACATCAGTGATAAGGTTTTGGTATCTTGTTACTTCAAATAATGCTTTGGATTTTTTTTATGTTTAAATGATGCTTATAATGACTTTGTTTTATTTAAATTTGGGCCCATTGGTAGTGCAGTTAAAATGAAGTTTCATGTTATAGATACTAGTCACATGTTCTATGGAATTGGACTACAGCTAAGCATACTGCATGGCATAGCATATACAATTGAAAAATAAAACTAGGTTTTCTCCTTGTAACATAAGGTATCATCAGAGTGAGAGAAAATGAGAGTTCCATGTGGCCCATAATGGAATAACCATTGCTTAAAAGGACACACAAACCACATGCTATCCCACAAGGGACAATGGAAGTGAAGTGTTAGAAATTAAATATACTTGATAATTATATCTTCATCTGACAATAGCAAAATGTTTGTTAACTGTATGTAAAACTTATGTTAGTAATTGCATACTTCATTTAAGTTATAAGAATTTGATTAGCCTTGATTTCCTAATGTATAACATAAAAATCACAAGACTAACAAACAACTTTTGGAGATTTAAGTCAAAAAGTGAACGAATAAGTCGTGTTACAGCTGCACTCACCATTGGTCAAGACTCCTTGTTTCATGGGGAACCCTTGTTTGTCATTTCCACCGGCAATACGGAGGACGTAACCCTTCCATTCATCTCCTAGCTGATCGGCTTCTACTTCAGCACCCATGCGCTTCTCGTAGAAGATTCTGAGCTTGTGCTCGTCTACTACTTCGAATAGCTTTTGGCATCCCGTTGCCGGGTAAGAAACGTTGAGCTAAAACAAATAGGTTATGTTTTAATTTAACACAAACAGATAACTCAATTAATGAAAAGAAACTACGGAAACTTTAAATACACTGAATTAATACGGTACATGTGATTAATTTACTAGAAACACTATCGTTTGAAAAGAAAAATACAGTATAAATACACAATCTTCAGGCCATGGGAAATTTATCAGAGGTTATCACTTAAATCCTATCACTTGAGGCACATATATATAAATTTGAATAAACTAAATTGAATGTCGTTTAATTTACCACACATATTTACGAAGTTATTTTAATAAATTGTGTAAATATAAATAAAATTTATAAACCTTCATGACTGCAAACTGGCCGCTATAACGTCAGCCATGAAAAAGAATCACAGATAATGTTGAATGTATCTTTGAAGCTAAAGTGACATTCAGACTATCATAGTCTTTGAATGCCACAGATTATTAAAGTTTATGGTACCTACCTACTACCTTACCCCAGTAAGTATATGAAGAATGAAGACGAAAAATCTTTTATTTTGTTTGTTGTTGCAACTGTAAGATAAGTTGCCTCCTCAGTGTAATTTCATTACTTGCATTGTACTATAAAAAATAATATTTGGATATTATTAGATGACATTAAATGAAAGTTTATTAAATTATTAAACAATATTTACAAGAGGTAATAAATCAAAATAAATAAATTATTAGATTGATTGACAGTTGCGTTTATAGAAAAACTTTGACATAGGTAGGCAGTAGAGATCCCGCCACACAAGGTGGCAGTTGGAGGCGTCGCCACAGTCGCGTAATTCAGTGTTACCAGTAAACACGCCAAAACTAGCACTCACTGTGGCATACGGCTCGATACATTATAGGTTTCATTTGTAACGGTCTTTGGTTGCAGAGCTATAAACTCAAATAAAACAAATTAATATATCAAAGTCAAAATATGTTTATTAAACTATTTCAAACATGATTAATAATTAACGAGACTTATCCTTCTTATTATATATTACATATATTATGTGTTCCTTCACTCTGTCCGCAATAGACCGTTTAGTGTGTTCGACGTAGGATTTCCCACAGCTGCAATCAATCTTATACACACCCTTATATCTTATATCATGAGTATAAATCACGAATCTCTTAAAACTATTATTTCAAACACGGAACTGAGCATTGTCTTTACATATTTTTTACCGAGGCTAGATCAGCGGAGACCCTAGCTTGGAGAAGAACTAACAAGAAACTCCGGAAATCAATTTATTATAATCACTCTTAACAAACATAAAAATTACAAAGAGTGGGCAAAAAACACAACGCTGGTAATACTAAATTTACCTTTCATACAAAATAACACGCAATGGCGGTAACGTCAAATTTAGTTCCAAGTTTGGCTACTGCCACCTTATGTGGCGGGATCTCTAGATTATTTTGCTCGTAAAAAAGCGTACACCAATCATAAATAATACTCTTTGCCTATAAGTACTTATTACGTGGGGGAAATATAGACGTGAATATATGTAATTATTACCTCTATAGATCATTACTGATTTAATGGGATTCCAAGCAAAAATAGGTAGTGTTACTTGTTCAATGCCACTTCTGGAGTATTATCCAGTTTCATTAATGCGAGAGCAGGGAATATGGTGTGAGCGAACAGTTGAAGTGTGTAGACTCATTTAAATATAATTAACTTACATTTATAGGTACATTAATATCTCTTTTAGGGTGGACAAAACCTTGAAGACAAGAAAATATCTTATTGCTTATCGATATTAGGGGTTGGCATATGGAAAGAACATAGGTGGCAAGTTACATAGGTGGCAGTCCAGCGCCTAAAATATTTCATTTACCTCTGGCCCACTTGTCTTTCGTTTATGTCCCGGAGGCGTATCGCCTTCTATTAACTAATTATTGTTTCCACCTAAGTTGAGGCAAAGAGGTTGAACTTTTCTGGAAGTCTCTAGGCGTACGCCACAAAATATGATCACTGTTGGTACTTATATGCGTATGATTAGGTAGGTAGACCAAATAAATGGCTTCTTGCAGGATTGATAGAGTACCCGCCACATAAGGTGGCAGTTGGAGGCGTCGCCACAGTCGCGTAATCCAGTGTTGCCAGTAAACACGCCAAAACTAGCACTCACTGTGCCATACGGCTCGATACATTATATTGAGGTTTCATTTGTAACGATCTTTGGTTGCAGAGCTATAAACTCAAATAAAACAAATTAATATACCAAAGTCAAAAGTCAAAATATTTTTATTCAATATAGGCCCTATCATAAGCTCTCTTTGAAAGTTATTTTATGATCTAAGTACAAATTAAAAAAACTATATATTGACAAAAGGAATATATATGAGTGAAGTGGAAGGGCGGTTACGTAGGGGCCGGCCTAATAAGACATATATGTAACAGTCAGATAGACGCTATATTGAAAAAAGGTGACGTTAGGAGTACCTATAACCGCCGAGAGTGTATTAGAGAATGTATGAATGTCAATGAAGCGAAAGTGGTCTGTCAGGATCGGGACAAATGGGGATCCGTGATCTCTGCCTACCCCTCTACAGGGAATCAGGCGTGATGTGTATGTATGTATGTAAAAAAACTATTTCAAACATGGCACTGAGCATTGTCTTCATATTTTTACCGAGGTTAGTTCACCAACCATTTCGGCTGCTCAAGATGCCACGTCATGAAGACCACGACCGCTCTGATAAGAGCGTAACGATTGAGAAGAAGAAGTTCAGCGGAGACCCTTGGAGAAGAACTAACAAGAAACTCCAGAAATCAATTTATTATAATCACCCTTAACAAACATAAAAATTACAAAGAGTGGGCAAAAAACACAACGCTGGTAATACTAAATTTACCTTTCATACAAAATAACACGCAATGGCGGAAACGTCAAATTTAGTTCCAAGTTTGGCTACTGCCACCTTATGTGGCGGGTACTCTAGATTGATGTTCACACAGTTCATTTGTCAGTCACTCTCTCGTTTAGTTTACCTTCATTCATTTTATTTCAATCATTCATTGTTGTTTGTATTTTGACGATAGCGGGTTGGGGTTTCTGTTTGGTATTTAAAATTAATAAAATATTCTAAATCTGCAGCAGTGATTTAAATAATTTTAGTAGTACTATTGATGTTATTTTATCAAGTATTTTACAAATCATATTTGTGTATTTCCAATACATTCGGACATAACCTCAGTTAAAATTTGTGAATCCGGTTTTATTTTGATATTGAAATGTCTACGAACGACGTGAACAAGGATCTAGCTCATCGCCAGCATGTGAAATATTTCATGAGATTTCTTAACATCTTGCCATCGTCTTTATCCTCCCATGACACTACAAGGTGAGCAGGATAATTTAAATTTTTTCAAAGGTTTTTGGTAGATAGCTGAATAGCAGATATTTATAACACATATTTATAGCTTTATCGTAGAATAATGAATAACAACCAGTGTCTATATATTTTCATGATATTTTATATATTTTCATTAAGACCATCAGAGTTCTTCAGCTTAATATAAGAAATAAATTTAATATCTAGGTGTATTAAGTATAAACTGGAATTAAGTAACTACATTATTATATAATTAAAAGAACTAGGGGTTCATGGCATCTATGAGGTTACCAACAGGCTACCAACCTGTATCTTTTACTGCTTGTTATTCTATAATAATGTCTTCATGATCCGGGTATGTCCAAGTGACGGAAGATATATTATATTTTAGAAATGATGTCCACTCTTATAGTCATTAAAGGGACATGACCTGTCCTCATGTCCCTTTAAGTATACTTAAAGTATTGAAGAACTGAGTGATAGTGAGTTTGAGAGTACTCAGGATTGCCTCACTTTGTTGATAATTAATAAGTTAGTATTTTGGTAAATATTTTAAAATAAATACTGTATGTTTTAAACAGGATGCAAGTTATTTTTTCGATCCTTTGACTATTAGGTCAGATCAAGTCAAGCTGAAAAGTATTGTGATTATCACTAAATACTCCATATTATATTCAAAACGCTGTTATTTATTGGGTCTCTGATTTAAAGGTCTCATGCAAAGTTAAATTCCAGGTAGAAGACTATAAATAGGATAATTACACGTTATACTACATATACAATGTTCATTAACTACTATATTACCTTATTATAAAGTATTCCCCTATCTATTCATAAAATTCTTAATTTCTATTGTTTTGTTTCAGAGTCACCATAGCATATTTTGCCGTTTCTGGTCTGGATGTCCTTGGGTCACTATCTTCAATATCACCAGAACTGAGGACTAGGATAATAGACTGGATATACAGGCTACAAATTTTACCAGATGGAGGTAAGTACTTCAAAGTATAAAATATAACTTATTATTACACTTCATTTTATTTATTTTTATTATTATCATGGTTCCATGCACATTTGATAAATGAAATTGCAAGACTTAATAAAATTAATTGACTCTTAGTATTGTAATGAAGTAACTTTTAGAAATAAATTTTATAAGATTAGTAACAGCAGAATTGAAGAATTTAATTTATAATATTTTAATTATGTCTCAGACAAAAATAAATGTCCTTCAGTGTATGCAAATATCAAAATTAAATATATTTTAATCCAAACTGGTTTTGTTGTAAAATGTGTGTTTAGAATGCATACATGTACAATTATGCATTTCTTAGAAACTGTTTCACAATGTAAATACTTGTTTAAACATTTAAACAGATTCAAAGTAACTAGAATTCAAGCTTGTCATTTTTATGACTCACTGAAATATTTGAACACGTAGTTGCGAGTAACACAGTTAGCTTACTCTCTTGTTTACAGAATAATTTTATCTTAAGTATTGCAAAGGTACAAGATAATGACTTATTTAAATATTAATTATTCCTGTGCTAGTCTTAATAAATGAATGCAAAGTAGCTGCTGTTTTTCTTGGCAGGTCATTGAAGGTGAATACTGATCTAGAAATGAATAGTCTGTAGGGTCTTAGGCAAGCAATATTTCATGCATTATCTGAGCTCGGACATAAAAATAATGCTAACTAGCTGCTGTTTTGCCCTGCATGTCATTGAATGTAACTAAGTGGATTGGGGTTAATGGAATCTATTGGTGGATAACAGGTACACTAATCCGTTACCAATGTTCTATATGACATCACAACTCGAATATTCATGCTAGAAAGTGACTTAGGAGATATTAAAGTTTAAAGTTTGGGTCCACCCTGAGAGGGATTAAATGACGTGAATGTATATGTATGTATCTCAAGACCTTTATGATAAATTGACCAAGCAGGTTTGTATGGTCAGAATTTCAGATACATATATTTTAATATAAATTATGTAAATAGAACATATTTACACAAATAAACCATGATTGTTACAGATGGGGACATGTCGAAATGTGGCTTTCTAGGATCTTCAACAATCAACATGGATTTGCTGCCAGATATAGGTCATTACCGCTGCGGCCACTTAGCAATGACATACACTGGCCTGTGTGTGTTGTTGACGCTGGGAGATGACTTTGAGAGGTTGAATAGGAAGGCTATTGTGCAGGGTAAGTTAATAATCAAATGAACATATGACTTGCAAAGAGGCCACAAACCACATTTAAGTATGGTACTACCATTTTGCTGCAATGTGCACAAGTCGTACCTACTCCCTAGCTTATATTGTGTATGTTTTTGTGACTGAGAATAAGTATTTTTATTATTATTATATAAGCAAATATGCCCTTAAAAGTGCAAAGTTACTTCAACTCATTTTCCTTTTCATGGTTCTATTTACCTCCAAAGGCAGCACCGGCACTAAATTTCACATGTGAGCCTTGAATTGTAAAGGCACTGACAAATTACTGTCTTGAGAAAATGGTAGACGGCATGTCGCGGCTCTGTCTATCAGCCTTAGGGATCATATGTTGTAGATATAATATGTTTTACGCTTATCATGGAATTATAATTTAAATTTACGTAAGGTTCTACGGTACTATTTATTCTGTTTATCCTACTGAAAAACGCGTACGTGATTGTATACGAAAATGATCTTGATGAAATGCCCTTGTATGTTTAAATAAAAAACACCTATCCAATCACGTAGCTAAAATGTAAACACATTTAGTTGTAATTTATAACTTCAAATTGATAAGATAAATATTGCCTTAAGGTTTTTGTTGGCAAAGGATTAACAATTGACTTTGAAAAGAATCAGTCAATGGTGAAACACAAATGAGTTTTGTATCATAATTAATATTCTTTGATTGCGTTAATTAGGTGTAGGTATTGTTGATTAAGTATTTGAATTTATCAGACTTAAGTGTTAAGCCTGCCTAAATTTCTATTGTTACATAATTTGAACAAGAACTGTTAAAGCTTGTATAATCGTAACTACTTATGCAATAAATATACAAACGTAAATTCAAATGCATCCGCTGATTTGTATAAGCGACAAGTACTTTACATGCACTCGTTTTTCGAAACTGCTACCTACTTGTTAATAGATTACATACTTGTACAGCCACGTTCTTCAATACCTTTCGGGGTCGATAGAATCTTGGGATACACTAAAATAACTCCTGTTATAGCCCATCGCCCAATGGATTCCATTGACCCCTAGTCCCTTAGTCGCCTCTTACGACATGCCGGGAACGGCAGCTAGATAGCAATCTTTTTAATTGAAATGTTTGAATTTCGTCAATTGTCAATGGTGGATGTTAGTGTAGCGTAAGTGATATTATTTATTAAAAAGACGGGCGTGATGTGTAGGTATGTATAAATCGATATACCATAGTTACATTTGCGTTTGTATTTACAAGTGACTAATCAACAAAGACTTATTGTGTATGCAAGTAGGTACCACCATTCAATAAGGTAGATAAGCTTCTATAATGACATAAAAGGTTCGTTATTCACGGAAAAAAACATCGTTGATTTATACGGAACATATGTAGATATCTTTTCACGTCCTTTAATCTCTTTCGGAGTGGGTAGAACATCGGACACAAAATCATTTTGGTTTCTTTTAGCATTCATTTTGGGGCTGTGAATTTATGTATTAGTTACAGCCTTTCGCCCGATAGATTCCATTGACCCTTACATACATATTTTTGCGTAATTCCAATATCTTCGGTGTTTCCGTCACCGTTGAAGTGGTGAAGTGGAATATAGTGAAAACTTTTATAGGCATTGCTTGTAAATGGTGCCACGGCTTACCACCTGTCACATTGAGGACTATATAGTTAACGCGTGGGTTCGAGGTGCCCAAAGGATAACTAACTCTTCAGTTTTTACATTTAATCATGTACTACTAAAGCCTATGTTATTAAGGTTGCCATATTTTATTGTGGTTGCTGTATTCTATTACAGTGTTCGTTTTGAGTTTTTCTTATACTATATACAGACATAGTCTTCACGCCTGATTTTGTAGAGGGGTAGACAGAGATCACGGATCCCCATCTGTCCCGATCCTGACAAACCATTTTCGCTTCATTGACACGCATTACCTCCTCATATACATTCAGCGGTTATGGGTACTTCTTATGTCACCCTTTTTCAATATGGCGTCTATCTGACTGTCATGTGTCTTATAGGGCTGGCCCCTACGTAACCGCTCTCCTACTTTACCCACATATTCTGTAATGTATGTTAATCTAATTCCAGGAGTGAAAGCACTGCAGACAGAAGAAGGCAATTTCTCCGCTACCTTATCAGGCTGTGAATCGGACATGCGGTTCGTGTACTGCGCAGCCTGTATAAGCTATATGATGAACGACTGGTCGGGATTCAACATTGAGAAGGCCACGGAGTATATCCTCAAATCTATTGTAAGTAATAAATAATATAAGGAAACTGTTAAAGAATAACTTACCTGCTAAAGGAACAGCTAATAGTCAGTCATTATGAATGGTGATAAGGCCGTTGCCTGTTATATTAGGTTTTCATTCAGCGTAGATCAGTCGTTGGGGGCTTGACTCTGTATCAATAGGTACAGAGTTCGGAACCTCTGAGTATATACCAAGGCTAATGAAATTTTCTGATTTTTTGTGTACGTCATCACTACGGTGAGAGAAAACTTTGTTAACAAACCTACGTGTTCATCAAGCGTAGTTCAATATCACTCGAGTAATAGTGTGAAGTTGTTCGTAGAATAGCAACATTTTTTAAATAGCCCTTTTCAAGGCGAATTTGCCACTTTTCTGTCATCATTGGTGTAATTTGCCACTTCTTAATCCACTACCAACCTCACACTATTACGGAAGTGCTATTTTATTGATATTTTGCAAAAAGCATTAAAATACTTTGGCCACAGGTGGTTAACCGCGCTATGTAAGCCGTCGTAATTAGCTTCTTATCGTGAATTTCATTATGATAACAAAAGCCTTTAGGTATTTGCTTTAAATGCCAACATTTATATTTACTTTTACTATTCATTAAAGTCAAATGCATGAAATAGAGTTTTCTATTGTATTTGAAAATTAGACTTTAGTTCCTCTGTTATAAGGTTCTGTTTCAATACTAGTTAGAATAAATAATGTTAAAAGCCTGAAGATTAAATTGAAATATTTATTTTCAAAAAGGTAGTATATGTCTGCTGAAGCAAGTACTTTTAAATAGGTTACATACGTAGCGCAATAAATAATAAAACTGTATTAGTATTTTTATAAAATATTTCATCATTATTAAAATCGTGTGATAATCAAAAATAGTATTTACTCGTAGAAGAGTAGAAATAAAGATTTTGTTTTCATCACCAGAAATATTTCTAGGATAGCGGAATGTTTAAATATAATTCGGTGTAGCTCAGTTGTTTAGGGCTTGACTTTGTATGAGGAGGAACAGGGTTCAATTCCCGCTTGAGCATATACCAATGGAAAGGAAGTTTAATCAAATTTTATATACATTTTCGTAATAAAAAATACATTAGTGATTTGCACTGAATACTACGGTGGGGGAAAACAATCTGAGGAAACCTACCTGTTCCCCTAACAGGTAATAGTTAGTGCTTGTAAATGGCGATATGGTCAACACGTGGGTTCGAGGTTGCCATAGAAGAACCTCCGCGATTGCTAGAACTATAGTGACAGGTTGCTAGCCTATCAGCCAATAGATTCTATTTAACCCTAGTCCTTTAGTCGTCCCCTGCGACATGTCGGGAAGAACGGCAGCTTGTTAGCATTCTTTTTTACGTCCTAGACTAGCGCAGGATATGTAATCATTCTCATACATGTTACGTAAAGTATAAGTATAGTGTGTCTTGCTATGAATTAACAAAAATTGTGAGGGTAGACAGACATTAGCTGAGACTAGAGCTAGTCTTCCCGCGACCACGGCCTATGCAATTGGGTCGAAACGTCGGGCAAAATAAAGGTAATCAGATATCTTTATAAATTTATCGTGACATGACCCGGTCTCACATAGTTAATAAAATGAGTATAAATCGCGAGGGTTTAAAAATAACTATGTTACGTAAACTACATTAAAATAATATAATACATTATTGTCATTCCAGTCATACGACTTCGGCATAGCACAGGGACCAGAATTAGAATCACACGGAGGAACAACATTCTGCGCGCTCGCCACCCTAAGCCTAACCGGCCAGCTACATCGACTGTCCGAAGAACAACTGGAAGGGCTGAAGCGATGGTTGCTATTCCGCCAAATGGACGGCTTTCAAGGTAGACCCAACAAGCCGGTGGATACGTGCTACAGTTTCTGGGTAGGTGCCTCTTTGAAGATACTCGACTCGCTAGATATGACGAATTTCGCCAGCAATAGAAGGTATGTGTATGAAACGCAGGATCCGGTGGCCGGTGGCTTTTCGAAATGGCCCGATATGTGTGCGGACCCGATGCATACTTATTTGGGTCTGTCAGGCTTGAGTTTGATAGGTGAGAGTGGGTTGCTGCAAATAGTGCCAACGTTGAACGTCACGAAGAGGGCGTTTGAGTACTTGATGGAACTGCATGAGCGGTGGGCGGGCGAATCATAACGTTGCTCGTAGGTGTAGCCCGCTGATAGTGTACATGTTTAAACAATAGATGGCGCATTTAAAATTACCTCGATGTAATAGACTATATTTTTGTGTTTCATGGACGTTACACGCACAAATGTTGAAATAGAAAATTGGTGAGATACTTGTTATGAAAACTACAAACTTTACTTATAATAGCTGGTAATTTAAATTAGGAACGATATGAACGTTATTGCGTCTTCTAATTTGTTCCCCTAAATAGAACCATATACATAGGTATAGCTACTAACCAAGACATCAGCTTTTGTTTGTCTTTAAGTGTTTTACCATGTGACTGTATATACCTATATAATATATATAGATACTATATAATGTATAGATAATACTTCTAGGTGTATCATTTAATTCTCATGAACTTTTAAACGAGCATTGAATATATAGTTGTTTTTACTTTGCACATAAATTAGGTAACTATTTTAACGGCTTCATCCTGACCGTACTAAATGACCGACAGCAAAAAACTTCAGTTGTCATCCGTAAAAACGATCTAAAAATATACAAACGAATAAAAAGCCTAATATTTTTTAGACTGAAGTACGATCGTAGAAACACAACAATTATTGAATGAATGTTTGAAGCAGGCTTCAGGTCATTTCTAATAAATCAATACACACCTTTACGTAGTCTAGGTGTGAGGTTGTATATTATATTTTTTGACTATTCTGTGGGTGCGGAATAAAACACGCATAAAAGTATTCATAGCTCACAGTATTTTAATTTTATTTTATTACACTTACAAGAAAATGCAGTCACAAAAATCTCATTACATTTAATGAGATTTGGTGATTGCATGCTCTTTCCTCAATTCTGAATCCGTGGTTCAGAGCAAGAAATATCCGACTACCCTCACTTTAAAAATTAAAAACGCAAACCGGGAACAGTAGTCAAATTGTTTTGTTGTTTATGTACAACGTGATTTAACGATACTATTGATTGAATGTCCATTCATTTTATTCGTACTTAATTCAACTTACTGTGGGTTTAAGTTTAATAGTTGTAAGTTTGATACTTTTTGAAAATTGAATTAAGAGTTCCAATGTGGCGGGTGGCTCGATTTAATTGCTAACCAGTGTATATTGTTCACACCTTGCACCTTCAAATTTTCTGAACCGTGCAGTTGAAAGTTTAATATATATTTTTTATTTAGAAATTGACCAAATATGCAAAACGTATTTGAAATTTCCCCTTGCAGAACTGGTTAAGCAACTCGGTGGTTTCCTTGTTTGTTAAGAATATCTTTACTTCCTCTCTTAGCTCGTACATATTCGATAGCATTTGAAAAGTCAACGCACATACTTGTGTTAAAGCAGAGTTTCGTGCTCGGAGTTCATTTTTAAAATCCGCTATTCGAAGCTCGAGTTGTTTTGAGGTACTTTTCCTTGCTTGTGGCCGTCCGTCCTGTCACACCTCACGATAGAGTACGCTTCTGGAACCAGCTCGTCGTCACTTATGGAGTCGTTACATCCAGTTTCGGTGATGGCCCATATGGCATATTCATCCGAAAAGGCCACCACTCCTGACTGGAAACTATTTAGCTTAGTTCTCAAGACTCTAACGTTTTGATAGTTCATAATAATTTTTCTATCATCGTGATGTCGACCCTCGTTTGTCTGCGGCTGTGTGTGTCACTGGCTTTTCTCCCTAGTGGTGGGCAGGTGCCGCTCTTCAAACAGCATTCACGTTCCGTGTGTCACTCAATGCCGAGTCGTTCATGTGAATCGTGCCAGACGTGTATGCGGTGTTAAATGCCATGGAGCTTCGGATGGGAGTGTGTAAGTTGCCTGCAGCTCAGGCATTCTGGGCATACCCAATGAGACTTACTCTCAGATATCATACTATCAAAAGTCTGCATTGCAATTCCTAAACGGTTGAGGTCATACAATAACTCACTCGTGCTGCATTCAAGGCAGTTTAGGTTATGGATCTTGCCTCTGCAGGCATTGCATGTATTATAAGACATACATATTTATTGATTTTTGGAATAATATGCTTGTGGCATAACGGCAAAATGTCCGTTGCCAATAAAATATAATAAGACAAGATTCTCTTGTCAGAAAATTAACTAATAAAGTTCGTTTTTTCCACTGTAAGTTCGCACTCGAATAAGCTGTTTTATTTCGAGTGCGAAATTACGTTGGAAAAACGAACTATTAATTAGTATCCCAATGACTCCAAGACTGGTCTTGAGGATATAATAGTTGATGAGACTATTTCCGAAGCCCGTGTCAACGTCTCCCGACATACGCTTGCCATTACATTTGTAGCTTTCTCCATTTCTGGAGCGACAATAGTTGCGTAGCGTTCTTTTGCATAATTTGCGTAGTTCTGTGTTTTGTTGATAACAACGCTGGTAGAATTCATGGCATAATCGTAGCATTTCTCGGGTAACATGCGCATCGAAGGATCTATGGTCTCCCTCAGTGTAGTATTTGTAGCGTTTAGATAGTAAGCTAACTTTTCTCCTTAAGTCATCATAAGTTCCCTTGCCGAAATGTATGTTTTGTTTGAGAGCTCGCTCAAGAGGCTTGATGTAGCATCCATAAGCGAGATTGAATTTATCAAATACATTATTTTTTCTTAGAAATAGTAAAACATTACAGTAGTAGGAGTTGCGACAAGTTGGCAAGTCAGTTGGCAGATCTAGTGTTTTCCGGAATGTATCATGTAATTGACACTCAATGATTAGATGTTTAACAGCTAGATCTGAACCACATATACAGTTTGTCTTGTCCTTTTTGTCTATTAAGTGAATATGTGTTAAGTTAGTGTGTCCTATTCTTACAGCCGGTTTCTGGAACGCTATTCAAATCTCTTGTCAGCTAGCAATTGATTATTAATTAACAAATTGTTGACAACTGGCGAGTTTCTCGAAGCGTTTTAATCCTCTTGTCAGCTAATTAGAGCTTAGCTAAATAGCTAAATAGTTTGAATAGCGGATTGAGCGAATTTGATGAAAAACTTCACTCACTCGTTCAATTCTGACATCTAGACGTCAGTCTAATGTCACTTTTTGACAAACACAACAATGCTCATAGCTGTGTCTATTTTGACTTTGAGCCTCATTGACAGACATGGAAACCTGCGCTCGAGCACTCCAAAACAACGCTCAACAGGGTTATGCGTTAAGATCTGGGCTTTGTTATATGCCTCCTCGCTGGGTGTCGTTGGCTGGGTGAATGGGGTCAATAGGTATCTCCTGCAAGGATATCCACTGTCACCAACAAGCACATCCTTTCCGTACATACCTGCAAGTAAAGACAAAAATATTATAAACTCTACAAAGTAAACACTTTGAAACATTTGCTTTTCATTTCAATTGAGACTTTGTAAAGACCCTCACCTGATTCAAAATCAGCACGTTAAGGTGAATCGTTGAAGATTGTGGTGTCATTGACAGCACCTGGCCACCTGCATACAATGTCCCGTATGCACAAAGTGGAATCACAGACCACCTGTGTATTTAGTGAATAGAACCCCTTCCTGTTCTTGTACTGTAGAGCTCGTCTTTCACCAGGGGACTGTATTTTGATATGTGTGCAGTCTAGGCCACCGATCGTATTGGGGAAACCAGCAATGGCATATGAGCCATTCCTAACCTCACTTTTTTCTGCAGCAGTTGCGGGCATTCTCACATACCGTGGCCTAAGTTTTGCCAATTCATTGTTTTGTTTTCTAGGAATTGCTTAGCAAATGGTCACTCAGAGATAGCCGAAACGAAAGCAAATCTTCAAGTTTTCTTCTTTGAAATCTCATTTGTTTTTCGGTCTCAGTAATTAGAATTTATTTTATTTCCTGTTCCAAGGATATGAAAATATTTCAGTCTGAGACGAAGCTGTCTTGTTAATTATTACATTTCAGGGATATTCTTTTCTCCCTAACAATGTTTTTCTCAAATATACATACATAGTAGCTTCTTGCTGCCTGCCTTCTGATTGATTAAGTTAACCCTTCTTTGCGTGTTTCTTCCTATTTTTTCAAACAAATCAGGGTGATGTAATTAATGCTTTAGATTGAAGGAAAAATATTTAAAAAGATCCTAATGTATATAAAAATATGTATTATGTAAAAAACAATATGATGGAAATTGACATCATCATGCATTGTCATATATTTAGCTCAGCACTAAATAAATAAATAATAATAACTTTATTGACACAGAAAAAACACAATACACAGGTGAACACAAAAGTAAATTACACGCCAAAAATTACAACATTATATAGAGCAGTGGTTCTGCCCCCAACCCAGTGTCCCAAAGAGGACACGTGTTGATGGGGTGCAGGCCAAAAGATCCCTCCAGGATTTTAATTTATTTTTCAATAAACTAAAATGATGAGAGATGACAAATTAACTGTTCTCTTAAATTAAAAAAATTAACGAATTAACAAAAAAATTACTATGCGTATATAAGCTTAGGATAAAAGTCAAAGGAATAGCCAACACATAAGTAAAGATATTAACAACAAGAGTACATACGCAATAATAGTAATTGAGTACGCCGGCCTTCCTGCATTCGTGATCGAAAAGGGAACAAAACGCGTCTTTTTCGCATTTAGAGTCAGAGAGTGACCCCTGAGCCACTGAAGAACCCTATCCACACCAACCTGGGCCATCTCTTGAAGCCTGGACCATGACTCTGCGTAAAATGTAAGTGCTGTATCGTCAGCGTAGGTAGTCACAAGACATCCATCTATCCTGAAATTGCAGAGATCGTTAGTAAAAATAAGGAAGAGTCGGGCCCAGGATGCTGCCCTGAAAAATATTGTTGATACTCAGTCTTCTTTATTCTTTGTGATAATTTAAAAAACAATTATTATTTTTATTTAAGCACAAATTGACGCCACATTTACTACACGAAATTGTGCAATAGCCTTTACATTTGAGAAATTTGCACCGGAGTGACCCACCTACTGTTGGCGAATGTTCAGCACCATCTTTTCTTATGTCTTTTAGAGGTGGTGGAGCTGGAGAACTTTTCTTTTTTTGATAGTAATTCCTCTTCTAGTGAACTGGTACTAGGACGACCTCTTTTAGCGTTTTTGGTGGGTCCTCTGTTGCATAGCAAAAAGGCCAATTCATTTCTGAATTGGTCCATTGTAAGTACACTCCTTTTGGTTTCACCTCCTTCTTGAGCATTTTTTTATATATAACCCAAGAGTTTATAATAGCTAGCTCAAATAAATGAAAAAAGATACGCAAGTACCACTTTTTAGACCTTATTGTTATATGATTTCTGCCCAAAAAGCTATCCATGAGATCTACTCTTGGACAATAAACGGGCAAGTAATATCAATTTTTCCTTTTGTTGTCCTGTCAAATCTGTTGACTTTAGTTACAGGCAATGCTCCAGCATAAGAAGATAGCAGGGTTAATATCTTATTATCTTTCCAAGCCACATAACTCAAATCTATACCAACATGTGTTCTGAGTATGTCATCTAGTTGCGTACATACATCATCAATCATGTAATTGATCAGGATGCCGATACGCAGATATCTATAAAAATCTTATTAAAAACAAAACAAAAAATTCCTTTGATTTTATTTATATAATGATAATCATGCATACCGATTTACATGGTACATTTTCAAAGTTACTGAACTTAACAGTATTCATAGCTCATATTCTTTACACTCGAACTTTGACCTATTCAATTGCATACAATGCTGGGCTATTATTATGCACAATGTTT
The DNA here is from genome assembly GCA_030578115.1 of Leucoptera coffeella. Classification (NCBI taxonomy): domain Eukaryota; kingdom Metazoa; phylum Arthropoda; class Insecta; order Lepidoptera; family Lyonetiidae; genus Leucoptera; species Leucoptera coffeella. The sequence goes on from JAMBLF010000090.1 coordinate 104,205, forward strand.
ATATAAGTACACAACATCAATCAAGCTAGACAGTCAGTTTTAAATTCACTTTAAATGATCAGCCACCATTTAACCCGTATGTGCTCAACTTTTTTTTTCGGTGTGATTATGGTGAGATTAGTTATTTTACACTAAAAGGGGTATATTATTGACGATTTGATCAAATTATAAAAAAAAATACTCGAGATAATTACCGCCCCAAAAATGGGGCATTAAGCGCTGCAGCTAGCCTACAGTTTCTATAGAGTTGATTGATATTACTAACGTTCTCCCCGCGGCTTCCCTGACATTACTGCAATGAAATATAGCCTTCGCTTTCCTTGATAACAAAACTATCTAACTATGAAAGAAAATTTCAATTCAGACCAATAGTCCTTGAGATTAGACTAAATCTGGCTGTGGAATGAAGATATCCTTTTTTCACTGCTAGACCAGCGTTTGGCAGATCCAATGGGCTGTACTCCGTCACACTTTGATGCTACAGTGAGTACTGCTACAGTGTAATTTTAGAATGATCGTCGGTAAGTTGATGATAACTCCCACGGGCCAATTTCTTCATGTCTTGAGGAGGTTTCAATGGCGCGTTTTCAACACGATTAGCGCGTATTGTACCAGTACCTTGGTGACCAGATTCCTTTATTGCGTTGAGCAATCTAAAAGATGTAAAAAAGTTGTCCATGTAAACATGGACATGGGAACCAGGAGGTAACTTATTCACCAAGCTCATGACTACAGACCCTCCGACACCTAAATCAGGGTTTGTATTTCCGGTACTGGCCCCTTGGTAAGGTATAGCTTGGATGAGATACCCAAGTCGCGTCGCCATACACCAACTCTTATAGCCAAAACGTATAGGTTTTCCATGTATATGTTGTTTGTGCTATGATGTCCATAATATGGGATCATTGATTCATCAATGCTTACCTCCGAATACTGTGGCTAGTACTTCACCCACTTTTCATTTAGTTTATCCCACAAAGGTCAAACACTACAGGCTTCAAAAGAAACTGGGTTATCCAGGATTTATCTGTTCTGCAATTTTTATTTTGTTTTTGAGGTCTTCTTCGTGTGCTTTAATGTTATCATTGATCCGTTGACATTGCCGCGTTATTAAAATTAATGACAATTTTTGGAACAAAAAGTTGCTAAATATATTTTTATGGTCTGCGCTAATTTATGATAAATGGCTAATTATGTATAATATGCTAATTATGGTAGTCTTAAATATTTTAATGCTGCCTAATTAATGCCAGTTTGAATTGATATGTTTTTCAATATAACCTGCAGTGTTTTGATGCCTGGTATTGTCATTATATATTGTAAGTACCTATATGTCTTTGGAGATCGTTTCATAATGGCTAAGCATTCCAGCTTAAATTTATCAGACCATCGACGACCTTTTGGTGACTTATTAGAGTTTTTCATGGTCATGGCTATGTGCTCCTTTTGAAATGATGACCCAATGTTTTCAAATTTCTTTATAATTTTTTTGAGTGACTTGACTGTGGTCCTTGCCTTGTTTAACTTCATTGCAAGATATCTTTCTTTGGGTGTCCAATCTGAAAATAAGTTTTAAAGTGCATAAAACATACTGGAACTTTTACAATGTCAAACATACTGCACAAAATCAATAAGATCTCTCTATGTGGCACTCATTAGGGTAGGCTTAAACACCTTGCCCGATAGCATGAGGTTGACGAGCCTCGGTAACTCCTCAATAAGTAACCTATCGACAGAGCCACTGAAAGACTACAAGGCCGCCACAACCTCATCAGCGTCGTTATACAAAGACATCACTAGGCAGGGCAATAGGCACGCAGGCAGCGGTTACGGGTGGATGCTTGTCAAGAAAAGATGGGTACCTATTCGCGCTCACAAAGTCAGTTGATATTCAGTACAAAAATGTAAAAAAATATAAACATCTTAATTTTAACATAATTGACAACTCTCAGAAATAAATAAAAATTTAGTCTAGTTTATGAATATTTATCGAAGCAATTACATCCAATATTTTCCGTCAAGTGTAGAAAATTTAATTCCTTATAATTCTTTATCGATCCTGAATGCGGACGACCTAACCATAAACACAAATTAATAATAATATTGTTCTAATAAATTGTGACGAAATACTTTCAACAATTTTATAAAGTGTTAATGCGTTTAAAAGTTCATGGAGAATCTAAATATATAAACGAAAACTGTACATATCAGGTGCTTAACTAATATTAATAAGACGATTTTCGGTGCCATTGTTGTATATACGGAGCTAATTATTAGTTAAATCAGTAAGATATTGCACAAATGAATTGTCTAGTTATTTAATACTGTAAATGTGTAGATAGAACGATATGGAAAACTAGGTTTTGAAATGCTTGTTCTCAATTAGTTTTACTTGTGAATTATAAATTTATGATAAATGTTTATTTTTCTTTTGTGAATCTTTGTACCAGTTTACGAATATTGATTGTTAAATTATTAACTTTGAATAAATATCTAAGTATTGAACTTTGTTTTTTAATCAATTATGTTTCAGCAGGAGTATGTTTGTGCATTGGAACGTAAAATTCGGAAATGGGAATATCTTTGTCTGATGCCTATCGGAACTTGTCTCAATAATTATTCGCTGATTATTTATTCATTACCAAAGAATAATTTAATAAAATGTATTTCTTTGTTTTTTTAAAGCAGCTATACATCTGCAGGTAAGTATGTATTGCTATAATATGTACACAAATTGTCATTTTTTCAGAAGAGTAAGTAAAAAAAATAATTTAGAATATAATACTTATAATTATTCTGCCATAGAAGTCAAGTGATCTTTTGTCAGTATTCGCATGTCTTATTATTATTGTACAAAAGACAAAAGCGATTGAAAGGCGCTCCAATTAATGAAACAGGAAAGCGGGTAGGTCAGATAAAGGGATATAAATCTAAATGATGTATAGGTGAGCCTCGGACCCGGGAAATGTAAATTGCTTATTTATGCGTGCGGCGGCTGTCTTCAATAAGATTCATCTGCCATGAAATAATCCCTTTGGGCGAGCCTATTCGGAGCATTTTTAATCGAAGGTACGAGATACGATACCGGATAAATTAGGAAATAAGCTCGGTGATTTTACACATATTGATCCCTTTACACATGTAAATCGGAGATCAGGGTTTCCCCTTTTGGCATCGCATACAATATACGCTTAGTGAAGTTATATATATTTAGTAGTAGTAGTTAGTATATTTAATGAATATAGGTACATAGTACATACTCGTAGATATTATTTGGTTCATCGTCTATTCAGCCATTCCCTATGACCAAATTATCGTAGACAATATTTTATCTATTTTTCTTAATACATCTTTCAAACCGCACTGTACACTCATTATTTTTCTTAATAGGTTTATAGTTAACTGTAATGTAAATATTAATAGACATGAAGGTCAATCAATGTTGAATGCACAATATTGGGCGCGTGGCTGTGAGTGTGTGCATTGTTGGGATGAATAAATAAATAAATAATTATTTCACACTTGCACACAATTACTTACATTAACATTTTCGGTACTACGTAGGTATAAACGTTAGGCCCTTCGGGTACTTCCCCGTAAGTAGTTTGGTTTTCTAGTCACGTAGACTAAGTTACTGCTTTAAGCAGACTAAGGTAACCTGAAACTAGAGAACAACAACACTAACTACAACGGAATGCTTAACATCTTAATAAAGCAGATATTCTAGTTCAGTATTTACCAGATACTCAGGACTCATAATCTTATATATATGTATGTACATATGAACCTATATAGGTGGGTGGAGATCATGTTTACCCGATCCAACCCATTCTGATCCTGAAAAACCGATTTCGCATCTTTATCATCCATACACACTCGGCGGTTATTAACTTCAGTCTTTGTCAGGACAGTTCTGATAGTATGAGTTAAAAAACAAGTTACATTTAGTTGGTTCAGGACAGTTTTGACATTATAAGTTAAAAAATATCTGTCCTCATTTCACAAGTAGGAAATGAAGATCCAAATTATTAATGCTAGTTACGTGTAGTTAACCGTCACGAGATTACATATTTAGAGATGCATGGATTATCACTACGTTTATTCCTGATGTCTGCCCGCCCATTAATGGAACGATCCTCGAGTATATGCATGCAACGTTAAGTAAACGGGTCTGATTGTCTATAAAGCAGTAGTATTTTAAAAAAGGTAGTTGTAAGGTTTACTATACCCATAAAGTTTCGTCTAGCCTTGAACGTAAAAAGAATGATTATTTACTGCCGTTTTTTCCGGAATGTCGTAGGACATGACTATGGGTCTATTGGCAAATGAAATCTATTGGGCGCTGGGCTAGCAACCAATCACCAATGATCTATATAACATCAGAACCCCAATATTTTGCTAAAAAGTAACCTAGGAGATATTATATCTCCGAGTTTCTATCAACCTCAAAAGAGATTGAAGGAAAGAGAAAGTCATTCCACGAACATTAGTACATTCTCTCAGTAAGCAAAACATGGATTTCAAAGTCAGTCAACCTGTTTCTTGTTCCCATGTTACCTGGAAATAATTGAGGGCGGTGACTTGCAGGTATTGGCTTAATTATTTTAGAACGTGAAGTTCTCAGCATTTAAAAGTGCTAGTACAAAAGTGTGTAAATATTTTACGTTCATATTGATTTAATATGTAAACTATCATTGAAAATCGGATGTTTAGGATAATCTGTATCTATTGGTGTAGATAGATTAGGTTATTTTAAAATTTATAGATAATATATGTGCACTTAAGATGTCGATGAAGTGTAATGCGATTTTCGATTTATATGCAATTTGTGGACATTAGTATATTATCTATCATCAGGTGTAAAGTAAAATGGGAATTTTTCAATCCATGCACTGCTTTGAGAATCATAAACGTATGATCTTACTCGTATATAAAGCAAAACGATTACCATAGTTATTTTTTAAAAATTTCTCACTCGCGATTTATACTCATTTTATTTATTATGTGAGACCGCGACCACGGCCTATGCAACTTGGTCGAAACGTCGGGTAAAATAAGGTATTTATATCTTTATTAATTTATCGTGAAACGACCCGGTCTCACATAGTAAATAAAACGATTACCAGTAATCGTGGTTGCATTTCCAGTTTAAAATGAATAAATCGCGAACTTCTTGAAATGAGAAATGCATTTGTTACACTTGGTGCGTTGCCAGCATAATGTTTGAAAGAACTTTTTCAATTTATCTCAAGAGTCCGGTTTATCCGAATCGATGCGCGGATACTTAGTACGGAGCTAGGTCACAAGTTCGAGAACTCTGACACTGTTCACAACTGCTTATTTATGGGTTTTGTGGAGATTTATTAAATCATCCAACTCAATGAAGGATGACCGGAATCGAGATGTTATCGAAGTTATTGTGAACACAATACGTCCAGTTAATCTTCCAAGAATTTTCTGCACTTAATCTTCGCGACTTTTGCACTACACAATAAGTTAAATAACTGAGAGATAGATGGCAGTAGGTACTATTTAGTTAAATTTTAGTATCCCATCAGTTGCGAAATGGCTCCAACTTTACTCTATAATAAGAAAGAAAGAAATAGGGATTACTGATTACATTAATGTTCTATAAACCTAATAGTAATGGAAAAAGTGACTGAGAATACAGTTATTATGATTTCAAGATACGGATTAATCCACATCCAATCCATTTTGACCATTTTCTTAGAGCTAAAAACATGTGGTAACAATTGAAACATACGTATTTGAAATTAGTGGCTTTAGAGAAAGCCAGATGGTTTTGTTGACAATTACCCGAGCGTTAACTTGCACCGTTCCTTGCTAATGGCTAATTTAATTACTGCAAGTTCCAGCTTATGTCAGTGCCGCTCAAGATATTATAAAAAAATGCGTATTCCTGTTTATAAGAAGATATGAGAGGTCTTATATATGTGTGATATATAAGAATACGTTGGGTAACAATGGTAATTCGTTGTCTATAAAATATATGTAAAATTATAATAATATAAATTATAAAATATATAATAATAAAATAAGATAATTTATAAAATATATAATGTAAATAAAAATCGCAAATCTCTCAAAAATATGATATATAAGACTTATTTCTTTTTTAAAAGTATCTATGTTTCAGAAAATATGCTATGTCTGTTGTATGCGGTTTGTTAAGGGAAAAGTACGGAAAGTCTCAGATGTAATCAATAGACATCTTCCATTTTCACCATTGACGTAACCTTGCATTTATCACACTATCTCTTTGCTGTAGGCGATCTAAAGCAAACGAGTCGAACTATTAGTCATACGGCGTATATTAGGTAAGAAAGATTTAAGTACACGAATATGTCATTTGCCATTTCATGCCTTTATTTCTCCGATTTACAGTTTAATTAAATCTTTGACGAATATGAAAACCTAAATTAGCAATGTCTCTTAACAATTTTAAAATGTTTTGTCCTTCATAAAGTCTTTCACTATCCCTTTTTTCATAGACCCTTTGTGCTCTAGAGGATAATACTTTGTCCATATAAATAAGAGCAGGTAAGAACTTTGACAGCGTGGCAGTGAAGGAGAAGATTTAAGGAAATTGACTTGGCCCCTCGCCAATGTTGCCAGTGCTGTGGTTCAACCCTTAATTGCTTAAACTATACTCACTTCCGTTATATACTATCAAGTCTTGATGTTATAGATTTAGGTACAAAAATCTGCAATAGACAAAGATGGGAACTGCAAGAAATGAAGCATTTTTGTTTATTTATTTTCTTTAATTATCTACGGTGACGACCCTAATTCATGTAAATTAATTATTGGTATTGATCTACCTGTTTACCAAATACATAGATAGATTCACGTCTTTTAATCCCTTTCGGGTTGTAGAGACTTCAGAGACATATTCTTGGTCACTTTTAAGTATGAGTATTGGGAAAATATTTTTGAGAGACCCGTGACTATGTACATTGAAACAAGACCGAAAAGTCAGGAAACAAAGGAAATAATTTGTTTAGAAAATATACGCGATAATTCCCGTTTTCTTGTAAAATGAGTATTGGGGTTGTTATATTATATGGAACAATGGTAACAGGTTTTTAGCTTATCAATAAATTCTATTAACTCAATGCCCTTTAATCGCCTCTAAAAATATGCCGGGGAGAACGGCAGCTAGTTAGGTTTACATCACAGAGTAGCAAGAGCCAAATAGATACATTTATACTTGTATACATGCATTATTTTATTGATACTCGTATGAACATGAAAAGATACAGTTGATTGTATAAATCCGAAGTGCAGTTAAATAAATAATATGCTTGTAATATTTTCTTCTACAATATTGATATCACATATCTAAAGTTTATCTTTAAGGGAAAAGTGTCTGCCGTTTAATCATTTTCGGTGTGGACAGAACCTTGGAGATATAGTCACTTATAAGCATAAATAAAGAACGGTATGTATACAACAGATTTAGCTAAGTTTTTGAGCGATTATGCCAGACTTTGATCTCTGATATGAAACATTTATCAGTGAACTCGAGGAGAAATAACAAAAATGGAAGGGAACTTTTTTCATTATAAAAGTATCAGAGTTGGTTGAACGGAGTCAAGGCAGCGTAACTTCGTCCATTTAAAAGCTGTTCTATAGTTGGGAAGATTGAGCCAATGATAAAATACTAGGACGTGTTTAGTGTGTGCCGTATGAGATTTAATTTATGGATCAATTTTATTAGGTTATTCTTACCAGAGATGTAAAAAGAACAAATAAATTTACTTAATTTTATGTGGGTACGGTATATGTTCAACTATTATTATATATATATCACGACCGATTTCCTACAATAAGGTAGGTATACATTTTTCCGGGTCCTTTTGTTTTTATTTGTCAATAATGTTTTTTTATGGATTTGACCATGATAACCTCGCTGGTATGTACTCTTGACGAAGGATATCTTATGAATAATGTTGAATCTATAAGTGTATACACATGTGTTTAGTATATTAGCAACATATCTCAAAACAAAATAACTACAAAACCTAAGTTATAATTTATTCAAACCCTAATCATTCGCCTTCTCATCTGAACAGCGCCATCTATAAATAATGGTTGAAAACTAGTCACAAAGCAGATTATATCTCCGCCACACAATGGATAGATGGCTTCTAAGCCGGAATCCGTTCATCTGACGTTGTACCCGGCTTCAGATTGATTGATAGCTCGGACAGACATACCACAACCCATTTTGGGAAAATTCAATTCGGCTCTGTTGACTTGGAAACATTCTTGTTTGCACGCTTTTCTGGGACCAGAGAGATAATTATAAGTAATGTTAAGCTGCTTAGTTATCTAATAAGTTTAATTAGGTAACAATTATCTTAATTGGTATAATTAAAGTTTATTTTATGGAATTTCATTGTACATTGACACTATAAGGATTAAATTCGAATATTTGTTTCTAAAACCATTGAATATTATTTATGGTGTCGGCTACAGTATAGAATTCGTAGCAAAGAAATTCAATCAAATCAAAAATACTTCCTACTGAAATATGTAAGTTTTTATGAGCTTTTAAATTACGTAATACAATAAATACACTGTAATATTAATTCGATATTGATTTACAGGAGTTGCTCTGTTGAAAAAGAAATTTTAGCTTTTTGTTTATTTAATTAGCATGAAATTTAAAATTCAACAAAAGAGGTCGCCAAAGGGAAGTCCGTTACACGAAATGAGTTCATTTCAATGCAACGCTTGAAGGCTAATTGTTGCGCATAAATATAAACGATATCCCTTGGTGTCATGCTGGCCATTCGGTTACGTAAATTGTATATTTTATGAATGTAATTTTTAAAATACGGGTACAACAAACATTTCGGTAGCATTCTCTTTTTTAACAATAATATAATGTAATTGATTTAAAATATCTGGAAATAGTTTTAATTTACATTCCTGGAGGTCTGAGAACTGTTACCGTTTGATATACATTAGGAAAAAAAAAGTTCATTGAAATATTGAAATGTACTTTGGTACATAGAGAAGATTATTTTACTAAGACTATTTTAGTGAACAATTCAATATTCTTCATGTAAAAGTTCGTAGTAATAATATTCGTTTCAAAACTATCCTTTTTATTACTGCCAAGTATTGGCATCCTGGCTTAGTGAAGTCGCCTAAATAACTCAGCCTTAGCATAACAGTATGCTCAAGCACCCAATTGATAGCAGGAAAGGCGAGGTGCTAGCGACCCGGCATTTGTCTCGGGGACTTCCTCTAATCTGTCATTTGTAAGCGTCTTCGCACACTTCCCTCGACAAAAGATAAATGACAACAGTAGAAATTTATGCCGAAATGCTGAGCTCATCCAAGACTCTTAGTTTGATTTTATTATTCATTTATTTATGTTCACTTAGGAGGTCTAAGACGATTGTACGACGGTGGTCACTCAAACTTCTAACTAGCTGAACTAAGGCATTAAAGTATTTGTACTCGTATATTGATTTAATGAGCTACTGTCTTTTAACAAGTGGCCGCCGATTCGGAGGCCAAGCAATAATATCTGTTAGTTCGATCATTATTATAATAAAAACATCGCGAGGAAACCTACCTCAGAACAGGTAATAAATAGTCAATAGTTGTAAAAAAACGACGCAGTATACCATCTGTGACGTCTGGTGTCTATCTGGTTAAAAAGTTCGTTCCAGGTGGCCATAGAGCTATTAATTCCGCGGTCAGTAATTCAAGTATTCCAAGGTAGTCAGTCTATGTTCGTAAATATTGATGCTAATATTTTACTATGTTCTTGTACATAATGTTACAATTTACACCACGATTACAGTAAAGAGAAACATGTTGACAAAAGCTACTTACCGTCGTCGTATTACGATATACCTGTCACTAGGGGTTGATGAATTTGCCTCGTGAGATGCGGGTTCTAATGTAATTAGCGAGTAGACTTCTTTGGTTCTATTATGGTTGTGAATCTTAGTGTATTATTTCCTATTTGTAATTATTTTGTTGTTCATAGCATAATGGTAAGCCTATTTTTTTACACATGTTACAGGATTTAAAGAATTTAAATTACTACTTATCTCTTAATCAATCAAAGGAATTAATTGATTATTATGTAAGTTTTTTGTGTATTACCTACTTGTACACATTTAGGTATCTAATATAAATAAAAATAATAATCTTGAGTTTTCTTTTAGATATGTATACACTACGAGTTCGCATAAAGTGTTACACAAATCGGATAGTCGAAAAATGTAAATGACTGAAGTTTCATGGTACCTAGGAGCAAATTAATTAATTATTATTCAGAGCAAGAAGGCTACTTACGACCCTAAAATGCAAATGGCGTCCTCGGTGTTCAACATGATGATTTTGTGACCGTGTTTAAGTTGCCAAGGATACGCAAATTGTTTTACTAATTAATATATAAACTATTATCTATGAAATTATTGTAACTCTCATTTATTAAATTATTATAATCGTGGCCTTTGTTGTAGCAGTCAATCCTAGCCTATTATATGAAACAACTGTTTTCTATAGAAAATACCTTACAGGATACTCATGTTGGGTAGTACTTTTACCTGAATTTATTCTAATCGGCATGTTAAAAGTCAAAATTCTGTATAATAGGAGTGTTTCTTATTAAGTTATTTATTTCTTTTATTTTCTTCACACCTTCGGGAACAATTAGAAATAAAGAGATAGGTATTAATAACAGTGCGTTCACACTTTTGTCCGAACTAAAGTCCACATCGATCAGCCCTTTAAATTTGGCATGGACATAAAAATGTCTACTGAACGAAAAATGTCTTGCTCAGAGTATCATTTATAACTTCATTCACTCGTTCACTTTCATTTGGCTATTAGCTACGTACACTTCAACACGTGTATGTTGGTTGAGAAAATTTCTCGTGAGTGGGAAACACGTTGTGGGTTACGTTAGAATACTGGAAGTAGCCGCTTGCATGCCTTGCATTTGTATAATTGTTAGAGTGTATGGTGATATTATTACACTGGGAATATAACTTTTAGGTTTTTAGTTGAATAATAGTTGAGGTGGTGTTTTCAACAGTACCAAAAGACTAGTATAACCTGCTATGTTAAAACGATATACAGATATGGTAACATTACGTACATGTTAAATCGTTCCATAGGTCAAATATAATTTGGGTACATAAACAATACAGTATTTAAACGGGTACACGAGTACGGTATTATACAAAGACCATTACTTGATTGTGCAAATAGAAAAAACAGTCTATTTATAGATGTTCTTGTCTTTCAATTAAGTTGATTATTTAAGATTCTCTTTTAGTGCAGGGTATTGTTCCTTGGACTATTGCGACGTTTTGACATTCTGCCGAGACAGCGGTGAATGTTAAAAATTTGAATAATTTTCTTTGTTCTTCAATGTAAAACGAAGACAATGAAATAGTTTTTCATAATAGACTGTCGAGAGCCGCTTTTGTTTCTCCTTTTATATTAAAATACTCTCACTATGTTTTGTTAGGAATTTAATAAAATATGTACTTCAAAATATTAGCTTTTATATTTAAACTTAAGCTGTTTATATTAAATCTTAATAATAACATAAGCTCAAACCCTTTACTCCAATAAGCAGTATGTGATAAAATCGGCCCCACTTGTGACTGAACGCTCATCACTAAAAGTGTTTTGTTTCACAAGAGAATCAACTAAGTAAAAAGATAAAAAAAGATAAACGCGTTCACGACGATTAATCCTTACGGGGTAGTCAGAGGTTCACGTAACCATCTTTGCAATCGTGGAGGTAGTAATTGGCAAATAGTAAGCAATGTCGCCATTTACAAGTACAAACTATTACCTGTTCAGGGAAAAGGAGGGTTACCTCAATATGTTTTCCCTTACCGTAGTAGTATTCAGTGCATGTATTTTTATTGCGATAATGTATATAGAAATTTATTAAACCCTGTACCCACTGATACAGAGCCCCAAACAACTGAGCTACACCGAATTACACAAGTAAGAAGTAACTATTCTAGATATTGGTGATTATCTGACATTATCTCTTGTGCCATTATACGCATGTACCAGTAAGTATATTGAATAAACTAACTAGGTATATTCCCTCAGACATTCAATAGGGAGTGAATACCGTCTCCTGCTGTGTCGAGATGGATTGCTTGTCAAGAACCCTCATGGAAAGTCATGTATCATTTCTGAGATATTATTACCTTATAATGCGGAAGGAATCGAGAATGTGCGGACTTTGTTAAGAGATAGCATGGGGTAGTGCATCATCGGAGTATGTGGAGTGAGGAGAATCTTAATTCTTGTAGAATGGACGGAGCTAGAAAAAACGTGTGCAAAGAAAAAATATAAGGTTTTAATTAAAGTTGTGCATGTTAAATCAGCAATGAAAAAAATAAAAAAGCAAAGTATGACTGTTAAATATTTTGTGAATAACTACTAAAGAAGAATGAAGAAAGCAGAAGAATTGAACGTATAAACTATACGCTAACCAAGAAGGCAAATATTATTTAAGTAACCAAATATTGTGTGAGATGGATCGTACATTAAAACTTTTAGCATCACGCAATAGCACAAATATGTTCGAATACAAAAATAATATCAATCTATCTATTTATTTAAAGCATGTCGAATGCATCATGTCATAGACTGAGAGCATACCATTAATAAAATGATTATAAATCGCATTTATTTAGGCATTATTAACAACTGTTACTGACTATCACAATTATAACTCTTACCAGATACAAAAACACAGATTAATCAATACAGAGTTATTCATAAAGATAGCTGTCCAGTATTTTTCCTGTCGTTATGTCACTTGAGTTCAGATTGAAGAGTACTTCAACCGTTTCCTTTGGTTCAGTGGCTTTAGAAATATGTCCTTTGTGGCTACGATAGCCATCCAAAAATGGAACCCACTTGAAAGGCAGCCGAGGATTTGAATAAATGGAATAACACGAAAACAGATTGATTGTATCAAGTTGAAATAAGCTAAAATACCGAGGCATTTGAATTAGATATACGAAAATGTTTGTTTAGAATTGTACATTTATTTACTAATGAATATGTTGGGAATTAGTTTATTTTATTTCTGAATTTTAATTTCTATATGTATTTGTGATAAAAAATTATCATGGGTGTTACACGTATGAATCTATGATGTTTGTTTATTATCCTTTAGTATAATTTTTAGTATTTGTAAGCTAATTTACAGTTTCAAAAACTTTGAACAACAATTTTGTTGCCGCTTACGTATATAATTCGTGTTCTAAACGTTTTATCTCTGAAATGGAACTTTAGACATTCGCTTAACAATATCTCGCGATTAAACCAAACAGCCAAAGAACCATGTTTTCTTATTTCAACTTACGTACATTATTGTTGACCGTGCCTGTACACGACCGAAAATCGGCTTCCGATTCCTAATCCAAAATCGTACCGTGTAAAATAGTATAACGCAAAGTTACTACAAAAAGTCTGTGACAAATAAAATATGCATTCAGATAGATATTTATTCAACAACTAGTAAACACGAGTAAATTCTTGTACAACAATAGATTGAGAAGATTAATGGATGTGAGTGAAGCACAAGCAATTTGTCAGGATCATTCCAGGTGGCGTCGATTGTCTCTGATTATCCTGTTAGGGACGTAGAGACGTGATTATATGTATGTATAACAAAGTATTTTCTCCATATCTCTTCTTATATGTTAAACGAAATACGGTAAAGATCTGTGTATATTAATATGATTAATAAAGTTTCTTCTTATCCGATTATCGGTGCTACAAAAAGAACTTGTGGTAGAAACCCGTTCAGATGATTCTCGTGAGCCAATAACCGTCGCGCGGCATTCTCCTAAACGACGTACGACAAGTTTCTCTCGTTGGCCCCGACTTCCAAGTAGTCACACGTCAAGTAATTCAATTGAAGAGTTTCCACTGTGACCAGTGTTGGAAGCGGGATGGGACTGGGGCAAATTGTTTGAGTTGTGCCTAACTGTACGCCTGTCGCTGTATCATGATTTGGGCGCTCGGGAATTTCAAACGTTCGAAATTTAGGAGTTTGAAAGCTACATTAGATGGTATGTTAATTAATCATGTGACGGGGAAAGTAATTTCTTAATTAAGGTGCGTTATAAATTTGGACATAAAACACACTTTTAATTTGAAAATTGGGTTTAAAGCTAAGTGTTTTAGAAAATTGTGAAATTAATGTTGTAATAATATTTTAAGATGCTATTTAATAAGTTAAATAAGTGTTAACATTCTAATACATTTAAAACAAAATCGAAACGCGTTCATAACCAATAACCTTTCCGGTATAGTCAGAGGGTCAGGTTTCCATTTCCGCAATCGAGGAGGTAGTAATTCTATGGATACCTCGAACCCACGCGTTGACCAGATAGATAGTAGTATTTAATGTGACAGGTGTACGCCATGTCGATTTTGTACAAGATCTAACTACTACCAGTCCGGGGAACAGGTAGGTTTCCTGACAATGTTTTTCCCTTACAAAATTCTTAATCAAATTAATTAATTTCTTTTATTAATTAATTTCATAATCTTCTTAAATTTAAGATCTTTAAAACCTAACGGATAAATAAATAAATAAACTAATAGTTATCATCAAAAGATATCACCTCACATACGCACTCTTCCATAAAAATAACAAAAACAAAACACTGTTACGTAACTTGTAGAGACAAAAGAACATTCATTCAGAGATTAGTCCGAGAGTACTGGCGTAAACTGAATAGCTACAAAATGGCGTCCGGCACGTGAATAAATGATTTTCGGCATTTCCACATTAATCTTTGTACGCAACGATAAGCAAAAGCCGTATTTTCATGCCTCCTTGGACCTGCTTTATGTAAATCAGGGGCCGCGAAAGGGTTCCTAACAATATTCTCAAAGAAACTAAGGGTTTTGTGGTCATTTTAATAGTTTTCGAAAAGAAAGTTATTTTTGAACACATACATATACATTCTATTCTTTTAATGCCTTTCGGAGTGCAGAGAACTTCGGAGACATGAAAACATATGCGTGGTTACTTTTTAGTCCTGAATATTGGGGTTGTGAAGTCATAAAGAACAATGGTAACAGGTTCCTAGCTCATCACCCAATAGATTCTATTTAAACGCTATCTCTTATTCTTCGACATTTTGATAAGAACGGCAGTTAGGTAGCTTTCGTTTTATGTCCCACGTGCACGGGATGTTTTTCAATTACTTTTTTATATTGATTGAAAAGCATGGTTTGGGGTGATTGAACTTTTCGCTTATAATTTTGCGAGATACCGTTCCAATCATACGTCAATGACATTCGAAATTTTCACCCGCACTGGTAAATTATGATGAATTGTTTGTATTTGAGCGTAAATTTATTTTTGGCTCTACTTGTTCCTGGAACAGATAATAATTAGTGCTTGTAAATGGTGTACTAGCTTACCACCTGTAACACCTGACCATAGAATTACTACTTCTGCTATTGTGGAGACTTAGACCTAATCTTCTGACTACCCCGCAAGGATAGTCGACTAAAAAAGCAGGAAGAACAAAAGAACTTTGATGGTGTGTGAAAAACACGTGTTGATAAGAAATTTAATATTGTTTTACTTGTATCAATATATTTATCTTTTTTATCATTATAAGCTACTCTTACGCTGCTGTATAAGAGTTGTTTATACATATTAATATTTTTCTAAATGAGTGTATATCATACAGTCACTGATCAAACACACCTACTGAATAATAGCAATTCGCATTCATTAACATGTAACCGAACGAACTAATTCTTTGTTCTGTTTTGGTGAAAGTTAATTATTTATTTCATCGTTCATTATCGCACACCCTTGTTACCTGGGGGTGTGGTTGTGACAGGTCCCGACACTCCATCACACTACACACACCCTAAAACATCACGCCATTTGCTTTATTAAATAATAAACACATACATACACATCACGCTTGATTCCCTGTAGAGGGGTAGGCAGAGATCACGGATCCCCATTTGTCCCGATCCTGACAGACCACTTTCGCTTCATTGACATTCATACATCTTCTCATACATTCTCAGCGGTTATAGGTGCACCTAACGTCACCTTTTTTCAATATAGCGTCTATCTGACTGTTATATGTCTTATTATAATACACACATACTTACATATATTATCGAATCGAATCGGGTGCTGCCGGGGCAGCCTAGCTGCATTGTATACTGAGGCAGGACCTTTTCAGTGCATCAATGATTTTCATTCTCAATGGTTTTGTTAGTGTCAATGTAAATTAGTGCAGTGAATAAAGTGTTTTCTTTTTTTTCTTTTTTATATTATATATATTTAATAGTTAGTGCTTGTAAATGGCGACATTGCTTGCCACCTGTCACATTGACTACTAACTGTCTTGTCAACACGTGGGTTCTAGGTGACCATAGAATTGCTACCTTCGTAATTGCGGAGATGGACACCTGAACCTCTGACTACCCCCGCAAGGGTTAATGGTCGTGAACCCGTTTGTCTTTTGACTTTGACTTACATATAATTACATTCACGTCCTATTAGCACTGTTCGGGTCAGAACCTTAGAAACAAAATGATATTACCTAGGTCACTCTTAGCATGAATATTGATGTTATGATGTTATATGGTACATTGGTGATAGGTTGCTAGCCAAGCGTTCAACAGATTCTAATAACCCCTAGGCTCTTTCTACGAAATGCAAATTAGAATGCAGGTAAGCAAGGTAAATGAAAATTATTTTTCGTTTTATACTAGTATGAAACTTATGATCTAATAAACGATCATACGCACATCGCATTTGTATTTTTTTAATTTATCGATTGGTAACAAGGGTATAGTAGTCGTAAATATAAAGTGCACAAGCTACAGTTCCAAAACACTTTTTCTCTTCAGAACAATGGAGGCAGTATTGGGTGCTACTAGTGGGTCAGTTTATTCAGTTACTGGACAATATGCAGCTTGATTACCAATAAACCCTTGAAACAGTTTGAGTGAGAGTTTACCGACAAGCAGAGGACTCGGTGACACTAAACTGTTGAGTAGTTCAGTATGAATCCAGTTATTCCATTTAGATATGTATGTATACATACAGACCTTTCGGGATGGACAACCTCGGAGGCATAAATACATCTCCGTGGTCACTTTTAGAATGAATATTGGGGTTATGATATGATGATGGAATGATATGGAATAATGGTAACATGTTGCTAGTCAATCGTCCAACAGATTTAATTTACCCTTGGTCCCTAGTGACTTCCTACTGTATGCTGTAAAGAACTGCAGTTCTTTTGCATTATTTTTACGTTCCTAATTAAGATAACACGGAGGATATGTTGGAATGTTGCAATTAATTGATATTATTGTTGTATCATTACAGTAACTAAAAAAAATTATACAATTCATATTACGCCCATCTTCCTGCACTAGTGCGGCAGAAATTACGGATACCTATATTTCGTAATCTTGGCAAACTCCTTTTGCTTCATGGACATCCATACATATTATATACATATTATAAATTATAAATCCTATATTAGAGAAAAATCTTACGTATTTGAAGTTAATTTATCAGAACTGCATACTACGTTAATTTGGTCACATTTGGTTTTCCGTAAAATTTGTTTCATAAGAAATTAATTTATTAGGCAATTGTTTTTATAAATTACCACTAAAAACTCTCCTCAACATGTCTGTTATCCGATGCAATATGCCTCTTTAAGCCCAAATGTCACAAAATACCTACAGTTTTAACACCACGATTAGTGAAGTGAAGTGTACGTACATCCTTACACGTACCCAGTACACGGAACTGTTTGTTACCGAGAACCAGTACCGCGTTTGCTCGGATTCACAACTCTGCGAACTAATTGGATCCCGGCAACAATGTATGCGCCGAGACGCTTAATGCGTGCTAGGTACTGCATGATACGTGTCGCCTCTAATAGATCCGCAACAACTGCTTTAAACACTGCCGTCAACTGGTAGAAGTTACATCGCGCCATCTAGGTAATTTGAATTAAAAGTTTATTATGATATGCATAAGTATTAAGTTATAGAGCCAAAGTGGAAGGTAGAGTTGGACGGGGTAGGCCTCATAGAACATATACGGATTAAATTGGAAACATTCTTCTTCAATCAATCAAGAGATATTTGTCAGGATCGCTCAGGGTAATGATCGATAGTGTCTGTCTATCTTCTTATGGCGTCAATATATTTATGTATGGAGACGTAAATAATAGTTTGTGTTAACGCCCATCTAGTTTTTTTTTCAAATGGTGCCATATATTGAGTAAATATGGGGCAGTGATTAATTAGCCTTTCATTAGTCTACTTGTAATAAATAAGATCTAATAAATAAGAACAGTTCACGAGGGAACGTCTTTTATTTATCTTTACGATGGAATCTACTGAGCGATGGGCTAGCAACTTTTCACCATTGTTCCATTTAACAACGCAACCCCAATGCTTGATACCCAGTAAAATTTCAGACCATATGAACAAACAGAATATCTTTCACAACAAAGTTTATCTCTATACATATATGTATGTATATGATCTTTCATTTATAACTAATGTCACATTTTGCTATTGAACTGAACATAGGTATTTTAAGTATCAGATGCTACGAATCTAGAACATTTAAGTGAAGATGATTTATACTAGCTCGTTTTTCGAACTACCCTCACATTGGAGTTTTTTTGAATAAAGGTACACAAGAACTAACATACGGCTCACTGTTCAGCAAATATAATCGAATACCTACAGATAGTATTATATTATCTGTGCCTACAGCGTTTTTTGTTGCATACAAAAACCCGTGTTTGTTATGTTATATTCAATACGCATCACAAGTTATATCAGATACAATATAACAATAGACAGTGCTTGTATCTCGTTAGGTGATAGTCATCTGTTCTTTAGGTGCTGATTATCTGGTTCACATATAGGTTTGCAATGACCACATTTTCACTATTACCGCAGTTTCAGAGAAGGTCGATTGAACAATTTAAGAACACCGGTAATATTTATAATATTAGGTATTTTAATAAAAAATAACTATCCAATATTATATATGGATAGAAAAGATTTTTCTTTATTGATTCCACTATAGTTCCGATTGCGCAATAAAAGTTGAATACGTGGTGATAAATAAGAAGAAGTTATCATAAATGTGACATAATCATCCCATTAACCGAGAGGCTAGCCGTGAAAAGGGTGCCGTAAATATAAAAGTCTCCCTTAACGTCCCAATAACACTTGGAAATCTCAGTTCTCAGGGTAAATACGAGTAGGTATGTGAAATAGGTTGTGTATATTAAATCCTTCATGCTTTATTTTGTAGTTATCCATACTGATCGGTATGTATGTTAAAATTGAAAACTTCATCTTTGGAGTATTGTTAAAAGTAGGACTGTTACTATCATGACGCAAATAAGTAAATGATTTATATGCCTCAGCGTCTGAGAGCTTTATGAATTTAAGTAAAATAAAAAATAAAATTTCTTTTATTTAGATTCCTTTTAAGTAAAGCTAAGTTCTTTACAACCTTTAAGGTAAGCCAGTCTGAGGCCACCATGTTTGTACCTTCAGGTCCCATCTCTCAACATGGGCCTTGTGATATAGCCTGCATAACGCCCCTTATTGTTAATTTTACATTAGTATCGTATAATAAATAACACATGTATAACAAATTATTTCATTCATGAATGACCCAGTGAATAATGCTAACATGGCAACACTGGCTCGTTATGTGGTCACCTCACACCATCATAGCCAAGGGCGACACGCAAAAAGTGTAGAGCGACCACTAAAACCGCGTCCTCGTAACACGCTCTGTGGGTACTCTGTGGCGATGAACATGTGGTTCGCTTAATCATTTACCGCCACCTGTGACACGGTTTGACAATGTTTCATTTTGAATTTGGAACACTACACTTTTTCGATATTTCTTTATCGTTATTCAATTAAATTTAATTGTGAATGCAGTACTTTTACGGTAAGACCAAGACATCACGAGGAAACCTATTCATTGTTTGGGTTAAGTAATAGTCAAAGCTTGTTTATGTACACGAAAAACCACCTGTTACGTAGGTTTAAATGCAGCTATCGAAAACTTTCGCACAAGCGTAGTTAGTCACACAATCCTTAGAGGTCTTTACAATTTATCACTTCAAATACGATTCCCAAATCTGTACTTAATTATGTAATATGACCACATTTTAATACCTAACTCTTAATAAATACTTAGATTCCTACATTGCATCACAGTGATCGAGCGTCAGTACCTATCCGATCGGACTTGGAAATAAAAACCTCCTTTCCCGTAAGCGCTCCTGAAGGATAGCTGCAATAAATCTTTGTCAGCACTGTGGATCTTTGCATGGAGCGACTTTAAAGGAGCCGTGTATTACACCTCTGCAAAGTGGTTTAGCTTCAATATATTAGGGTTACAGTCATGCGAGAACGCGCGATCACAATTTGTAACTGCGAATTTTGAATTACTTAGCCGGGTTTGTTGGTAATGGTGACATCGGCTTTAAATGGGTGTTTGGTTTTGTTCTTTTATGTAATTGTATGAAACTCACGTACATATATGGCTCTAAAAATATTGTAAAGAACCAAAAGTTTAGAATGATTTATTGGCAAATCATGTTTGGTGCTTCTTTGGAACAAATTGTTTATTTTGGCTACGACTACAAATTAATGGCCCTCACCCAGCCCTCACTTTTTGAAATTTGTAACTCTTGATATAAGGAGTATCTAAACTGTAGTGATTACCACCAATATTATATGGGGAACTCGAGATCCCCATATAGTATTGGTTGCCTTCATCTACTTTAATATAATTATAATATAGGTCATTCAATACATCCTAGCAACAAAACTCGGTGTCCGCCTAATTTTCACCAAAGAGTAAATAATGAAAAGCAAAGTAAGTAATGAAAAGGAATGAAGGCGCAAAACAGGGGACATTTATCACCGGTCATCCTCGTAAGTCCATTAAGGAGACAAAAGCGAAAAGAATAAGTGCCAACAACCGATGAGATGACAGCCTCATGATTAGTACGAATGACACTGCGGTTCCATTTATTTTAAGCACAAATGTAGCCCTGTGCTACGTACTAATAAAGCTCTGTCCTAGCTATTACAACAACGTCTAATAGTCATCTTTTCAATGTGTCACATAAAAGATAAACGATAACGAATATGTATCGACGATTTACGATGAACATTTCTCCGTCCTCGTTCTTAAATGTATTCTTTTCGTAAAAGCATGGGGATGAATGTTACATTGCATATGGTCGCAGCTTCGCCGCAGGAAGCGTTAAGGTAACAAATTTTAATTCTTTAATATGCCATTCACCACTAACGTTAAGTCAGAGAACGTACAAAAACTGATGCCAAGGCGATTGCACTTCTTGTTATTCTGTCGCCATGGTTATGCTAACGCCGCTAGTCGCTACAACCGAAGAAAAACGAGGTTGAATCTCCAATTCTTCTCTTCATTGTTCTTCGGTTCATTCCAGTTGAGGATCGAAATCTTATCCCATGCGAACATATTAAGCCAGTTTGGCATCACAATTGACTACATATTTTGCCGAAAATATATCTTTGTATTTTCAACTTTCACTGAGCTGCTGACTTTGTTGACAATTCATAGACGACTGAGTCACCGATTTATTATTGAATTTTATTTAGCATTAAAACCCAAAATTCGAATAGCCCCTAAACAGTTGAAAGTGATGTTTTTATTTCTGTCAAATGCTCTTGCATGACAAGAAGTAATTAATTATTTAGGGAGTCCGGAAACGTTTTAGCACAAAGACCAACAGTTCCGCCTCGTCTCAAGCGGCCATTATGAGAGAGGATATAAAAGTGTTCTGTTTGTTTTATTACCCTTTAGTGAAAACACTCGCTAAATAAATGCACTGCGGTTGGCCTTCTAGTCTAAATACGTAGCTTTCACATTACCACGGCTTCAAAGGGCTACAGTTTGATTCTAAAAGGATTACTTTGCATTACATAATGGGATAGTGTTTTTTGTTCGTACAGTGAATAACTCAGGTTGGTTCGTAGCTTAAGAGGTAAAAATTTGTTTTGTGATATTTGGCTACTGTGTATCTACTTTTCCCTTTCCTACGACATTACGATTAACGAATCAGCTGTTTATAATGTCGTAAAAGCTACGTTTTTTGGTAAAATAGACAAGTCTTGTAGTATAGTTCTATCTTCGTGTTACTGTAACCGTAATTAGGGCATATGTAATATGATACCGCATTGAACACATTACACAAAATTTTTTACAGATAACGTGGCAGTATTATTTCATTTATTTACTGTGTAACATGTATTTAGATGTATTTCTCGGTGCGCTGTGTGCATTGACTGACTATAACCTATTGTGAGAACAAGTAAGAATAAAGAATAGCCAAGAGTTTTACTCGCCGTAGAAGTAAAATGTATTTGAACTACAAACCGAGTAGCACATTGTACCTATTAACAATCGAGTAGGACTTTCCCGTTGAAGTTTTCTGCAAATTGTCTGGAAGCTCATCTGAATGGTAGCTTGTTAGCTTTAGTTCAACACGATAATTTGATCACAACTTTCTCCATTTGTGATCCTTTGCATTGTTCTGCGAAATTAATACGACTCCACGTAAGTAATATGTTACGGTTGTTATGTATTTGTGTTCAAATATCCAGATGTTATGTTTAAACCATTAATGCAGTAGTCTTTTAGTTTAAAAGAATATAAATAAACAAAAAAAGGAAAACACATCTTGCTAGATATACAAATACAACATACACGCATATATTCTAGCAAAATCTTAAATCTAAAGGTCTATTCTTGGATGCACTGAAAATGCTGTAAAATTATCTAGAAGGCGCCTCATTACTCGTACAACGGATTAATTACTATTATACCATATAGTTATTACAACTACAACAGAGATGACGAGGAGATACTACGTCTCAAAGATTTTATCTGCCCTAAGACAATAACACTATTACTACTATAAGTTTCGAAAGAACCATAATCCAAGCTTTTCTACAAAACAAAGGTTGTATATCACTTGGGACCAATCCATTGGTGTGTACTACTACTTAGCACGTTCAGGAGATTTTCGCTAATTCCACACGCTAGTTTAATTCGTTTTATACCCACTGGAGCCGTTTGGGCGGGCATGCACTGCTGCGATAGTGGGAAGCCATGACGCTGTTCTACGGAATCCAGACAGCCTATTAGCTCAAGGCTTTTGGGAGGAATTGGAATGAGAGTAGGACTAAAGTAGATTTAGATAATTGTTAAAGTAATTAATATATTAAATGATATTACATAGACATATCTGTATACATTTATGTTATACTGAAAAGAGCCTAGGTGATTTGATATCTCTATGGTCAGTGACATAACAATATAAATACAATATAATATGTGTATTTAAACACTAGGCTAGGAAAATATAACTAAATCTAGATTCCTTTTACATTGATATCTAAGTTATTTTGTTACTGATAAATTAAATTGGTTCTCAATTAAAATTGATTGGTGAATCCAAATGTAATATGGTTTCCAATGTTTATTTGACGTTCAAAATCTAACTGAGCCATAGATTTAGTTAGATTTACCTTTACTGAAAGTTTAGCAAGTATTTTCAGTGTGAGAGTAATTAGTTCTGACGATCTTTAAAAGTAAAAAGCATATTAGAAACCGGGTAAAAAAATACCATTTTTGACCAATTATACATCAATGCCCTGGCTGCCTGATGTTCTTTTAAGCATATCGCAGCATGATGACTAAGGGTCTAATAGTAAATGGAATCTATTGGGCTAGCAACCTATCTCCAATATGGCAACACAACCTCAATTCATACTAAACGGTTTCTAGAAGATACTATCGTGTTTTTGAGGTTCTGTCCACCACAAAACAGACCGTGAATAAATATGTATGTATGTAACATAAGCTTAACAAGATTTTCTTTTCCGTATTCAGTGGCAAACGAGATGCATACGTGGACGCCAAATAAAACATTCTACGGTAATACTTCATTTCAAAAACATTAACTACATTCCAGCTGAAGAATTTAACAATGCTATTTGTCATAAAGAATGCAGCCATACGGTTATCATTGAACAAAGGCATTTGTGTCCTAGGCACTAAGTTTCAGAATGCTTTGAAAAACACCGTCGAGTGGCGTTTGTAAACTAGCAAAAGTTGTAGTAAACGAGAGTCTTTTGTTATTCTTGTACTACGTATGCTTTGAAATTTCATTCATGGCGGAGATAAAATCAAGTATTTTATGGACTTTTATGCTTTCATTCCTGCCTTGTTAGTTTATAAATAAAAACATGGGGTAATGGAACTGCTATTGAGTGCTTCTTTATGTCATACATATATTGCTAATTTTGAGAGGGATTGGAGAATTTTTAGTTAAGAGTGTTTATGTTATGAAATGGACTAGAAACAGAGTATTTATGTACTTTATTCATTTTTATTTGGTAGAGAGGATATAAAAAAAAAGATATCAAAGTAAACCTTTTTTTGATATGCACTATTATTTATGAATGAAAATCGCTAAGCTTCCTCTTACGAGTACAAATATTGTCTTACATGTTGTTTTATATCAAATAATACTTACTGCACCGAGTTGTTTTACTAGTTTTTCAACATTACTAGCAACTGTTTGAAAAGACTGAGAGGAACTTAGCGTTTCTTCACGAGTTTCAGTTAAGAGCAGGTAAGTAAATAGTTTTAGACAAAAAGGTTAAGATTCGGAACTAGTTTGGCGGTTGGCCAAGGTGGAGTAGCGACGTTAAGCTACTGGAGTATAATTACATACATTATATGTATACGTATCAAGGTTGTTTTTAAAAAGGGATGGATACAGAGTTGGGTGCCTAATTCTTGAATATGGTATTAAATAATAAACATTCTATAACGTTATTATGTTATTATTGAGAAATATTTTAGTTAAAACGATAATACCCTTTATAAATATTTAAAACTAACATTGCTAACATAATATTGTGGTAATTTGTTGATAAGGTTATGATTTAGTCTTCTTCAGAGATGACAACAGTACATATATTGTGGACTTGCTAATAAAAAAAAATTGAAAAAATATTTATAAGTATAATAAAAGTATCTACAAGAAACAATATTTTGTAGAATCTGTTAATATTTTAGTTTATTTGTTGATTGCGTAGAATTAAGTCTTGAAATATAACTATGTCGTTTAGCAGTAGTATTTAACTTGTTAGTTACGTCTTACATTAGATTGTTTAGTGTTATCCATTCAAAGTAACGAGTGCAGACTAGAAGTTTTTTCATTATCAAAGTATTAGAGGTAATCCGTGGATCTAAGTTCGTGAACTTTATTCTTTTAAAGTTTTTAGCTTTCAAGTTAAATGCTAAAGGATTGAACTCGAGTTGAAAGAAATTCTGTGTCTTTTGTTTGTATGAATAGCTTTTTCAAGATTTAGTTTAAACGCTATTCTAGGACAAAATCTAAAATTATAAGTGAAAGATTCTTAATTAACGTAGTTAACAGAAGTTGTTTTCATTATGAAAAAATATATAAAAATAAATAATAATATGTTACTTTAATATATTAAGCAATATATTTATCACAGTTTAGGTTTTGTGTGTGCAAAGATCGCGTGGAACCCATATTATCTATCTAGATGTCACATTATCATTTTGTGTTCATTGTGATACACATTTATGGAAATGAGCGCATCTATTTTCTTATGTATCCTTGTTATATTTATTTTCCGTGTTCTTTTCTGTTTAGTTTCCATAATAAATAAATAAATATGTTCTACCTAGATAGAATGGAATAGTCAATATCAGTACATATAAGTTGAGTAGGTCATTCGGTGATCCTATTCGCCAAACTCCTTTGAAAATATCTACGGTATTCACTTCCTTGATTAGCCAGTATTAATCGTATACATATTTGTATGTACATACATTACAGTCGGATATAAACATTATAAAGGCTAGCTTTAAAATCCTTAACAGCTGAAATCCAAAATGAAATTCAAGCACACACTTAAACCCTCCATCTCTAACGAGAGAGCGCAATGTAGGGATAACATATATTTGCAAAATGCACTCAGGTTAAGTTCCGTTTTATTTCAGCGTTGGACGCGCACATTTTACACAAGTTTCTGACGATCCAAGTACCGAAACTCGTAACATGTAAGAGTTAGAAGCTTTTGCCAGATGTTGTATGATTGCCAATAAGCTAGCTGGTACACGTAAGATTTCGTTCTCTCTGAGAAGTATAGAAAATACAGGATAAGTTTATTGTGTTAGGAATATGTTAATATCGATGATGATGTGACGTAAATATTTATTGTCCATTAATGTTATTATAAATCAATCAATTAGCCTGTAACAGTGCAGTGCTGGACATAAGGCTCTACAAGGGCATTAAATAATGTTCACTCGAGGCCATTATCAACACTACTAGCGGCCTTCTTAAGGTCAATAAACTGTTATGCACATGAAAAATATATATTATGCCGGCCCAATAAGACATATGACAGTCAAATAGAAGCTATAATGAAAAAGGGTGATGTTAGAAGTACCTTTAACCGCCGAGTGTGTATGAGTGTCAATGAAGCGAAAGTGATCTCTCAGGATCGGGACAAATGGGGATCCGTGATCTCTGCCTATCCCTCTACAGAGAATCAGGCGTGATGTGTATCATATATGAATGAAAAACAGAAAATATGTATGCGCTGAAAATGAAAATCTTCAATACAATGTAAGTCTCACAAGAACACAACGGCATGAATGTTCTAGCAAAATGAAAGTCACTTTTGGAGCTCCTACACCTACTAAGGTGAAGGTAATTCATGTCTACAAATAATTTAGGCTAAACGCGCTGTATTCGCAAGATGTTATCATCTTTGTTCGCGGGAACGTTAATTTATTCATGAACTAAATTTACAATGTTTAGCAACAGTTCGTACTTAGTGGCGGCAGCGTTTTAAAGGGTTATTCAGGGTGTTTCCTGAAAAAGATGGGCTTAGGTTTCCATTAAATGCTTACGCAGTAAACCATCTATTAATGAGCGGAGTGAAATACTGATCAACCTTTCTCTACCCTTTTGTAACGCTATATTTTACGGAAATGGGCTGTAATTATATATTTTGATTCATTAACAACAATTTTATAAAAAATGGTTGAAAGATACTTGTGGTATCATTATTTTTTTATATTTACAATAACGACATCAATCTTTACTATCTTTATCAGTGTCTTGGGAACCCTACTACCCTCTAACAGCGATGACTATAAAGATATTTTCTATATAATTTAATTCTTATTTGTGCTTCAAGTCTATAGTTTTAATTTGTTGACCCATGATTATCTTTACTATGATTGTTATAGGGAAACAATAGTATTACGTGACAGAAAACTTGTCTATTCTAAGAAATATGTATAAGTTTTCCCTGTTAAAGAAAGGCCGGAAGAATACTACTTCTGTAATATAATATAACCGACATCGGATTGTTTCTAACATCATTTCCCTAATCCTTCGATCACAATTTATTGCACCCTAATCCAGATTAATTTACAATAAGAAGGTCGACCTACGAATCCTTTTCCCTAAATTCAATGCTGATGTAGTGATAACAGTACTATATATGTGTACTAATGTTTAAGGTTAATACTATCGTGAACTATTAACTGCATTACTTTGGTTAGAGATTTGAGATTTTTTAAGTATTGATATTCACATGAATAAAAAGTAAAAATATAATATCAGAATTATTTAAGGGACTACGGGTTAATTGAATTTATTGGGTGATGGGCTAGCAATCCGTCACCAATGCTCCATGTGACATCACAATATTTAAGCGAAAAAGTGACCCCGAGAGTCATTAAAGGACGTGTGAGTGTATATGAAAATATATAAAGAGTAATTACTTGATAACGGCTTTTAATAAGTTTCTCACTGGGTAGTAGGGATTGTCATATATGGTTTAACTAATAAAATTGTGAAAATAATATTATATACCATTCGAGGCATCACTTCTCGGTCACATAGCATTAGCATCTGTGTTGGACGGATTGATATGGAATACTACTTACAGATCGCTAGATTATCGAGCATTAATATTCAAACACATTCACGTCCTCTAATCTCTATTGGGGTGAACAGAACCTCAGAGACAAGCATATTTCCAAGGTCACTTTTAAGCATGAAAATTGGGATTGTGATATAATATGAAATATTGGTGATAAGCCCAGCGCCCAATAAATTTTATTTACCCTAGTACGTTAGTCGCCGCCTCAAACGGCAGAAAGACGGCAGCTTAACATATTTTTCAATCGACATAGCGTAATAATTTTTATCTGAGTTCTTATGTTAAGAATATTCTTCACTATATTCTTCACTACATTTACGCCACATGATAGCATAACATACATTATTCTTCAAACATAGTTTGTTTCAACTAAATTTTCATATAAAATCGCAGAGCTACTAGGCGGCATGGCTCATGAAGCATGGCCGCTATAAGTTTGTGCCAGTTTGACGGATGTCTGCATAACAGCATGCCTTTTAAAGAGCATTAATTACAGCCAACGAGGCGATGCTATTTATCTAGGAAAGTTCGTTTAATCTGCCATTTGTAAGCGTCTTTCCCTGCCGCCATTGTGCGGAGAATGATGCTGATAGTTAATCATATTGAAACTTATTAACGGGACGTAAAATTACGTTGTGATTGACTTGATATTTGAAGTGTGAATAAATAGGACTTGATTATTATTGATAATGTTTGTAATAATTTATAAAATCGTATTTTATTTAATAACTTTGTAGGTACATATGGTAGCAGGTTAGGTTGTAAATGGATGAAGTTGAATTATATTAAATTGAACGATTTTTTTTAATATGAAACATGATACGTCTTCAAATAGGTCATCAATTCTAAAGAATATCCCTATCCACTTTTTATAAGTACAACTGTAGTATTATTTTATCTGTGGTACCACTATATTATGCACATTTTTTTTATTTATACGTTTGACACCATAACATCCAACAACATCTCTCCTTTATATCTTCCTAACATTAAAGAGCAAGACAGTTAGATATAAAAAGAGTATACGTGATTCAGGTGATTCACAATATTCTTCACGAGAACATAATCCTTAAAGCTCTGGTGTTTGACTCGACATCAAATTTTATCATCGATGTAAAGGCCCTCAAGCGCTTTAATTAACTCATGAGAGGAGGCTTAACGATAGGTACTGCGTTTTATATTGCCTCCATTCATGTAAATGTCTCCTGTAGGTAACTGTACAGCAATTGGTGAATGTGAGAGGTTGTATTAAAATTTACATACATACACACCACGCCTGATTCCCAGTAGGGGCGTAAGTAAAGATCACGGATCGCCATCTGACTCGATCCTGACCGCCAAAATCACGTTTATTAAAATTTATACTGAATTAAAGTTATGTATGAACTATAGTCGTAAAATATTTTGATACATTTGCGTCTTAAAACCTAGGTTGGTTTAATATTGGAATATATAATGATAATTCTATTGAAATAGCCGTTAGCAAAATAATAAAACATTTCCTTGTGTATTTTATCTATAGATAATGCAATTCGAAATTTACAAAACACAAACACAATCAAAAATATGAAAGCTTAGTTCCATATACATCGAATCCATCAATTGATACATAATTGAATTGTATCAAAACAGAGCGCATTTTTAATCTAATATAGCAGATTTTATCGACAATCAAATATCGTTTTCCCCTCACGTACTGTAATCGGCAAACGGCTGGTTTCCCAGCTCTATTGATATTGATTTCTATAGGAGATAATCATAACTGAGCACATTCTGAAAGCATCAACATCGCTTGTAGACCACTTAAGACATCTTTTGTATGCCTAACACGTTTGGGACCTCCGTTCCGACTGTAGCTAATACTTTTGTTAGTGTGTGGAAAAAGTGTATGAGAAAGAATAAAGAATGACTCAAGCTGGTATATTGCATATCGTTGTATGCAAATTGATAGAAAAAATATTTAGTTTATCTGTTATAAGAAAATGATAATGTTTCTTTTCGTGTCTTAAGTTATAAATTAGATGGCGCCACCATTCAAACCAAAATTCAGAGTTCAAAACAAACTCAAAACTAATTATTCAAATTTGATGAAAACTATAAATTGCTTAAAATGATTGATTATTAGTAGTGACGTCTGAAATGAGTAAAGCTAATCCCTAGACGTCAATTCAATTAAAATAGGTCTGCAATCGATTGGAAATAAATAAACAGGGATTGGAAGGGTCCGAATCAAAAGTTATATCGATAATTAGGGATTGGCCAAATATGTCAAAAAGGCTGATGGGTACCGCCCTTTTCCAACCCTTCAAATTGATTACATCCGTGGCCATTTCCCTTTAATAGATATGTCTAGCTGGACCTTTTAACGAGTTGGGTTTCAGGGGCTGTCGGAGTGATTTTCTGTGTACTGGACGTAAATTATAAGAGGAATTTCAGTTGTTTTGTTTGCTTAGTAGTAAAAAAAGTAAATAAAAAGGTCCCATCCCTTGACTCGTTTACAGATCATCATTTCACTGTAGGAATCAAAAAAGTTGAATGTTTATTGATTGCTATCCACTGTAGGTGCATTTACGAGTAACTACTTTACATTGCATGGTACAACAAGCTTTTAACAGATAAACGGTTCTAGAGTTCTGAAACTATAATTTTAATACATTTATTACGTATTATTGCGTATTTATGCGATATTTATTCTCTGCGTAGTAAGATATTGAAGCCGTTATTGTAGTTTTAAGAGACTTGCGATTTATACTCATGATTAATAAATAACTAACGGGACTTATCACGTTAGTTTTTATATAATAGAGTTACCTTTATTAACCCGACGTTTCGGCTACGTTGCAGCAGCCTTGGTCACGGGCAGATTTCTTATATAAAAACTTACGCGATAAGTCCCGTTATTTATTAATCATGAAGTCGTTATGCTGATGATATAATATGATTAAAATACTTATTGTCATTGACAGTGGCAACCACAGTAATGATAAATACAACTCTCCAGTTTTACCTTATATTTCTTAGTGAGCCACTATGAAAGATTGAAACTAGGCCAGAAAACTTTAGTGTCTCTTTTAAACCAACCCTTTACAGTTCTTAACTTAGTTTAAATTAGTGATCTGGCTAACTGCCAAGCTAGTGGCTGAAAATGCAATTATCACTTTGAATATATCAGAAAGAGCTACGCGGATTAATCTATACAGCGAGACAGAAACTTTCTCTAGACGACAGCAGAATGGATTTTTCTTAAATTAAATTGATACATAAGAAAAGAGATTATAAAACCATAAGTTATTTATTTGAGCTTAGGTAAAAATAAATGAATAAGCATAATAGATAATGTACTATACTAGGTAATACGATAGTTTTAACCTACTAGAGAACTATTTTCTAATGGATAAACATTATTAATGTGATTCGACTTTTCAATTAACATTTTCTTCATATACGGCATAATTTATGGTCTATGGATTAGTTACCTGTGGTTTGCTAGCAAGAAAGAGAGAAAGAAAGTCAGGCAAATGTTTTGACTTTCAATGAATGTACTGTACTTGTACTTATGTTGAATAAAAACATTTGCCTTTGACGTTGAAACCAACAAACTAATCTAACTGATAGATATGAACGTCAAAGAATCGTGTACTAAAATCGCATGTGTATGTATGTAGAAGAAGATACAATGCATGTTTGCTGTAACTTCACTGGAACAAAGAATTTATCTATCGAAACGTTTGAACAACCGATAATTAACTAAAGTTTCGCCATCAAAACTACAAAAGGGTACTCGCAGAGTTAAGTTGGCTCAACTTAGTTAATTAAAAAGCTAGCTAACATTGTCTGGAACTAAATTATCCTAGTGACAAAAGACAAGTCGTAACACAGGGTTTTAAACTTTTATGCTAGAGCAGCTGAAAAAATGCTGGCATTTAGTTCTTTTCAAGAATCTTCAGTTCAACAATGTTCTTTATCTGATGGTTTAAAACTATAAAACTTACAAGTTTAAATGAAAAGAGTAATGTATCTTGCTATATTATAAAGAGAAATATATTTATGACAGTAGTAATTAATAAAGAATCGTCGTTTAGTTAAAACAAGGTAATGGCATAGTATTTGAGTTTAGTAAAATATGTATGCTAATGAAAATAATATTTATAATGTTGTAGTTTTGCTTGTACGCATAGTACAAGTAATGATTTTCTTAGATATTGACTAAAACCAACTTTGTTTGGTACTTTTTGTATATTTGCGATTATGCTTATTAAAAACCCTATATTATAAAATGAAGTTAATCTTTTAAAATCCCTTATTTTTACTAAAAATCCTTTAGTCTGTATTAAATAAAATGTATTTAAAGCCACAAGAGCAATAATTATGTAAACAAGCAGTTTAAACCCTCTGCCCAGTGCATTGTGGGCACTTAAACACAGACTGGGTCTGGATTTTATGAACCACTCTTGTCTTTACATGCTTGTGTCATATTATAGATACTGGTTTACACTTTTGACTTTTTGTTACATGCATATAATATATATACATTTATAGACATGCTAAGTGTCTGGATCACGATGTATCTGGATAGGAACCATATGTACCCCATTCTACTAAATGACAGTCAGATAGACGCTACATTTGAAAAAGGGTGACGTTAGGAGTACCTATAACCGCCGAGTGTGTATGAGAAGATCTATGAGTGTCAATGAAGCGAAAGTGATCTGTCAGGATCGGAACAAATGGGGATCCGTGATCTATACCTACCGCCTACCTACTACAGGGAATCAAGCGTGATGTGTGTGTATATCTACTGTAATTATAAATTAGTACTTCACTTCCATAGACGCTGTTCTAGAACATATCTTATGTAATACATATTTATTCACTTTACTTAATATTTCAGAGTGAACGAAACTTCGAAGACCGAACATTTTAGTTAGCGTTAGTATCAAGGTTGTTTGCTATAGTATTATTTTTGTTGACATGGTTTTAATCTTATATCGTATAAAATTGTGAAAATAGTGATATAATCTATAAAAGTACACCAAGGACAGTCTTTAGTACTTTAGTGTATTTTTAATATATATTTTAGTGCCACTAATTCTTTGAATATTACCCTACAATCCATGTCCATTTTCCCTCACAACAGGGTAAATAAACTGTCTATTTGAAGCAGCGATGGATTGTTTTAATAAATCAGTGTCACCTTCCGGATCCTGCATAATAGGGCGTTAAAGAGGCGCTTGTTACGCGGACGGTGGCACTGGATTACCATTAATGCGTTTAGCTCACTGCTAAAGCCGTTTACTAGTCATGGAGCCTAGTTTGACCTCTTAAAATGCTTTATTTTAGTGCATAAGTATCTAGTTTATAAACAGAAAGATGTTTGAAGAGTTTTTGCTCAGTTTTCTAACCTTAAAAGAGGTCAAAGATTTAGGAATATTTGCAAAAGTGGTCTGTTGTCATCCCGAATTAACTTAAAAACAACTTAATATTTAATCGGACCTAAAAACTCAATAATTGTTAAGTGCCTTTATAGATTCACGACATACCAAGAAAAAAGAAATTAGAATCATTATCATTTAGTTTAAGAATACTATTGAAGTATAGCAAAATATTTTACTCTGTTGTATTTCAGCTATTTTAGTAGTCTAATTTTACCGGTAACTTTACTTTTTCGTAACATTAGTGGATAGAAGAAATAGATTCAATATCACCGTCGTATTTCCATGTCGTCGACCTGGGAAAGTAACTGGGATCCAATTTGAATATGGATATCGAATCTAGCTCAATCGGAATCAGCGCAATCCTGTACCAAGGCAAAGAAACCTAAGGTGCTTCTTTAAAGGGTAAGAAGATATTGTTTGTACTGTGAACAATATCTTATTTAAGAACAGAAGGTTTATATAAAAGATAAGATGTAGTTAGTGTGGGACGTAAAAAGAATGCTAATTAGCTGCTGTTCTTTCCGACATGTTGAAGAAGGTAACTTCGGAACTAGGGTAAATTAGGCGATGGGTTAGCGACCTGTCACTAAAGTTTCATATGACATCCTTATCATCATCCCAAAATTTATGCTAAAAAGTGACCTGGTATATACTAAATCTCTGAGGTGCTGTGTACCCCGAAAGGGCTTGAAGGTTAATGTATATGTATGTATGTGTACTGCAAAATGATGACTTTAGTAGTACATGTAACCGCTGAATATTTATGTTTATGGTGATGAAGAAATGTGATCACAACCTGTCTCTAGGTATATAGGCGTGATGTGTATGTATGTTATTAAAATTTCATTGACTGTCTTACACCGATAGAGCTTAATGGGATAATGTTTCTTTTGTAATCATTGTATTTTTTTAAATCCTTTAATTCAGGTCATATATCGTTACTTTATACCCACTTAGTCATTGAATTTGTACCTTAATACATAAAATTCTCGATACCAAAAAGTTTCTACGAAAAACGTACAAATATAAAAAAGGTTCATAAAATTTTTCATGGAAATCATTGGAACAAACCATGATATATCGCTTATGAAATCCTCCAAATTGACCCTCGGTATAAATCATAGCTGGATAGGATTACCTTGCTCGTATTTTGCGTCAGGCAACAGAAGGTTCTGCCATTTCTTGTGAAATATGATATAGTCAGGCCTACCGCGGTTCCAAATACCTATTTCGATAAGAATCTCAAAATGCTTGAAGTTAAGACAAAGGTAACGCTCAGTTTTGTAAACAACTGTTTTATACTGTTCATATAAAGGCTCATCACAACTATAATTAACAACTCTTAAAGCAACATATAATAATAATAAAATATACATACAATAAAAATGTGATTAATTTATGTAACCTCATTGAATTTCCATCATATTATAGTGAGACTAAGTGAAAACGTCATAATTGTATCTACATACATATAAATTTACGTCCTCTGATTCCTTTAATCACCAGGGACACGTTATAGTATGATTTTTGGGGTTGTAATGTCTTATGGTACATGGGTTACAGTTTGGTAGCCCATCGCCCTACAGATTCGATTGACCCCTACTCCCTTAGTCGCCTCTTACGTCATGTCAGGAAGAATGGCAGCTAGTTTGCATTCTTTTGCATCCCAGACTAGTACGGAACCGTAATACACATATCTAAACCAGGGTATAAGCTCTCAAGATTATACTTCCACGTAACATCGCACTTCGATGCATACCGCTACGTGATGCATATTGTTGGCGTTTCCGGAACCACGTGAAGCAAGGATTAAGTCTCAACTTCCCCTGGAACAGTAGCTCAAGCATATTGTAATCAGGGAGACTCACTCGCACAAGTTTTCTGCAAATTGGCGGAAAGCTAGTTATCTCGACTTACTAATGTTAATTTCGCTCAAAAGTTGCTGCCGGATTCGCAGCTTCATTAGTTTTGTTTAATTTTACGCTGCTAATGAATTAAGTCAAAGCAGGGTGATGCAACTAGATGCTCGTGATCCAGGTAGTTTGGACTAGTATAAGATTAGTATCTAGAATAATACTTAACAATATATGATTGATAACTGTTAACACGTACCAGACTGTAACAACAAAGGTTACGTAAAATTTGTGATGGTTTTATTTTAGTGTGTAATTCAGAATTTTGGTTTAACAATTCCTTATCTTAATATGTATTTTTTAATACACAATAGCTAGCTCAAAGAAAATAGGTAACGCAAATATTATCAAACATAATTTACACAGTTCAGCTGTAACCACAGAGTGCATCTGTATTGAGGGCCCAGGGCCTTTTTCAAATATTACCTAAATATGTACATACACATCACGCCTGATTCCCTGTAGATGGGTAGGCAGAGATCACAGAGATCCGCATTTGTCTCGATCCTGACAGATCACTTTCGCTTCATTGACACTCATACTTCTCATACACACTCGGCGGTTATAGGTACTTCAAATAGTTATTAGCCAATCGAAATGAAACTCACACAGCATTTAGCAAAGCATTAGTAAAACACCCGTAAACAGTTAACATTAAGCCGCAATGAACCTCGAACACTTGGTAGATTCCCTCTATTCCTGACGTTGGCTTTAATTCGTCTTTCCCTCGCTTGGGCTATATCTGGGTGTTACTGCAGCTGCAGTGGCGAGATAGTGGTGCGCCCTAATACTTTGGCGAGTATTCTGCAATCCGCTAAGACAAGCCAACTGTTAGGGGTGAAATGGAACGTATAGGGATTGGAAATTCTAGGGCTTAATAGGTATTTGTATTCGGTGGTTGAAGGATCTGGATTACTTAATAACAAGTGATTATTTTTGTTATATATGAAATTATTATTATGTTTAAGCGTCTAATATTTTTAATAGTTAACCAATTTTCAGATAATTGTTTTTTTACCAGATTAATGACTGAGGTGAAAGATGATTTAGTAGTAGTACTACAACTATTCTTACCGAAATAAATAATTTTACTTTTTATTTCAATAAATAAGAAAACTTTTCTATAGTCATTATTACCTTGTGTTACATTTGTTTAATATCAAGTCATTCTATACAATTTTGTAGAACTAATATGAGAGAAACAGTATTTATTATTAGCAAGAAGTTAAGTCAATTGTGATGCCTAACTGACTACATATGTTCGCTCTGGGATTATATTTGGATCTTCAATTGGAACGAACCGAAGAACAAGACAAAAAAAATCGTCTTAATTTTTCATAAGTTGCAGCGGCTGACGGAATCGTGGTAACCATGGCGACAAAATAACAAGAAGTGCAAACGCCATGACATCAGTGTTTGTACTATTGCCGACACAATCATAAAAATGAATGACGTATTAAAGAGTTTAAAAATTAAAAAGTATACATGAGAGAAAAGAATTTAGCTCTCAGAAGTTGGTATACACATTGAAGAAACAGCTGGCAAATGCTTCACTATTAGTTCACCGGTGTAACAAATTGTTTTCATTTTTGTTGTGGTTATTCGTTTTCATTAAGAAATGTATGAAAAATTTAATAAAGGTTCACCGTCAATGGGTTCTATCGCTTAGTTTATTTTGTTAGGGTTGGTTAGTTCGTTATTAGTTAAATTTTTTCGGGCTGTTTACTAAAATAACTTGCAATATAAAGTTTTTTTTCGTGATTGTGTTAGTGTACTGCAACTGAGTCATAATATAGTAATTTGACGAACTTAATTTAAAATAATACGTAAGTTTTGAAAAAGTTTACTCTTTTTGCAAAGACTAACATGATACATAACCAACTCCGCTAAATACCGATTTTTTTAGAAATTACATTGTTAGTATATTAGTAATGAAATAGTTACCATATTGTAATACACATCTGATCGGAACCTAAATTCACCACTGTTTGATTGTAACTAGTACACAGACTCTATTTAGCCAGTTTGGACAATAATTTGTGTTAGCACGTAGCAAACATTTGCAATGGCTAATGAGAGAGTAACTAATGATAATTTAGTGCTAGGCTCTAAATAGAATAATCTAGAATACGTATATGTAATGATAGTGTTTTGTTGTAATTTCGTTTTGAATAATTAATATTAGACTAAGGACTTATGGTATATTTACTCACTACTTACTTACACACTCACAATAAGATTCCCAAGAACTTGATTGTGTCTGTGAGAAAAAGATCTTTCGTCAATCTAAACTACTTTTCCACGGATAATATACTACATTGAAATAATAAAATAGACTTGGCTGTAGTCTTATGGGCATGTAGTATGTACCTTCGTAAGTTCGAGATTGGGACTC
The DNA here is from genome assembly GCA_030578115.1 of Leucoptera coffeella. NCBI lineage: Eukaryota > Metazoa > Arthropoda > Insecta > Lepidoptera > Lyonetiidae > Leucoptera > Leucoptera coffeella. Next base: position 142,100 of record JAMBLF010000090.1, read on the forward strand.
AAGTCTCTGATTACCCCGCCACAGTCTTATTTCCGCCTCTCAAATATAATAGTTTCAATAGTAATAGTAGTAGTTAGGCAGTAAATTTCACGTTTTTGAGGCGGCTGAAGTATATACTAGGAATAATCCTGTATGAAAATTTCCAGGCCCAGTCTCTATAAAGTATAATCAGGCACTGAACTAATACCAATCTTACATAGAAACATAAGATATTAAAAGTTGAAATAATTACATTATTCTAAAATGTGCGTGTATAGGAAAGTCATGACGCTTGTGTTTGTTATACAAATCATTTGGATTTTTCCTTTTCAAAGTATGTAAGTGATCCAGGAGAGATTTTAAGTGTTCAAGATGGCCATTGATAATATCTGCTAATACACTATAAAGATAACAAGAACTTCTAGTTAAAACAGGTATAGCTACTTTATTTCGCAGAAATGTTTATAACGCAATTTTTCTGTGAATGTAATGGAATTTCTTAATTTAAGTTTTAATATAACATGGAATCCTTCAGGTGAACACATTTGTTGTTATTCTTGTTATTAATGCTAGTTATTTCTACATGTACCTACATGTACGCATACCAAATGAATTGTAGTATTATTAAAAACAAGATAATAATACGAGCCCTTGTAGATTAGTAGAACAATATAATACACTAGTTGGATCTTATTCACTATTTTTTGCGCCTAACTTTAACTAGTTCCTAAGGAATAATCGGGTTGACGTTTTATAGAAAACAATTGATATAATATCTCACCTAATTACACAAACAAACGTTAAAGAATGTAAGTCAATTAGAAGACTTAGTTAATAATAATCTCTATCATTTTCGAACATAAAACCTTAAGTCACCAGTTCCATAAAAGTTAACAAGAACCCGAAATTATGTAATTCTTTTTACCTAATCATTTTCTGTCTCGTCATTTTGATACGTTCACCAAAACACAGTCACGGTGGATGGACATAATTTTTTACGAGGGTTGTTACGCCACCGTATTGTATTAATTAAAGCCTGGTTGGAGCCTTATTTTTATGCAAAAAGGGGAATGACGTCACGAATTAGATTTTGCTAGCCGCGGTACGCGTAGGAATACTAAACAGCCATTTTTATGCACACATTACAAGTCCCGTGCTAGTCTAGGACGAAAATGATAACTAGCTGCCTTTCATTCTGGCTTGTCCTAAGATACGAGATTTGACATTTGGAGGAGATTCGAACAGAGTTTTGAGATTATTGTAAATAATAATAACTTGTATGAATTATTAATTAATATAAAAATTACATACGGTATTGATAAAAACCCAACCCATATATTGGATAGACTGCATTTTTTTCCGAATAATTTGCGAAGCAGGTAGATCAAATCCTTATTAATTATTTAAATTAAAAAAAAATACACATTTGATCACCAAAATAATGAAATATATCCTCTAAGTTCTTTCGCCAAGCATATTCATCACATCTTAATATATAAGTCTATTTTTCACTAGGTGATTCGTAGACATCGCAAGTGAATTTTATCCTAGGACCATAGACACCAGCTCCACAATTCGCTCGGCGGCTAATTGGATCCCGCGGCGTGACAATGTTTGCTCCGCAGTGAGGCACGTCACAACAATATCCCTGGAAATTGTGAAAAGCTTTTGCCATCAAAAATACAATATGTTCCAATCATGCTCCGAAATGTACCACTGCACTGTTTTATTAATCCCGGATCGACGTGAATGTTTTTGATATTAGCGCAACGGGTCTGGGTATAGTAACCATGATCCTGTGAAAACGTTGAGTTTTTGTTGCAAAATTGCTGCAACCTGTGTTTTAAATGTTTGAAAGCTTATCCTATAAAAAAGCATTGAAAAATGACTTATAATTTTATTATTTTGCTTGTTATACATTCATTTAATAATCGTCACCTGTTTCAGCAATCACTCTTTGATCATTTAATATTACGACTGATGCATATGAGACAAAACTACCTGTTATTTTACCATACATTCGGCTCTTATGGATGTAATCATGTATTATAATACCTAACATATATATACTTTTGTAGCCCAGTGAAAAAGATCTCTGACTTCTTATGAGAAAAGATCCTAAGTTCGAATCCATGCTCTGAATGAAATTTAAATATGTGTTTTTCTTTTACGAACATAATTTGCAGTCGTTAACTGCCAGTTTAATTTCGAAGATTGGCATTCAAGCCTCTGACTACCCCGCCACATTTAAAAAGGGAGTGTGTATAAACAAGTCGTTAATCGTATATTTTGTTTTGTAATGCGGAATCTCAATCACTTAAAATATGTCAATATTGTAGGGCATTTTTGTAATACTTGTTTTTTTTATTTAGCCGCTCCAGAATTAAGCCCCACGCAGATGAAACTTGAACCAGATTTTAAGCGCTCTGCACATTGACGGGCGAATGTCATTCATGAATAAAATATTCATAGTGATATTAGCGCTCAAGGGAAATCTCGTTTTATTATAACGAGACTAAGGTTTTATAACTTCGAACCCATTTCGTGCTTATGAAATGTTAAACGAGAAAAGAGTTTTTGTACAAGCTTGAATAATAGATAAATATGTAGTGGACTCTGAAGTAGTAACTGGGGAATTATATTATATTATGCAATATTATAAATTGTTCATGAAGTAAATTAATTTTAGTTTATTATTTTAGAGAATTATTCGTTCGGTTTCCGATGATGCATTTTCTGTACGTATGATCATGTATATAGTAAGTAAGCAGCTCGTTACGATTATTTCAATAATTAATTTAGCACCAGTCAATTCGGTATATATGCATTTATTATTATACTAAGCTTGTACTTTATTAATTCAGTACTAGTAAACTTGGTTAACGTACATTTATTTCGTTACTAAGTTCATACTATTAAATCGGACTTATACAAAACGAAGATACTGGTAAGTACCAGTGTAAAATATACACAAATGCACAACCAAGTAAAACTGTTTAGTAACATCAGATCTCAATGATCAACGGAGCGGGTAATCTAATGAGGATGTAAAGTAGCTAAATTGGGATGTTCAGGAAACCGATTAATTCAATTACTGGATGATTAGTGCTTGAGGTGCGCTTACATGGGCTTGAATCTGGGTTCAAATTTTACGAGCTATTGTGGAGTTAGAAATGTTTGTGTAGTAATACAACGTGCATTTTCAGTCTATAAACTATTAAAAATGATATAAAAACTTAAAGTCATTATACGCTTCATTACTTCTGGCATCTATAGGTTTAATTGGAGTCTAGTGAATTTCAACGTCACAGATATAAAATATGTGACTAATTACCCTATAGATAACTAAACTAATTAGCATCTTAAAAAATCTTTAACGCTTTTAAAAGAAATACCTAAATAAGTTAATAAAACTTTTTTCCTATTTATTAACGGAAAATAATTCAATGCACATCAAAAATACTGAAATGTACACCAAAATATAGCTAAACCTACAGCAAAGGTTAGGTTTGGGTTGAGACTGTATTATTTAGGTGTACAATTCAGAATTTTAGGAGTGCATTTTCGTATTATCTGATGTTCATTTAAACACTATCCTTTACTTACACGTTTCTAAACGTAAAAGTACTTTTCTCAAATCCCAACACCACATTAAAGTCTCCCTCTCAAACGTGACCGAAATTAGGCAGATTCGTCAATCGAATTCCAAAGGGTTGAATCAGTAGTCCTACAATTAAGGGCGGCCAAATACATCGTCAAAAAGGCTTGGAGCGCCGCCCTACGATCCCTCAAAATGGATTACATCCGAGGCTATTTCCGGGCCTGAGATATGGCTTATTAAGCCTTTAGAGAGGCTCACTCTTCGTGCAAAGATAAAAGTGAACAAGATACATCAAGTGTCTTGTGTTGTGGGTTGTAAATAGAGATGGAGCTAGCTGTCTTTCCGCATTGGGTTCCGCTACTACGGGATTTGGGATAATTAATATAGTTCGTGTATGAGAAGATGTATTTTGTGTATGAGAAGATGTATTATGTGTATGACAAGATGTATTATGTGTATGAGAAGATGTATGAGTGTCAATGAAGCGAAAGTGGTCTGTCAGGATCGAGACAAATGGGGATACGTGATCTCTGCCTACCCCTCTATAGGGAATCAGGCGTGATGTGTATATATATAATATACTTCGATTTGTCTATAATCTAATTAGCAGCATGGTGTCAATATTTTTGTATAGATATGAGTAATCGCAATTATAGAGATACTATTTATATAATAAAACAAATGCTGACACACATATCCTTCAGGAGTCATTTATTGATTTTCTGTAACAAAATTTCGTGTGTATACGAAAAAATACGTGTGATTTTATATACGAGTTACTTGTATTCGTATCTATTTCATGTTTCTGTATCATTTTAATAGCAATTTGTCTGCTATTTCAAAAGCTATCCTCGTTACTACGCATAGGAATAGTATAACAGGAATTTATTACATACCCTAGTTTCGTGTGTATGTAATTTTGGCATAGTATCCATGAATAAACTGCTTTTAACGGCAAAAACCATGATAGTAACAGTGAATTTATGCAACGGATACTTTGATTAATATAGATAATTATATGATCTATCAAAAACTATCAAACTACTTACTACCAGCTTAAAAATAAGTTGATTTTAATGCAGTATTAGTTAAACTATCAGAAGAATCAAGACCAATTTTAATTTAAGGTAATTTTGATCAAGACTAATTAAAACGAATTTGTTATATCTAATAGACTGTAAAATGTTCTAAGCTGAAATTTAATAAGATTACTATTTTAAAAAAATCTACGACTACTAGTCTTTGTCTATCTTCCAAGCTAAAAGGTTTCTCAAGATACTTTCACTTAAGGCCTTATTCAGTAAAAAACTTAGAGAGTACCCACCGCGAAAACCGAGGGGTCGATATCTCCGGAAAACATTTTGAAAGCTCGAATATCGTTCTTAGACATTCGTTTAGTAAAGTATTAGGGCATTAGTATTCCCGGCCTGTTCGCGGCTCTCCGGCTTTGTTTCCTCTAATTGAATTGAAGTCACACGCACCCATCTATTTGGGCTGAAAATATTTCAAGTCGAAAGGAAAATTCATGGAGTTTCAAATGCTCAAATGATCTATTCGGGACACGTACGACGCTTGTGACACATCGACACTGTGATGCGCCTCCAAACAAACATAACTGTGGAGGAAGCTTTTAGTTAAATGAACATTTGTTTCTTGAATAAATTACATACAATTTAATTAATGGTATTATTAGTAGGAAATGCCATGGATAGTGTTTTAAAAAAAAGGTTTTTAATACGTACGTGAAAGACGTACGTGATAGAAAGTTCTGTTTATATAATTAATTATATATAATACCTTAGATTATTCAACAGAGAAGACGTCTACAGTATAGATATTTGGTATCTGCTTTCAATTTTAAATTCTCACAGTAAAAATCTAAACTCACGTTAATACTTGGTTTATTCGGTGTCTTCCCTTTACAAACGAGACTCTGGCAATCACTGGGGCTGACTCATTCCCTACTATACATCACGATAATTCAAATTAGCAATTTCAATAGTTAACCAGAAGTAGAATCTTTTCAACAGGGAGGCAAATTACGGATAATGACGATGCTTTAACGAGCGCTTATTTTGTGCAAAGAATCCGAAATCAGGTCAGATGTACCGTAAATATTTTCCGCTCGCCGCCTCCATACCGCTGTGGCCAGAACTTTTACTTTGAAAAGAAAAACTCTAATTAAAACTCAGTCATAAATTATTCTCATTTCAATTTACAAACTTCAATGCCTTTGAAATTTCTCGAATACTAATTAATTAATACCCAATTGATTTATAAAATTTTCAATTGATAAGCCAAGTGCTTCCCGGTAATTTTTCACAGAAGCTTCTGCTATTCAAACTTATTTTAGGGAAACATTTATATTAGGGAATAATTTCCTCGCGTCTATAGGTACCAACATAAAATGTGAATGACATGCGACTGTACGTTATATTAGTTCCATGTTCTCAAGTACTACATTAATTGTTTCGTATATATCTTAACCATTTACAAATAGTGCCAATATAAAGTAATCCAAAACAAGTTTTAATTCATTTCACAAATGATCTTTAGGCAATTTTGACTAACTATCGTTTCACAAAAGCTCCAGCCATCCACATAACCATGTAATACGTACTTCATTTTACATTACCCTTCTTCAACACATTGTCTATTTATATTTAACACGCCTTCGGAAAACTTCCGCATTTTTATATTTATATAAAGAGGAGAGGAAAATAAAATAGCAGAGTCACCAAATCACACACCAAATGCTGCCTTTTACATTTTATGAGCTGTAAAAAGCTTTTAAGCTCTACAGGAAAACGAACTCATTTTGTTTTTCGCCGGAACTTTATCTGTTTGCCTTTTGCCTTTAAACATGCCCGACACGAGTACTCTGGGACCAGTCTATTATTTATGGAGGTGTTTTATTGCAGGTATATGCTAAAACCATTTGGACACCTAACAGGGTTTAATTTATGAGGTTTTAGCCGTGATCGATTGATGAGGTAATGGGTAAAAACATATATTATGTTTTTTTTTTTGATTGAGATAAATCTAGTTATGTATCTACGAATAGAAATAATAACTTGGGTGCGTTAGGTCACTATTATAATATAAGTATAATAGGTTATGTAAGTATGGTTTACGAAAACATTCAAAACAGTGTATAGTATAAGTCTATCTATAATATAATATATGTGTATATTATGTAAAATAAAATACAGATTAGAAAAATATGATTAAAATCTATCAAATGTCTATAGACTGGTGTAACGGTATATTTAAAAACAAGTAAGTAGTATAATTTTAGATAATATAAGGAGATAATTAATTTACTAAGCCTCGATCTGAAACTGACGTATTATGTTCTGAGTATACATGATGAGCATACAAAGGAAATTGCATTCTTCCCAAGGAGATGCTTTACATAGCTCCATAGTAGAAACCAAAGTCAGTATGTTAATCTTTAGTCGAAAATCGATAAGCTGCCTCAGTGAACAGTGTTCCTTGTTAGCTACATATATACAATCCCCTTTAGTTGTCTGGCTATAAACAATGTAGATAGAACCTAAACAATGTAGGTAGTCTTATAAAGCTATAAATATTTCGGTTGTTTTATAGTATGCTTATGTAGTAGTACTACGAGTAGTTATTATCTATACTACGAACGGTTTTCTTAAGTTTGCAATTAAAGACGTTTATTAGATAATATATTACGGTGATAGCGTATTAAAATGTTAATTTTAAGGGGTAATAACAAAACATGAAAATTATTTAAAATATAAACAAAATGAAAAAAATAAAAACATTAAAGTAAATTATACATTAAAAGTGTCAATTTGCGTTAATTTTTAAACAAATACAGTTATTACTACGTACTATTTACTAATATCGTTGTTCGGCTCGAAATAGATTATCTACAACTTCTGTTAAACTTGTAAAGTTTGCCCAACTTATAATATCCTCTATCTTGAGAGTGACTGACAGATATTAATGAGATGCCAGTTTTAGCCACATAATACTAAATTTTAATGATGGAAGACTTGTCAACCGTAGCTCAAGTAAGTACACTTATAATCCCTTAGATTATACCTTTAAACAGTATATGTGAAATAAAAGCACTAATCCGAATAATTGAATTTATTTAAAATTTTCTAATATTTAATAATATTAATGTTTACAGTGACGAAAGAAAAATCATATCTCCGAGGCTCTGTCTACCCCGAAAGGGATGAATGGACTTAAATTGTCTATGAAGGTTATTAATATAACGAGATCTCCAAAAAAGTCATACACAAAGACCAACGTAACAGCAGTCTTTCACCGAATGTTAGAAGAGAGAATGCTATCAGATAAACATTACAATGATATTTGGATACTGTCAAAACTCAATAACAACTAAACTGACATGTGCTACGTCGTATCGCCGTATGCGGTACATACATACATATAATCAAGGTTCGTGGTTCGTCTTTAAAGGGATAGGGCAGAGACTATCGATCGCCAAATCGAACGATCCTGACAAATCTTTCTTGCTTCACTCACACTTATTAACCTTCTTATACTTGCTCTTCTATTCTTCACGTTGAGAGTTTTGTACCTACAACATAACGTGTTCGAAACCAAAGAAATACATGCACTATCACTAATAAAACAGCTTCCGCTTCTAATGTACAGCCATTGATAGATTTTAGAGTGTAAACACAACATGGAGTGTTTGTTTGCTAGTGTTCGCATCACGTATGCTCGGATTCACAATTTACTCGACGAACTAATTGGATCCTAGTAACAGTGTTTGCAGTGAAAACCGATACACTGCACGTCAGGGCAATGCGCTTGGCTTTCATACGGTTATAGGGCTTATAAAGTTCAAGCCTTTTAGGATGTAATTCATATTGATCGTACATTCATACATACACATCACGCCTGATTCCCTGTAGAGGGGTAGGCAGAGATCACGGATCCCCATTTGTCCCGATCCTGACAGACCACTTTTGCTTCATTGACATTCATACATGTTCTCATATTGATCGTATAGTTGTAATTCATATATATAGTAGATTGGTGAAAGGTGGAAGGGCGGTTATGTAGAGGCCGGCTCAATAAGGTATATGACAGTCAGATAGATGGAATATTGAAAATGGGTGAAGTTAGAAGTGCCTTTAAACGCTGAAGAAGGGAAAGTGGTTTGTCAGGATAAGGCCTTTACTTACCCCTCTGCACGGTGACGGGCGCGATGTGTATTAATGTATGTTTTTTTAAAATGGTTCGGGTTTTGTATTATTTTTTGAATATGGATTGGGGTTTGAATATAATACCATCGTTTACAATTCAAGTCATAAAAAGAGTGTTTAGAGGTTCTATTCATGCTGAAATAGTCAGTAATCCTGTATACAAAATTCTACACGCCTTTCTTGTACACACATACACATCACGCCTGATTCTCTGTAGAGGGGTAGGCAGAGATTTCGGAACTCCATTTGTCCCGATCCTGACAGACCAGACACGTAGTCCTAACGTAACCCGTTTTCAATATAGCGTCTATCTGACTGTCATATGTCATATTGAGCCGGCTCCATCGTAACCTTTCTTGTTGGTCAACTTAAAGTAATTCATAGTAATATACAATGATCTGGTAATAAAACTGTCATTGATCTGTTCTCTACAGCATCAGTCAAATGAATGAGTTCTGGATAAAAATAAGGTTCTAGGACTTTTGACAGTACATTCAATAATGAAAAAAAATCTAAAGATTTTCTTCAGAAATAGTGTTTACGACCTAGATTCTTATTTTAAGAATACATGTGAAGAGTTCTTTATGGATCCTTATCTGTAATATACAGGGTGAAATTTTCATCACTGGCAATACTTCAAGGGTAGATTATATGATCAAAATTATGCGGCCTGGCTTAATTATTTTAGTACCCTCCAGTACAAAAATATGGAGAAAAGCCTCCTCAAAGTTTGGGAGCCAATTCAGAATACGTGGACGCCCTACATTATTTCATTCATAAGTTCTCATCCAATTAAACATCTTTCAACACCCAAAACAAAAAACTATCAACAACAAAGCAAACAACTATAAACAACAAAACATCCAAGTAAAAATTTAATTTTTTTTGTAAACTCTCATTTCTGTTGTACCCAATGCCGTTCTAGGGTATGAAGAAAAGTCGTCGTTAATTATCACTACGGCTTACCTGCTGTTTAATACACAAGAACATAAAAGTTGGTTGAACATTACATGCCACCAATGAAAATTATCAAAACACATCGATTTCATCACACATACATTGTACATGATGCTAAAAACGATTCCCTTTCACTAGTTCTTCGATTTTTGTTCATTTTAATCCGTATCGATAGTTATTACAACTAATAACAAATAATTTCAAAACTTATTATCATCTTGCGAATTCCGTTGCTAAATTTTTTTACAATAAACAATTCAATTTCAATTCAACATAGAGTAATAACATTGATTTAATGGTATGTTACATGTCACTAAAAGTACTTGAAGTATCAAGTACTTTTAGTGACAAAATAGTATTAACACATAAGTGAAATAAACAATTTTATTATTAATGATTTACTTATCATTGTTTATTCTTCATCTCATGTATATTTATTAATTAGTCATACAAAATATTTATGCTCGTAGTAAGTCGAAAGTATGAAATGTAATGCACTTCACCCTGGCTGTATGACGCGATCTCTAGTTCATCTTTATTTTATCTGTGGCTAATTTATTTATTTGATTGATTGTTTGTTTTACAACGCTATGGCGGTTAAAAGTATTTTTGTCGTCTGAATTTATAATTTAATGTTAAATTGCTATTTCATAGTACAATAATGGTAGATTATGTTTATTAATGTTGTGAAAGTAAAACATGATTTAGTTATGTGAATGTAAATTCATACTTTAGTGGAAATGAAATTAATTACTGAAGTGCTTTTGAGGTTATAATTGTCGAGAATTAAAACATAGAAAATTTAATGGAATCAAATGTTTTAAAGAACTTATCAAAGCGTAAACTAAAGGGAGATTAATTAGTAACCAGCATAGAATAATTACGCGATTAAATTAAGTACAATCCATAACCGGCTAATGTTCATGTTGTGTTATTGTGTGCAGTGATGATTATTTGGATTAAATAAAAGAATAGTGCGTAACATTGTCGTAATTAATGTTTAAAGGAAACCACATAAGTATGTTCTATTGGCTTCCTAACCTGTGAAAACAATGTCTCAATAATGAAAAAAGTTTCATTCAAGATGCTCCTAGTCCACAAACACTAGATTACCATAGAGAATGTAAACTTACAATTTATGAATGAACATGACCTTGGCAAGTAGTACGTTAATAGGGTACCCATATGTTACGGAAAATTTAAAATGAAAATTAAAAAAATTGTCCAAAATTTCCAAAAATTTCCTACCTTTTTTATTATGAAAATGGGTTCTATAGGTGCTACTGATAGCCAGGTTAAAATATTGCCAGTGACAAATCTGTCACCCTGTATATTTGTTATTATTCCTTATAGCATTGCTTTATTCCTTTTTACAATAGCAATCTGAGGATAAACGCAATGAGGTGAACGATAACACGAAATTAATTAACCTGACCACAATGCAGTGCGGTAGAGTCCACAATTATGTTTTAAATATTAACTTATTTGCGGAAATTCAATAACTGGAATGACACTGCTTTAACGCAGTGAGCAGTAGGTAATTTTACATGTAAATCAGGACATTAACATGTGTGCTCAGTTTTGCTAAATGCGCGGTTTTCCTTTAATTACAATTTATAATTTATTCTTTTTACCAAAAGTGCTGAATTTAAATAGCGCTTGTATGGTATGAAATTGTGTACATTTTCTGTTTTAAATGCCTTGTATGGCCAAACAGTTCACTCGTTTAATACAATTTAAATACTATGCAACATATATACGTATATAGTAAGGTAATGTTAGGTTATGAAAACACTTTAGACACGTAAATAGGGTTTAAGTAGATAATTAGTGCTATTCATTAAAACTAACATATACGATAACAGCTTATGATATAATAAAGAGAATTTGAATTATGCCCTTAAAATATTTCTTACAACTACTTAATATAGAACGCTGCAAGTTACTGGTAATATTTAACTTGATTCTTACTAATAGTACCCCGTTATATATTTTCAGGAAATTTATAATAGACACAGCAGACGTTCAATGGAATGTCTTTATTCAGTCGGTAGTAGAACTTGCATATTAGCAATTCTGCGAAGGAAGGCTTAATTATGACTAAGTATAGAATACGTTTGACTTAAGGGTAAATTATGAGAATTCCATAATGAGGTTTCATGATACTGGTATCAAATTATACAATTCTGAAAGAAAAATTGCCCCTTCCTAATATGGCATCTATCTGCCTATTTAAACATGGGTGACGTATGAAGTACCTATAAGCACCGAATGTGTATGAGTGTAAATTAAGCGGAGGTGGTTTGTCAGGATCGGGTCTGATGGGGATCCGAGATCTCTGGCTATAGGGAAACGGTCGTGATGTATGTATGTAAAATAAATTGTCAGCTATCCTACTTATTTCTTTTAATGGTAACTAAGTAGCTCCATAAAATAGTGATTAGGCGAATTATTGCCCAACCTGATTACTAAATTATGTGTAAAAACCGTCAAAAATATTATTTTATATATTTCGACATAATTCGTGGATACTATCTATAAAAAGATAAATAAGTTTCTTACATTATTATTAATATATATTTAAGTTCTATTGCCTAATTGATAAATTATCTTTAAAAATATATATTATATAATATTAATATATAAGCTTATGTACGTCGAAATATTCGCTTAAATTTATACCCTTAGCTAGCTAACACGGGGTTATAAGATTGCCGTGATATAAACATATTCAATTGGATTCTGGCTGAATCTCTGGAGACATCGATCCCTACGTTTTTCCGGGAATAGGGAATCGTTATTACCATTTGAATACAAACCTTTCATAAAACGAAACGGTAGAAGCACTATATGAATTATATATGAAGCTTGTTAAATTACAAGCTTCGGTCAGTTCTGGGTAAGGCTTAATAGATCTGAAAATTCACTTTATGTTGCACGTTAATTAAGCATGTTATAGCAGTGCGTTGTAAACGGAAATCTATTAGTATCACTTTTCCTGGAATGATATAAAAAGTGACTATGGATAGTTTCTAAATGTATAAAGATAGCAAATATAAATAGTATACTATTAGTAAAATAGAGTTCCTTGCTAGTCTGGAACGTAAAAAGAATGCCAACTAGCTGCCATTCTTCACGGCATGTCGTAAGAGGCGACTACGGGACTAGAGGTAAATGGAATCTGTTGGACAATGGACTAGCACCCTATCTCCAATGTTTCATTCTGACATCCCAACCCTATTCATGCTAAACAGTGTCTTAAGACATATTATATCTCCGAAAGTGATAAAAGGATGTAAATGTATATGCAATGTATGTAAGTTAAATATAGCTAAACGCACAACAAACAAGGTTATGTATGGGTTGGGAACTTATTAGTTTCGTGTACAATTCATTCATTTCGGTATCATATTAATTGCATTAATACCACTAAACAATTACAACTATTAACTATTCGAAGCAAGTTTTCCTCAGCTATTCACAAAGCCTTCAGGTAGCCATAACACTCGATATTATTAGTGTGCATTATGGCAAACGGCCAAGTTGAGTAAGGGACAGTACCAAGAGCTTAATTGCTCAATCTTAAAGCGGTTGGCTTGCCAAAGGGCTGACATCTGGGTGTCTGGACACTGAACGATGTTGTATAATCTACTACTCAAACTAACTTGGATCTCTGAGAGAATTCCTAAAATGTTTGTTACCAGTATGGGGGTTAAAGTGACATGAATTGAGTTGTTGAGTATATTTTTCTATATAAATATGTGAGTTGTTTTTAAATGGTGTGTTTGGTTAAAATACATACATACGCATCACGTTTGATTCCCTGTAGAGGGGTAGGCAGAGATCACGGATCTCCATTTGTCACGATCCGATGACAGACCACTTTCGCTTAGTTGACACTCATACATCTTCTCATACACACTCTACTACTACTATGGTTTAAATATAATTGTATATTAACTTAACAATAATAGTAAATCAAAGTTAAGTTAGAGATATTAGTACAAGAAGTACAGTTTTTAGTAGAATGTCTCAAGATGGTTAGACAGAGGTAGTATATTGGTATTTGAGCTAGGAAAGAGAAAGATATAAACAGCTCTCATAAGCAGTCTACCAGTATATCATTAGTCAACTTATTAGATACATATAATAATATACATAGGTATATTGAAACTTTTGCACATATTTTTTTTTTATCATTATTTAGCCATACAACCCTAAGGGTTAAGTAGGCCTTTGCACTTATATTTGTTGAAATCTCATTAGAATTTTTCGCACATAAACGCTACAATTTTCGACTCGTATCATGAAAAATACTATAAAACGTCGGATGAAGATTCAGAGGCTTTTGGCGTAGGCAAGGAGTCACGTAACACATAAGATTTTATTGTTGAAACACAAATGCAGTTTTCTTGTACCGAAAATTGTTAGCCGAGTAATGGGGAATCTAGTATCATTGTAATGTAAACAAAAAAGGTTGAAAGAGTTAAAGGTTCACTAAGATTGATGTGATTTAAATTATTGTGTATGTTTTAGGTTAGCATCTTAAATTATTACGATATATAATACATGCATACTTTAATCCGGCTATGATTTAGAATTCTACCCCAAGAAAGATATAAACATTCAGATAAATGATCAGTCTTTGTACTTATATTGAAATCACATGACATTTTGGACCATTCGGTTTATATTGAAAAAGTTTGACATTAGGAGTACCTATAATTATGAGTGTCAATGAAGCGAAAGTGGTCTGTCAGGATCGGTACAAATGGGGATTCATGTTCTCTACTTACCCCGCTACAGGAAATCAGGCGTAATGTGTATGTATGAATATATGTTTAGGTCCGAGGGTCATAGGCAGATACGCATTAATATTTTCTACATTTCGCTTGAACCTTTTGCTGTGTTCCTCGGTCAGTATAGGCTCTCCATTGAGTCGTTAAGCCAAAAGGTTGTATACCAAAGACAAATTTAAAACAGCTCGTTATTAAATTAGGCAGCTCAGTGAACATCGGAAGGGATTAACTTTAGCGGAATGTAATTAGAACGGTTCATTGAATTAGGTACAGTTGTAATTGTGGCACGCCTTTGTAATTATGGCATTAATGCCTCTAATTAGCTTTTAAGAACACTAAAACGAAACAGAATTGGTGCTCTTTTGTTGGGCAATGGTGCAATTCAGTTACTACGTCTATTTTGGAAGTTTCATTTAAGTTTAAGTTTTAGTATAGTTTCTTATTTAACAGAATAAATGTATTAAGTACATGTAAACGGTGATATTGAATACTCATATCACGTTTAATGCGGATACTCTGGTGAAAAGTGAGTTTAAGGTTTTTATAAATCATTGACTCCAAATTTGCAAAGTAGCACAAACGAATTTGGACCTATTCTACAAGAATTATAATCTATGTACGTAAAATATGAATCAATAAAACATTTGTTTATTCTATAAGTACTTTACTTGAAACAATGGTTTCTATCTCTAGTATCAATTTGAATTAAAGAAAACAATTATTTTGTCAAAAGAGTCTAAAAAAACAGAAAAAAACACAGACACACACATAATTAAACTGTCTTTATGGTTTCAAAAAGTATCGACTCGACACATACATATTTATTCAAGCTTACACGACCCATTGGGATATGCGTAACCTAATGATTGTCACTTTGATTGATTGTGACAAATCTCTTTTCGCTGACATTACTCCTCTTAAACATACTTGCTTTTTATTTGTTTAAATTCCAGCTTAGAAGATTTTAATAATATTATGGTTTACAAATTTACTGTCTCATGCAACGCCTTAAAAAGTATGTTATCTAGTTGTTGATTTTCGCGGTTTTTAATTGTCGGCCTTAGCCCTAAGGATTACGGGGAAAGGAAACGATTGGTTAAAAACCTGTCATCAATGTTCCATTAGACTTTACAGATATTCACGCTACAAAAAAGACCTGGGAGATATTATTGTGTCTTTGAGGGTCTGGTCTGTTCTATCCACTTCTATAGGGATTGAAAGACGTTAATATAAATAAATTACTATATAGTAACAAACATAAATGAAATAAATAGTAAATCACTTATTACTTCGAGAAAATGTTCGAATTTATTTCCAATCAAAGTTTCCGTGGACATTTTCAATATTAGCATCTATTCATTGGAGTAGTCAGTGAATAGGTTCATTAAGTTAAACCACTCAAATGCGGTCGTTACCTCTTCTTTGAGGAAGCGAATGAATAGTCCCGTCTCACCTTTTATATAATATGAGAAAATGAACTCAAGTTCCTAAGAAAAACGGCTGTTTGTGCAAAAAGAGTTTGTTTTTAATCGGAACTACTTCATGGTTTTTTTTTGCATTTGGAAAGGTTTTGTTTTCCGAATTTTAAAATATTTAGAATTAGAAAAATCTTTTATATAATATTTATTACGTAGTATTTAGGATATTATTAAGTTTTATTCTTATTATTTGATCTTTTACAACTAGCGATTAAAAATTGATTATTTCTCAATAAAGAAACTTTGTTTATCTGATATACCTATCATGACATTTGAAGATTCTAATGCATAAAGGAAGCAACGTTACTGCCATAAAATATAAAAAATTAACTTCTTTCCATCCGTTATTTGTTGCCAAACGTAAAGTTCGGAAATGGTTACAAAAAGAGAAATTTCGAAACTCTGTCATAAATAATTCTTCGCGGGGTTTGCAAAAAGAAAAGTTTTGTATGAAAGAATCGTAGAACACTGGAAGTAAAATTTTTAATTTGGTAATAAGAAATTACAAAAGTGGGACATCAAAATTTTATGCGCAATTGGGACTTAAGGATAAAGTTAAAAGGTTAAATGGCAATACATTTATAACATAGGACAATAATGATTTTTAACTTATATTGTAATAAAAAGAGAAATCAGATCCCTAGTCCGATTTAAGAGTCAGTGAGAAGTAAATATACAGACTAGAGAGCTTTGCTTTTTGTCATTCAAACAGTAAAATAGGAAGTTAGTAAATGAAAGCTAATAGCAAGCCTTTAGTATAAGGTAGTTATAAATAGTATATACATAGGAGTAAATATGTTAAATAACTTGTACCATTTCTTAGCCTACTTAACAAAAGTGTCTAGACACGAAAATAAAAACTGCCATAATCAGTAAATGTAAACCCAACGCAGAATTGACTCTTCGGAGTGAAATGTGGGGCCGTGTAGCAAAAATCACTAAGATAAAGCGATGAAGCGACCTCTTTTGCATTTTATGCGTTGTAAGCAGGCGGCCAGATTTGCATAAAAATGAATAAATTTGAACCTAAGAAAGATAATGTTTTAATAAAGCATTTTTATGTTCCTTGTCATACGATATATTAGCGCTCTTTGTGCTACAAATTTGAAGTTTATTTTGATAAAATTGAGGGTTTATGAAAGAAATATCAGTGAAGAAAGTATTTTGTAACTGTAAATTGTTTCTAAACAGTGGTTATCAATCCAGTATTTCATGTTTTTTTGGAAATTCTAAGTATTTGAAAATAATATCTTGTTGAATACATAATTCATATGTATTTATCCTGATTTTGTAAACATTAGTTTTTAGGTAAAAGTTAAAACTATGAACACTTTCGTAGGTTTTTGAATGTTAATTAAAATAATTAACATTCTGTAAGCTACTCGTATTAACATAATTTTTCAAGAGGATAATAAACATCGCAAAGATGATATCTTACACTCCCACGACACTGAAAGAACTACAGCAAAAATTACATGTCGAATCACACTAACATCGAACATTACATGACAGAAGCACCAATTCAATTCCATTCAATACGCGTTCAATTCACATGTACCAAACGCTCGTTATTCCAAAGTTGGCGTCAAACAAATCATTGGATTGGGAACATGGTGGGACTGTTACTTAGTGCTTTCCAACACATTTCCTACTCCATTAAGGCAGCTTTCATGCAGTGCATGTCGTGTAATTCAATTCAAAGAGTTTCATGCTGACCAGGGGCGTTAGTGCTGGTGACGGGAAACTCGAGTGGATTAAATTGTCACCTTTCATCTAAGCCTCGAGTTGGGTGGGCCTTTCTATGCCAGGTTTAGGAAACTATGGACGTATATTTATATGAATTTTGTATTGTGGTATGTAATACAAATTGCAAACATTTAAACTATGAAAAAGTTTTAGAAGTCTATATCTCGTATTGTTTCAGGTTGATTTAAATTTTAACGAATCTAATTGCATTATTAATAACATGTGTATCTATCTGTATACTACGAATTTCTCAAACAAACACATGTTCTTTTTAAATTCAAAAATATTTATGTATTTGTATTTTTAAATATCAATATATTAAAATTACAATATAAATCTATATCATATATTATTTTTTGTCATATTGATATATATATTTATATATTTTTAAATATATTATCTCGAACGAAACCATTGTGAATGATAAATCTGTCAATAATATTAATATTGAGTTCTATACGTAACTAATAAATCGTGAATCAAATTATCCATAGACATACAAAGAATTCTCTAAATTCCCGTGCCGAAATTGGCTTGTGAAGACCGCCCATGTCTGCGCTTCAAACGGAATTTAACTTGAGTGCTTTTGTAAATATATTTTATTTGGGCATCTCGTTCACCCGAATGTCGTGTGTGAGTGAAGGTTTAAGTGCCTCGATGGAAACATATTGAAACAGGGCAGACCTCTGCGGTATTTTAACTCATTTAGGGTCGTTTCCAAGTGACGGGATGACTCTAATGTGATTGTGATATTTATAATGCGTTATGAATTTGGGTTTTCTATTAAAAGTGACGTATAGTAGTATAGTATAGTAGCAGTATAGGTACAACTTATACTGTATGCAATGGGGTTTTAAATTGTCAATTTTAAAAAGAATCATGGACCAACAGGTTTTTGAGACACTACAACAATTTGCTATGAGGTTAAACGCAATACTTTTAGGCATTCAAGAATCGAATTGTAATATATAAAACAAACTATATAAAATTTATTTATCAGAGTAGTTCTCCAATTATTTTTTTTATTAGAGAACATGTTAGTCTCACCACTGTGCCGTATTAACAAACCGAAGGTAACCTATTAACGATTTTATTATCAATAGCATTAACAGTTTCTCCGTATTGAATTGATAAAATCTGGTTTGAGGGTGGATTTACATCTTCAAAGGAGATGTTTCTCTTTGGCCTAAGCTCAAATACCGCTCTTCAAGTTGAAAGCTTTTTCTGATTGTGTCGCCAATGCGAAGGGACAAAGTTGAAGCCTTAAGTGGCGAGAGTTTGGGATAAGTTTGTTTGGACTCAAATTTGAGAATACTTGAGTATTTATGTTCCTGAGATTTGAAGAATATTTGTGTACGTGGTATTTGGTAATGAATCATAGGTTAAGAAATTAATAATACAAATGAATATCTTGGATCAAGTAAATAAATTTGAGATAGAGAGAATATTATTCTCATCGTAATTATAGAGTGTGTAACATAAAGTGTTTGGCACATAGTTTGTGTTGAATGCGATACAAATAAGCTATTTAGTATACGTACTTACATTACATTCATCGTTAGAGCTGTTTACTCATTAAGTCAATGTATATTGATGTACCTTGTTCGATTGTTACTTATTTTTAACTCATAATTCTACTTAGGAATGAAAATGAATTATTCTACCGTCTGTATGTCTTATTTTAAGGTACAATCATACTTCCGATCTCGAAGAGGCATATATAGCAGATTAAATGCAGTTGTATACTAAATTACGTCACCTGATTTGGTTCGAATTAGTAACCCATTTAATTTTACGATTGAAGTCGATTAAACAGTATATATATATATATACTACTACATATGTATTTCCCTATAAATCATGTACGTGGAAACTAATTTACCATTGGAAATGTCGAGCAATTTGCGTGCGTAATAATCAATTTTCTTTTATGTGTGCCTAATTGAACGGAACCAATATCGCCGGAGTAATAATGTTTTTTGTTCCCATGACTGTTACTGCTATTGGATTATGAAAAAAAAACCAGATAAAGCAAACAAATTGGTTTATGTTAGATATCAATGTGTGTATTGCGCTACATACACATGCCACAGGCATCTCATGGATACTGAGTTAGATTGTAACATTGCAAAAGTCACCTTCATGTAACTAGTAAGTAACACCATAGTTCCTCTAACGCCATGACGAGATGAATATGTATGATTTAAAAAAAGGACACTATTATAGCAATTGAACTTGCACCTTGGTAAGTTCATTTAAGAATTGTGTTAAGGATACTAGTTTACGTATATTAAAGAAATATATGCATATTATATAGATAAATACATATATAGCATATATAATCAACATCCAGACTGGAAAGCAAAAGAAAAGCGTCGTTCTTAACTCTGCCTTCACCGGGAATCGAACCCGGGACCTCACGATTAGCGTTCAGGTGCTCAACCAATCGCGCCACGGAGAACAGGTTAAAAAAGTTATACTAGTAATTTAAAAAGTAAGTAATTATCCGATATAATTATTATTAATTTTATTATTCAAACCTAATGGAAACTTTTCTTTTTATTGTTAATTGTTATAAAGCTTAAGTGTAATTTATTTCTAATAAGAATTCCATCGACAATTTCAGAGAAACTTAAATTAATACGAAGTTATGATTAATGGAAACTTAGAACTAATTTAATTTGTATAATTAACATCGAAAACTCCGACGCGATAAACAGTTTGCTATATTGTTAGTAGTTGGCAACACCAATGTTAGATAATTAGTTTCTCTGTGCAAATTTGATTTAAATCAATCGCCTGTGTATTTGAATTCGATTTGATTACGTACTGGAATCATTTTATCTAATATGTTAATTTCATTTTATTCGGATCATATGCAATAATTGAGGTAAAATATGTAAGAAAATATTATTGTCACTTGTAAAAGTACTGTATTTTAGAATGAACTTTTTAATCTTCTAACACTACATATTTAATATGATGACAAAATAGTTCTTAGTTACATACTTGTTATGCTACTTAAGGAAACATATTTTATGTCATTTTTGTAACATACATGATCCGAATCGGGTGCTGCCGGAGGACCAGTGATGCAGCATAGCTGCATCGTATTGAGGCAGCACCTTTTCACCACTGCATCAAAGTTTTTCATTCTTGATGTTTAATGTTTGTGTCAATTTTATTTAATCCAGTGAATTGTTTTTCTTTCTGTTTAAAACAAGAAAAATATTACAACTGACACTACAATTATACTGAATTCCACCCCCTGAAATACGAGTACCAAGAATTGGTTCTAAAATACTCTTAGAACCTAAAAATACGTTGCGAAAGTTTCCATATTTCGTGCATTGCTCGATCAGGAGTACCTCTCCAGTGTAGTGGAGTTGGTCTGGCACTTGTTGAGAATGATCTTGTTAGGTAAGCCGCGGTGACCGCAGAAACACGTTACACGACCCCCTTTGTGAATAGAGACTGCTTGTGAAACTTCAATTTTCAACGAAACGGCTGAGTCTTATTGAAATGGCTGTAATGGGAGTTCAGATTGGTGTGTATTTGTTTATGGTGAGAAGAGAAACGTGGTTTGGGTGTGGATGATTCTAAGGATTGAAAGAAAATAGTTTGACTGGGTTACAAAAATATAAATAAAATACGTCTAATTTTGTTTTGATATAATCTATTTTTCTTCCAACAAGGTGTTTCTTGTAAGTTACATTCAACTGACACATAGCTACTCGTAAAAAAAGAACTATTTTTAGGACTCAGAAAAAATATTTCATCAATGACGATCTGGTGTAATTTAGTTGCCAATGAATAAAGACATTAACGAGCAGGTAGCTGGGTGAAGTGGAGAAACTGGTCCAATAAAAATAAATATATGACAGTCAGACAGAAACCATATTTAATAATGTTAGATGTACGAGTGGTGTTGAGTCTAAGAGTAGTGGATTGTCAGGATCGGGACAGGATCCGTGATCCCTGCCTACCCTCTACAGGGAATCGGGCGTGACGTGTATGTATGTATGGTCGTTGTCATGCAATTATAATAAAAAGCTGTGCATTATAACCTACAGAAGGTTGACGAAGCTGTTCCAACGAGCCAAAGCTAGAATAAATACAAAAGACGTGTTAACTTAGTTTGACTATCCCCGTACAAACTTGTAAAGAGGAAGTAACTACGTTGTTTGCAAACAAACAGAAGTTACGAGGCCAAATAGGGATCTTTGTAAAATGTATGCAGTATGCAGTTACGCTTACTTGTTTACGGTGGAAGTGGTCAAGGTATGTTTGTTCTTCTTAAGGATTGTTTTTAGTAGAAGTATAGGGGAAGTATCAGACTACAAAGAGCATTCTTATTAGTTTTTCAGATGCAAAGAGTATGTTACAATTTAGTCTAGGTATATGTTTTGTGACTTACGTTGTGTTGTTTCGATGCCCGTAGTTGCATGAGCTTTTTTCGCAGAATTTTCAATTCGAACTATTCTACGAATTTTATTATGACGTCACTACTGTATTATGAAATGAACAAGCTATGTTTCGCAGCCGTAGGGCAAGATTTTAAAAAACTAATTTTATTTTATAACTTAATTTATTCTAATAACTTAGGTCTGAGTTCATCCGAAGTTAGGAGTGTATACGATAAATGCAAGTTAACTAATGCGGCAAATTAGTAAAGGAAATAGTAATTTGAAACTTTTAAGAAATGAAATGAGGTCAAGTGCCGTCGGTGGTATCCGATGTGTGCGTATGTAACTAGCTTATATTTATTATACAATGAAACAAAATATTGAAACTCAGAGACAATAACCAATATAATTTGACGCCCTTAATTAGCAAACCTCGTACCATAGACCAAATTCACTGTATCTTTCCTTGTGCAATGTAACAGTGGGGCAACGGGCAATTTATTCATGTTAGGAGAGCTGCGTTGTTAGTACAATAAATCGCGTTTAGCACAGTAGGCATTCGAGGGGACTAATGAGAGTGCAATTAAGGTGAATTAGAGCGGCCTGAATTGTTATACAACGTACCTTGTCGCGACAGTGCGGGGATGATTCAATTCATTTTTTTAAGTAACACAAATTGTTACTTTTGTAGCGACTGAATTTGAAGTGGTTTTCTATATCTTATTTATGAAGAATAAGGTCTTGTAGGATATTTGGGTTAGTCGAGATTTTAGCATCATTGTGACAAAGAGACAAATTAGTAACAAAGCAGCATGTTTAGAACATAAAATATTTGTAATTTCCATTGTTTAACATAATTCCTAAAATTCAAACTAAATGAACTAATAAACCATTTTTTTTATTATCGGTATTAATGAGAAGTTTTCAATATCTCATATATTAGGATTAATAACAACTTTGTTAGTTTTGGCACTTGGCCCGACATTAATACGCAGTTTATTTATTTTACACGTCAACAAAGCCTGACAGGGATGTGCTTGACGTGGCATTTGCATAAAATTCCGCATGAATTTGCAAACACGTGTACGCATTGTTTTATATTTAATGCTTCAAATAAAAAGCATAAATAGCAGTGTTCCTTGCCCATATTAATAGCCTTTGCCTATCCAATTAGGGAAGTAGAGGCGTAAATGTTCTAGTATATATTCTTTACTAATTACAAACCTACAAATAGTAGAAGTGCCTTCGTATTTATTTATAATTGCATATCAGTGAGTTCTCAGTTGCTTGTCTTAAGATAAACCGAAAAATTTACAGACTATAATTTACTATTAAACTTCCATTTGATGCTATTAGCTCAATAATGTACAATTAAAATAATTTTTTTCCTTAATGTTTTAGAATCTTTATAGGGTGATATAATTTAGCATTTGTCACGTTGGATATTGATCATCAACTAAAGAGGTTTTAAGTGCTCAAACACCATCAAATTTTCAGTAGATGGTGAAGACTCAACCTTTGATTACTCTTAATTCGAATGTATTTTTTGGTTCTATATTAAGAAACCGTATGTAATAAGGTTCTTTTTAGAATATGCCGTAGATACTTACTTAGACTGATTCGGTTCCCGCTGTCGTCTGTTTAGAAGCACTTCGTAAGCTGGCCACGTAGGGTGGTGGGTCCCGACTGCCACTAACACTTTTCCACTATGTATAATATTCAACAAACTCAACTTGGTACGGTTGTATCTGATGAAGAATTTTGTAAGGAGATTTATAGTAAAGGAAATTGTTTGTTTGCTTAGTCAAAGGAGTCAAATAAGTGTAACATGTAATGAAATATTTAAGCTTAGCGTGTCGATTTATTTCAATACGATTTATTATAAAAATATTAAAAATTATGACTTTGCGTCGTAATTATTATTGAAAAGGTAACAAGCGTGTTGCTGTTTCATTATGTAGCCCCAATGAATGTTTAAATACGGATCTGCATAAAGTGTCTGACGTAAATTAACAGACAATTTAAGCATCAATTCGATATATTTACGGAGAAAAATTGTGGGCACTCAACAGATAATAAGTTGCTT
Source organism: Leucoptera coffeella (assembly GCA_030578115.1). Taxonomy (NCBI): domain Eukaryota; kingdom Metazoa; phylum Arthropoda; class Insecta; order Lepidoptera; family Lyonetiidae; genus Leucoptera; species Leucoptera coffeella. The sequence continues at coordinate 166,374 of JAMBLF010000090.1, forward strand.
CACCACAAACGACAAGCGCTCATTCAATTTTGAGATTACAAAAAATATAGCCTGATCATAAATATACAAATATCCTTATTATTTATGTTAATTAACAAATAAAAGTTTTGTAGGTTATGTGGCTTTTACATTCACTTTTTATCCGAAACATATCTGTATTTGATGTAAATTAGTCTATGAATATTTGTTTAATACGACACTCTAGGCAAAGGTGTTTCATTTTAACAATGTGTCTTTGCCAAGAGTTTCTTGGCTGGAGCTCAGGCTTAGGTCCCACATGAGACTCAATAAATTTAGTCAGATAATTGACTAACTAACCAAATTAGGGAACCCTGCTATATTTAAGGTGTTACTGTGTGCTATATTTAGTATTGTAGTTAAGAAATGTAAAGACGATACATTAGCAGCCTGTCACCAATGTACTCGTACCTCAATATTAGTGTCTTTATAACCTCGATTAGAAGCTAATAGTAACAAAAGAGTAAATATTGTTTCGATGTGTTGGTCACATGATGATTCCGTATGGGTTACATAAATTATGAAACACACGTATCGAACAATTTTTTTTTTAAATATATATAAGATGTTGAGTGTACATGTATAAATTTTATGACTACCTCATACATATGTATGAAATAACGGTATTCTGCAAATGGGAGGATAGATTGCGTTATTTCTGAAGACAATTTGAAATAAAACAAAAAAAAGACAAACGCATTCACGACCATTAACCCTTGCGGGGTAGTCAAAGGTTCAGGTTTCCATCTTCGCAATTGCGGAGGTAGTAATTCTATGGACACCTCGAACCCACGTGTAACCAGATAGTCAGTACTCAATGTGACTTGTGGTAAGCCATGTCGCCATTTACAAGCACCAACTATTACCTGTTCGACGAACAGGTAGGTTTCTTCACGATGTTTTCCCTCACCGTATAATTCGATGCATTTCGAAAATGTGTTTTTATTACGAAAATGTACTTAGAAATTCATTAAAATTCATTTTCATTGGTAAATGCTCAAGCGGGATTTGAACCGTGTACCCACTGATATAGACCCAAGTCCCAAACAACTGAGCTACGTCAAATTTAAATAAAAATCGAAGAAATCAGTAAATAAAAAAAACATCAAAATAAAAAAGATGCAAAAAACCTCTAGACACAATCTAGTAAATCATTATAATTTTCATGTAAAAATAAACTATATAAACCTATATTCTAGGAATACAAGCACCCATAAGCCGCGCAAACAGTGAGTACTGATTTTAAATCGATATCTCCTTAATTAAGCTATAAATTACTTATCGCACAACAAGCTGCAATCAGAGTTGCAGATTTACAATCCATTCTGCATTCAGGCTGTTAACATGAAAAACACACTCGGTTAAGTTGGATTGCGACGGAAAATTGAGGCTTTAAAATTTATCGGCCGAATTCAATTTCGACGAATAAATTAATATCAGCTGATTATGGCTGCTGTAATTAAAAGTTGGATTGTGTTTTTACTTTACGGTTTGGTACAACGGATCTAAAGGATTATATGAAGAAGATGTCAGGAGTTCTTAAGTATCATATCATATCGAAGTATCATTGCAAAAATATTACGCACTGTATTATTGGCTTTTATGATAATATCGGTTATCTACATAAGAAAGGAGATAAAAGGTTAAGTTACAGTTAACAATATGAATCAGATACTACATTAACATATATTCACGCCTTTACGTCCTTAAGGTGATAGGCAGAGACTATCAGACAATATACACCTGGAACGATCCTGACAAATCTCTCTTGCTTCACTAACACCCATTATATTTCTTATATATGCTTTTCTGTTTTTCAAGCTGGTACAAGCACCTTGAGAAAAATGATTCCAAAATACTTATACATATGTGTGTATTTATGTGTATGAGAGAGTTACGGTAAACAACCTTAAGATATTTTTACACTAAGCAACGACGGGCTATAATTTTAAAACGTTGCTGTGTACTGTTTCTAAACCTCGACATTCTTTTTCTACTCCAACTTTATAAGTTTCTTAACGTTTCACAACTTTTAAGTAAAATGTTCTGCGGTTCTTCGGCTTTGAAAGCAGGCGATCCCTCCTAAAACCTTAAGTACGAAACGATATTCCGCTAAAGTGCATTTGTTGGTTAACTAGGCTTTCAACAAAACAATAAAAACAGTTGGACAACAGCGCCGTGGGTTTATGTCCAACTTTATCTGTTTTTAACACTGTTAAGGAGTTAAAAGGAATTTTGTTGCGGAAAAATTGCGTCTAATATTTCTCAGCTCAATAAACTTCTTTGTTACTTCTATTCCTTGCTTCCCCGTGTAATGGTGCACAAAGGTTGTTTTTTAATATTATTACCTATAAGGCCTTAAATTATTTATACTTTTAATATATGTTCATATAAATTAATTAATAACTATAACCACAGAGTGTGTATGAGAAGAATGTAATGAAGCGAAAGTGGTCTGTCAGGATCGGGACAAATGGGGTTCCGTGATCTCTGCCTAGACAAGGAATCAGGCGTGATGTGTATGTATGTAAATTAATTAATAACCAATATCCATACGTCTTCATTTAATTACCTTCCTTGCATACCTGCTGAACCGTTTTTATATTCGCAATAATTTTCGTACCTCAAAACATTTACAACATTTTCTATATAAAGAAGAATGTTTTCAGTTCTAAGCTATTTCGCGGTCCCAAAGCGAGAGTTGATATTAATTAGGATTTCGTGGCCTTTAAGGCCAGAAGGCAATTTGGCTTAGATCGACTTTTAATTTTGCTTTTCCGTACAAAAGTTGAAGCTTTTTGCGAGAGATGAGAATTTCTAACTTTCGAAGGTGATTAAAATATTGAAAGATGATCTTTTGGCAGGAGTATGACAACGATTGCTAAAGTCAGAATATTCAAATTTATACAGGTACGAAATGATAAAACAAAAAAACATTAAAACAGTTTAAACATTTGACCTGATTTAATATAACTCAATATCCAACCTATTAGAAGTTACGTAAACCATGTAACCGGATTAATGTATGTTAATTACAATTTGGAAATCTGTTACCATATTCCACGGAATGCTAGTAAACACTATCAATATTCGTTGTATTATTTACTGTAGAAGTGACATACACTTCTATATATTTAATCACATTATTATTAATTTCTATTTTTGTATACTCTATCTACAAGCAGCAATTCACTTTAATTATATTTAATCAGATTATTATGAATTTCTATTTTTGTTTACTACAAGTAGCAATTTACTTGGTAAAATTCTTTTCCAGTCCTGTACTGTAACAGGAGTCAGACCGTTTCCTCAATTCGTAACAGTATGCAAGTCATAATCACGTTGGCATAACACAAAGTTGCGTAATGGCTCAAGTCAAAAGTTGTTCTGCACTTCTCAGAGAGTTCTTTAGACCGAATTTCCAGGTAATCAATGTGAGTATGATTGGATTATTAATGGGTTTCGAGTATACGTTCATGTAATATGCAATATTAATATCAAACAGTTTTAACAACCGTTGGAACATTTGAATAATCACACCAATTGTAAGTAATTAATATTAATAGGAACCTTTGTCGCACGTTGATGAAGAATGAATTAATTAATACATACTACCGAAAAGTGAAACAAATTGAAAGAAAATCGCAGTGATAATATCTTACTCTTTAGGTCTGTGTTAGGATTTAAGGTTAGGTTTAAGATTATACCTAATTCTGAAAGAGCTTTGTAGCCATACCATTAAAACATATAAAGCACAGTCCTAATTCACTCAGAATTTAAATTATGACTAAAGTTAATTTACTGGTAATTTCTAAGAGTAATAAAATTCGCTGTGACGTTGTAACTCATCTTTTCTCCGGCGTTTTATTGTTGAGATTACTTTGAAATTACCTCATCAAATTATTTATTCCCCTCTCGGCACAATGTAGATTACTTGTTTGACATTACTCCTTAAAGGTCTATTTCGTCTTTGGTAGGTAATTAAATTAAACTGCTGTTGAAAAGCCTATGGCGCAAATTAATGTAGCGAGGGACTGTTGAAAAATGACGTGAAATTCAAAGGGTTTATTTTTTATACGATATGACACAATAGTTGATATGTGACATGAAGTTAATATAAAATACGTTGTTTAATAAAAACTATACGCAATAAGTCCAGTAAGTAAAATAAGTTAATAAATTGAATAAAAATGGCGAGACTCTCAAAAATATTATAAATAAAATACGGTGTTAGTTTTCTCTACATTTAATTAAAACCGTCTTTATTGACAAAAATACCTTTTTTGCATGTTATATTCTCCGAAACTAATTTTAAACTATAATTTTGTTACAACATCCTTAATAACACTTAGTAACGTTGAGAACAGAAAAAAACATTTACTTGATAAAATATTTAATTAAAAATCAGCCCAGGGTTAACCTATTTTGATTTCGTTCATAATTGCTTATTCAGGAAAGAAGTCTGTCGGTCTGGCAACACCGAAAGCCGCCATTAAATATAGTTTGGGTTACCCGTTCTGAATAATTAATACCAGTTTACTCAACTCTTTGGGTTGAGAATACCGAATACGTTGTAGTCAAAACGCAGCTCTCGTTTAGAATTTTAAGTATGAAGAGTTTTAGTGGCTAATTTGGTATGAGTCCACGTGCTAGTTTAATACTTTAAGAGATTGATGTTTTAGGGTTAAACGTTCATACATACATGACGAGTTCAATATCCCTTGTACAGCTAGAAGCTAGGGTGACCATCTCCAATCACGAAGTACGTCATTTATGGCCATATTAAGTCTAAATCTAATGTTTTCGCAGCACCTAACATGTTAGTTTTATTTTTACATCCCGGAGAGCGAATCTTATGGTTCACCATGACCTTAGTCATTCTCTCTTACGCAGTTTAGGAATTTATAACGTCGTAAATTTATTTACTTTAGAACTACCTATAACCACCAAGTGTAAATGAGGAGGTGTATGAGTGTAAATGAAGTGATGTGGTTTGTCAGAATTGATACAAATGAAAATACCCCCTACGCGGAAATGGGCGTGGTGTGTATGTTAGTAAATTTATTGATTCTGGCATTTTTATTAAACATTTCGAGAATTCCAACCCTGGTACCGATGCATCAGCAATTTTACGTAACGTCATCAAAAAATCGTTTCAGGGACCGAACAGGTTTATTTGCTTTGGAACCAACAAATGGGAGAAGGCTTTAAAATTCTGTTTGATGAAATTAAGTGAACCGTTGATGGGAGGGACGGCTGCAATACTATTTGCGGAGTGAAAGATTTAAGCCAGCCAGAAAGGTTGTATAGGATATTTTGTCATTGGATATATAGTCAATAATAGTCAGCGATAGTATTTTTGAACTAACTGTGATAGACCTATTTCTGCAATGGCTGTTGATAAAATTAGTTTGATTATATTTATTTAGTAAATCTTTTTGAGAACTAAGTAGACTGATATAAGCGTATTAGTAAAAATACAACAATCATACGCTTGGCTTCATATCAATGTTTTTAACTTCACAAAATAAATCATAGGTCAGTTTCTTAATTTTTTTTAGGCCAAAAAAGCAACAAACAAAATGTCTCTCATATCCATAATCATCTATCTCATCACCAGTAACAAATTGCGTAAATTTATTCAGTCAAGTTACGGGTAACATTGAAACGAATTGAGTAACTCTCGTATTATGTAACCTGACGTAACCGTTTCTCGGGTGATAACATAAACATATCTGTCTTGTTAGCTTTTTATGCTTATTTCCCAAGGGCCCCTCGGCTAGATCCAGCCGCGTTTTTATTATTGAATACATCGTCAACGCAGTCAACGCTTGCTGATAAAATGTGTACGGTCTCGTGCTTTTGTTTCGTTAGATAAATTGATTTAGAGGTACTCTATACATTCGGTATACAAATAATTACGAAATGTTCCTAATTATATTTGCGCTGAGATGTTGGAATGATAATTGGTTTCGGTTTTAAAGTTTTTAGTTAAGTAGAAACCATGTCCTTTCTTTCTTTATAATCATCATACTAATTATTATAATAACTAATTATTATTTAATTCGACGTAGCTCAGGTGTTAGGAGCTTGACTCTATATCGAGGGTACAGGGTTCAAATCCCACTTAAACATGTACCAATGGAAATGGAGTTTAATGAATTTCTATGTACATTTTCGTAATAAAAATACATTTACGAAATGCGTCGAATACTACGGTGAGGGAAAAACATCGTGAGGAAACCTACCTGTTCCCAGAACAGGTAATAGTTAGTGCTTGTAAATGGCGACATGGCTGACAACCTGTCACATTGAGTACTAACTATCTGGTTAACACGTGGGTTCGAGGTGGCCATAGAATTACTACCTTCGCAATTACGGAGATGGACACCGGAACCTCTGACTACCCCGTAAGGCGTAGGTATTAAGCGTTAGCATTAGGTCGTGAACGCGTACGTACGTTTTTTATAATTATCATAATGATATCCAAATTTTTAGGGTAAAAATACTATTATTTTCCTTTAAGCACAACATCACAATGTACATTAATATGATGCAATTAAACGCCAAACAACGTCAAATACGAAACAATTGATCACAGAACAAATGAAAAGCAATGAGCGGCGAACGAATGACTATAGACAGAATGGAAACGTAGGGTTGCGTCTGTTCCTGAAAGATTGATAGTCGAGTGGCCGACCACTGCCCGTCTTCAGTAATTTCCAATTAGGGTGTATTGATTTGGAAACATTCCGAATGGAGTAGGTTCGTGATGGACGGGGTAAACAGTTCTTCACGTTAATGTATTTAAGAGCTAAATGTAAATTATATAATAGCTTATTGAAGTTGTTACAATTTAGTGTTGTAGGTTAATTTTCTGTCAAAATGTTATAAAAATTAATAAATGAAATGAAATGAAATGCTTTTCATTCAATATGAGGACTATAAAATCACTTATTGAAAGTCAAAAATAAATACACGTTAGCATGCGTTATTAACGTTAAACTACGTGTTGATTATATATTTTTGTTCACATTTTTATTAATTTAAGTTTAGATTAGGCAGGTCTTGAAAAAGTGCAGAAATACGATTAAACAATTAAAATAATACAATTTAATTCAAACATATTTTCATTTTTTTGGTGACGTTACGGATTCTTATTATTAGTGACGTAATTTTGACCTATTTGCAATATAAAAGTGCCCATTCACTCAGTGAACGCATATTATACTTAAAATTAAACATAGAGTCATTCTTACACGATGAAGCCAATTATTGACGTACCTATACCTATAATTCAACAAAAACTTACATACATGTAAATTAGTGTGTAAATTCGTAGACAAGTTGTGACGCGTACGGAGGTGCAAACATTGCGCTAATGAGGGAGTACTTAATTCGCACGAGCTGTACGTTGCATAACAAGTCACCAAATGAGGAAACAGCTTGTAACGGTATGAAACGGCATTCAGAACTATACATGGCATTAAAACTAAGGTAATGTGGCACGTTTGGGGGGAGAAGTTTGTTTATTAGTCACAAGGTTGAAGAATGTAATGATTGAGAACGTCTAGGGTTTTGAAGTAGGCATTTTGGCAAATAAGTAGAGTAATCAGGATGATGTGAAATATTCTTTTATTATAAACTTTTTGGTTCTTAATACGTCACATAAACATTTAATTTTATTATGATTTTACCTCTGTTTTTGGCTTAAATTGTTAAAAGGGTTAAGTATAAATTGATATATTGTAATTTATGTTAGCCTGTTAGAATATACATATAAGGTCGAGATAAAAAATAAAACAGTTGTCACCTATTAAAAACAATATTTACTTAACATTCTTAAAATATTTTAAAATTGTTGATAAAAATGATTTGTGTTATATTAAATTCCTACGACTATTCTTTAAATAGTGAAAAAGGTTTAAATAATTTGATAAGTTTCAAAGAAATAAGATACTTGCGTCGTACAATGCACTCGTAAAATCAGGCATCAGGTAGGCATCATAGATACAGATATATATCATCATTAAACTTTTTTATAAGTTTGTGAAGCAAAGTAACAAAGATCCCAAATGTTCGAATCGCAAATTAAAATTTATTGTTACGGCTTATCCATTATGAAAAGGGGCAATAAAAGATGAGCATTGAACGTAAATTTGACTGACAAGTAATCGTAAACCTCGCCTACAATAACAGCTGAGCTGAAAGCGTTTCGCTGTAAATTTTACGAAATAAATTTTAAGCACCTATTATTTTCTAAAAACAAGAAATGTGATTTTTATTTGGCATGAAAAAGAAAAAAAGACTAACTGGTTCACGACCATTAACCCTTGGAGGGTAGTCAGAGGTTCAGGTTTCCATCTCCGCAATTGCGAAGGTAGTAATTCTATGGACTCCTCGAAGCCACGTGTATAGAGATAGTTTTGGCTTGAAATACATACATATATCGGTATATTTCTTTTGTAGCAGACAGTACATTAATTAATTTCATTGCTAGAATAAAAAAAAAGCTTCAGATACTATTAAAGAATCTTGTCTTTGCTTATTACATTTATAGGACCTCTTTTGAGAAGAAAATAAAAGAGAATTAACAATCCTGAAACCTGGTACGACAACTAATCGAAAATACAAAAAGAAAATACTTTATGAATCATAGTTTATATTATCCTCATCGAACCGTCCTTCGCATAAATCACCGTTGGATAGGATTACCTGAAATGTGTTTTATGTCATATTAGAGGACGTTTTCTCAGAAAATGTGGAAATAAGGGTCACAAATACCAAACAAGGGTTACAATGGATGATGTACGGCTATTGCTTTTTGGTATATGGAGAACTAAACGGTAACGTTAATACGAGTTTTGTTTCCTTAATTTATTTTGTCTTAGTTTTATTTTATGCTACTAAGTGTAGGTATAAATTAACATAATTATGGAAATAACTAGTACAATGCACCAAACATATCCATAACCCCAAAAGGGCGCATAAAAAATTTGATATGTTTTCAAATTACACTTTTTCTCCACAATAAGGTATAAAAAAAAATTTATCATCGTCAGTTATTGTGGTCATTTTTTTGAAATTTACAACAACAAGTCAACAGCATAGACTTTTTTAAGTCATAGAACAATGCAGCATTGTAATAAAATGACATCCTTACTAAATGCGGCGTATCCTAAAGAGTTAAAGTAACAATAACACATGATAACTACGACTACTACATGACAGTATTATAAAGTGGAATAGCGTCTGTTTTGAGAGCGAAAAGGTATCTAGAGTTCACACAGTCATATTAAAGCGGCAGCTCGAATCGTTACCAACGGTTAGGTCGTTCCCACCTCGGCCTTTGTCAGCGTCCTCTTTGTAAAAGTGCTTACAACGCAATCTCACTCGCCCCCTCTATGGTTTACAAACGTAAAACTACGATCTGAAGTTCCTTGGATCGCAGGTTCAGAGAAATGCGCACAACAGTAGTTTTGATAATGTTTTGATGGATACGACTGGATGGTGGTTTAAATATTAAGTAAGTGGCTTAGGAGGTTTTATGCGAATGTGGTAAAAACTATGTGTCTTATAATGTCAATACTATATTTTTCAAGGGTTCTGTTTTTTGATAGTTACATTTAAAATTAAATTATTTAATAGGATTCGATTTTATATGACAATTACTATTATTTTATTCTGAAAAAGAAATAAGTGACTATAGTTTGATACTTTTTAATATACATTCAGAAGTAATCTCATAGTGATTTTAGTTATAGAGTAAAATTAAATTTCTAAACTATATCACATGCACCCACCGAGTATGTTTAAGAAGATCTGTGGACCGCTAGTGTTAAATCCATGATTTCTACCTCTGTGGGAAACCAGGCGTATACGAACTTAAGCTTAGCAAACACCACGGTTTTGCCTACTAAGCTATCTAAGCAAATTTACAAGCATCCACAGATACATAAATCATGTACAGATAAGCCGCTTTCATGTCCTCATCGCAAACACTGGGTGGTTAATCTAAACAGTACAGTTTCAGACAAACACCGCTAACAATGGTCACCTGTGTATAGGGTATAAATTCAGACAATCTGAATCTATTGTTGACGACGCTAATTTGATAGTGTGGTATCATTGTCGCTATCTTGGAATCTGTGTATGTAGTTATGTATGTGTCTTGATTGTAATGCAATGTTGGATGATGAAAAGGGTGGGACTTTTGAAGCCGTTTAAATAATATAGAAAAGAAACTTGTGTGTAGTTATTTTTAAACACTCGCGATTTATACTCATAGTACATAAAACTTGTGTGTATCAAAAACATTATAAATATAATTTATAAAAGATCACAACCAACTCAGTCTTATTTTATCTGGATAAGAATATTACAATTAACAGAATAAAATTTATTACGATACTTACAAAGGTTATATATTACGTCTTTTGCGCAGTTCAGAATCTCTGATCTATACAATCACGTTGGTTAATTTTACCATAACTAAATATGGGATAGGGTGATATTGATAGGGATCAAATATTAATAATGATTATCTTATGTCTAATTTACATTAAATCACAATCATCAGTTTTAAAACCAAGCAAGTCGAGTCCAAGTCACTTTGTCTCCAATCTGTAAACTAATAAAACAACAGATTGATTCGAGAATATACAAGACAAAGCCCTTCTCCCATTTAAAACAACCACGGCAAACATTAAAGCAGTAATTGGAGCAGCTCAGAGAGCAAATCGCAAAAAAGTCTTTAAACAGAATGCTATTTGAAACATCCGAGGAACACAGCTAAATAAAGAAACGAAGGCCCTCAGAAAAGCAATCAATTGATAAAATAAACAACAAAGGCTGCGAGCGCAGTAAGGAATATCGCCTTTGTTCGAGTAAGAATGGTGAATGGATCAACAACATATCTTGTACTAGGATTTGTTTTATAAGGGATTTTATCGGCCCAGATTGAAAAGGATTATCGGCTGTTACTCTAAAGAAGGTTGAGATTGAAGAAAATTATACATTTTATAAACAAAATTATTTGTATACTATAAACATAAATATCGTGTGTAAACATTTTTAATCTGTGTGTGTGACATGAAATAACAGAAATGTTAGAATAGGTTTAGAGAGAAAAAAACCTTGACGTAATCAGAGGTTTCATGCCTCGCCATATTGGAATTTACGTAAAATTTTCCTTTTGACATTTGGCGACTGTCGAGTCAGCATTTACAAATACAAGGGAAAGTTGAAGACTATTGCTTTATTTAGATATCAAATATCGTATCGCAATGATTGATTCTCCTATGTTCAAGTATTACTGTGGTAAGTATTGCTTACTAGCTTTACATCTAGTCTTTAAGATGTTGTTTTATCCGTTTAAAGAACATTAGTCATTAGATAAAAGATCCGCTTTATTGGTTTCATTCACACACCCTAATGGTCTCTAAATCTTGGCCAATTTTTCATAAAACAAATAAAGGCTTGAGAATAGTGGAGCCGCCTCTCGCGGTAGAAAATTTATTTCGTTCCCGACGTGATTTCCATATGTAAAGGAGGACGCCCCAGTTGAAATTGAAGCATATCGAATTCGCAAAAACAATTTTCCCTTTTTCTGTCTTTCTGTATTGGTTGAATATTATTTTTGGAAACACCAGGTAAAGAGCCAGCGCAAAGATTGAACTGTTTATTTATAGTATGAGGTAAAACAATACGGAATACGTAGAACAATTGGGAAAATATTTTCTGTTACAATATGATTTAGATAAATACCGATGAAACAATTATTAACATATTTCGTCGGAATTGTAATTGAAGAAATGTTGTTATTTGCAAAATTGAAGAATAATTTTGTAAATGTTAAACGAAAAGCGTTTGCATAATTCCTCCTTGCAGATGTAATTAGAATTCCAGCATTTGTAAGTGGTTTCTTAGTTCATTAGGAATAAAACAGCTGGAGAACAATACTCCGTATGTTTTAATGCATATTACACTATGTAGATCTAATTAAACAAAATTCATCAAACATAAATTTATGTAACTAAAAAGATTATCAGAATGATTAGCAACCCACAAACATTAAGAACCGTTTAGACAAGGATGAACTCAACATTGAGTCATCATTTGACATTCTGACAAGTCATTCAATTGTTTTTTCTGCGCTCCAATCAAATTCAAATTGATGGATTTCTGATCGGAACCATTTTTATGCCATTAACCATTCTTGATAGTAAGCAAACCAGACGCTTTTAAAATAATACTCGTAATTTGTATTATATAACTAGATATTTTCTAATTATCCGTCTTAACCGTAACATACATATCTTATTAGTGAAAGGCCAAAATTCTTGTTTATAGCTTATCGTGACGTTATTTATGTAAAAATTAAATTTAACCACAGATTAATTCGTTGATATAGATATATTAGCCATTGTTAACTATTATTGTAATAAACTTTTGAAAACGTATCTATAATGTGCTGACTATATCATATTTAAGTTCTAGTTTAGAGCTAAACAACTGAAAGTTGAAGCTTAACTTGATTGACACCAATATTTTATTCCAACATTTTGATTTTTATCTCTGAAATTTCAAAACCATTTTCTCTTAATAAAAATATTCTCTCATCTTATTCCTAATATTTCTCCCACATTCCATTCACGGGTAGCTCACGTAATATTTTGATTTCCTTACTCCAGTTAGTACGGTTCGCCAATTTGTCCGGTGAATAGGTTCGTTAGAAATAGATTAGGGAACACGCACGTAGCCGATTAAGTGTATTGGCGTAATATTTAATTTTAGAAACGATTCACTTCCTGGTTTATTATTAGAATATATTTCCTTGATATACCAATTTGGATTGAAACAGAATTTAGCTAGTACACTGGATATATATATTTTTTCTTCATATGCTTGGATTGAAATATGTAGAATTTAGCTAGTACACTGGATATATCATTTTTTTATTATGTGATAAATGAAATTAAAATGTGAAAATAAATATAAACTGTAAACCATTAGAATGCAAATATAATTTAAAAAAAGGATGTCCCTCTTATATAATGATACAAACCATTGGAAAGATTATTTTGAAATATGTAGATTGTCCATCTCTGTAATCAATAAGGGATTGCTGATCTATTGCATAGTGATAACAGAAATTAGTCAATATCCTTTTAGCTTTTTATCCTGTTGAAAAGGTAGAAAAACAGTTTATTATAACATCATTCTGCAAATATTGTTTGTTTATTTAGGCTAATTATTTACAACTTTAAAAGAAACATAAGCTTGCTCAAGACATGCTACGAACTATTAGTTTATGTCGTAGTACAAACAAAATGTAAACTCGTAGTGTGCTATGTATAACTCTTGTTAACAACTGTTTATATACTCTTGTGCTTATGTGTTCGTACTAGGACATAAATAAACTGCCGTTCTTCACAGCATGTACTAGGAGGTGACTAAGGGGCAAGGGGTAGTAAAATATGCCATTATAACCACAATATACTTGACAAAAAGATGACCTAGGACATATTGTCGTGTCTCCAAGGTTATGTTCATACTGAAAAGTTTAAAGGACGTGAACATATACAGACAAGGATCTCGTCTCGATCCTGACAAACCACTTTTACTTCATTGACATTCATACACCTACATATTTATACATACTCGGCAGTTATAGGTACTTCTACGTTAAATGTATGTGTTTATATGTACAACCTAAAATAGAGCAGAGCAGGTTTCGCATGCGAGTGGAGACACCGCCCTAATCAAATGCCGGAAACTGGATTAACCCGGGGGACTATTTCAATTAAAAAGCTTTGGCTAATTTGGCTCCCCTTCACGCGCTAAATGCAATTTGCTAATTTTTGGCCCTCACTCACTCTGTGGTAGTTCCTAGTTTCAGTTGGAGTGTTTAGTAGTGTGCTCGAAGTATAGTATGATGTTGGATAAGAAACTAAGAATGTAAGAAGTGTTTTTATTTATTGTAATAAAATGAATTGTGTAATATGTTTTTAATAAAATTTTATTTTATTAGATAACAATGAATTCTTTCTTCTGTTTTGAAATATCATCACCATTTACCCCACAAAATATTTTCCAATAAACAATTTGGCCTGGTAACGGTAAAGGATGTATGTGTTATCGTAGTAAGAAATTACGACAAAGTCACCTTATTTATGTTTATTAATAATATTAAAATCAAAAAGAGTATAAAATACGTAAATTAACATTTTAAATAAATAATATACAAACATTTGCACCACATTTACTTCGATTACGTTAAATTGTGTGGCTTTCCTCTTATTTATCACCCGACTTTCTTGACATTCAAATTCACGTGTAATCAATTCCGGAATCAATTTCATCTTGATAGCTAATTTATATCCCCCATCTTTCCGCTGATAGCGAACTGAGGGTGTCGAATTTGAGATGTAAATAAACCTAATCATAAATAAATTATATTTACCAATGTGCGGGGATGTTTTGCTGATTTTATTTTTGTTATTATATGAGTATATTTTCAATTATATAATTAAAGCTTCGAGTATATAATATTCAGTTATAGTAGTAAAGGGGTTTTCTATATGAAAATATACATATAATAATAATAATAATAATATAATAATATATGGACATTATTACACCAATTGAACTAGCCCCTTGGTAAGTACATTTAAGACTTGTGTTAAGGATACTAGTCAACGTATATTTAAGAAATGTATACATATTATATATAGATAAATACATATATAGCATATATAATCAACGACCAGACTGGAAAGCAGTAGAAAAGCGTAGTTCTTAACTCTGCCTCCACCGGGAATCGAACCCGGGACCTCACGATTAGCGTTCAGGTGTCTAACCGATCGCGCCACGGAGGTCGTCAAGACACATATGGACATACGGAAAATACCATTGGACATACATATCATTGCAGATACCAGAAAAACAAATTTTCCCAGTTCCAGGAAAATCTTTTCATTAACACACACAGGTCTACACTTCTCCATACAGACTCTGGTTTTAAATAATTCGTTAGTTACGTCACTATTTTTCAATATGTCATCTACTTGATCTTGTGATTGAATATAATACTTACTGTCGGATACCATAACAATCCAGCTATTAAAAGAAAAGTAATCCATTGGGAATCTAACCAACGGTTGGTCCAAATCAAAAAAAGAACAAGATATACTCGTATATGAGAAGGAAAATTGTTAGTAAAGCACGCAAGGCTCATTGACTACCTGAATGACTACTATTACGAGTAACTTGACTACCCTTTAGGGAATAAAAACACATCGCACATATGGCATGTTATAAAGTACAAATTTATTACTACCTATATTGGATTGCCTCAATAACGGGATACAGGTGCATGTCTTTTTATGAGTATTCCCTTTATTTGTGCCCTAAAATCAATTCCTCCAAACAGTTTCCTATAAAGATTCCAAAACCAATTTGCATGTATATGAAAAATTCAATGGCTACAGTTGTGTTTCCTATCCCGCTGTAGAGCTGTGAACTGAAAGTTGGTTTTGCAGGCTGCCTTATAATAGTATTTTTGTGTAAAAAAATCAAGAGTGACTATTTTCATAAAAATATCTATTAGTTTTATATTATTTTTCCTATGAATGTGGGTACGCAGCATAAAGAACAGGTGAGTATATATAAGAAGGTTAATGGGTGTGAGTGAAGGAAGACAGATTAGTCAAGATCGTTCCAGGTGGCGAACGATAGTTTTTGTCTATCTCGTTAGGAACATAGAGGCATGAATATATATGTAATATATATATAAATGCTAAAAATCATGTTTATATTTTGCGGCACACTTGTTTATTTTTTCGTTTTCTTTAGTTTTATTCTGACTAGAATTTGGTCTTTTTAGCTATATTTGCTATTTACTAACATGACACTATCATAATTGCTTCTCTTTCCATGTGAGATAAGCAAAGTTCATGCACTCAGATAAAAAAACAATTCTCATTTTCCACCAAAGAGTTTCATATGCAACATTCTTTAAATAATTATTAAATGTTAATAAAACTACTTTATACAAGTTGACGTTCAAAACTGACAAAGCATATATAGCCATGTTCTTATATTGTATAGGGAACCTATTTAAAGCTCAATATGAGCACTTTTGCACAATAAAGTAGCGTCATATGACATGCACGATAGCTACTGAACATTTGATATAGTTTTTGACATTCATTATTATTTTTAATTAGTAAGTATGACAAATTCATATAAATGGTAAATGTATTCAGTTACTTTTAAAAGAAACAGGAATCGATCCATTAGACATCTTTTGATTTGTTCCTGAAATGAATCAAAAAATGTGAAAATTATTATTTTATTTTAAAACAAAATTAATTTATATCAGTTTGTTCATGTACCTCAGATAGCATACGAAGAAAAAAGTACTTAATTTACTCACTTACTTTAGTTACTTACTTAGGTGCACGTTGCAAACATTTATATTTTTTACTATTTCAAGTATGGCAATCACTATTTAGCAATTTATTTAGTATAAGCACTTATTTGAACGACACAACATTGGACTTTGGGCGAGGGGCTGTTAACCTGTTACCGTTGTATCTTATGATATCAGAACCCCAACATTCATGCTAAAAATTGACCAAGGACATGTTCTCACATCTCCAGGATTAAACAACGTGAATGCGTATATACATCAATGACTCAAACCTTCTCACATCGCAACAACTATACAGTTCCGCAGTTTAGTAAATGCACGCACCACGTTCGCTTGGATCTGCGATTTGTTCACCGAACTAATTGGATCGCAGTGACAATGTTTGCAGCCAACCGCGGCTTGGCTCACACTGCACAGCCCAAGCCTGGCTGAATTAGCTAATTAAAAAGCTATACAGAACTTAATGGGCATTTGTGTACATAAACTTAAAAGAGAATCCTGCTTGCATTTAAATAAATAAAGAACATAAGAAGATCAGATAGAAGAACTATAAAAAAACAAACATCAATCAACCATAATTGCACATAAAAAAATCAAGTAGGTTCAAATCAAACATAACCTTTACTATACGTTATCCCGCATTATTTGGTATGTATTTAATAATTTCATATCAAAGTTCACAAAAGTAAATATTACGTAAGACATTGTCTACATTTGCTTCATATGTATATTAAAACTTTAACACGTATCAATTAGAATTAGAATATTTATTTATTTATTTAAAGTAGATGCTCACGACAAGTTGCAGTCAATACAAACAATAATTAGTAGTTTCACACTGTCCAGGCTGGACTACATCTCTAATGTGAGCATACAGCTTGCAATATACTAAACAAAAGCTTGCAATATAAAAAACAAATCAAATCATGCAGATTGAGTACATACATCAAACTTATACTATTAAGCACGATAATAATTACTAAATAACTAATATAATAACAATAAACTATAACAAAAAAAAAACAACAATAACGAAATTACATACCATATTTCATACAATTTTATAATTCGTTGTCAATTTCCAGGATGCTCTGAATACTCTTTTTCAGATGTAGCAACTTAGGATCATAAATGTCAATTAGATCTCTGTGTCTGCTACCTATGTCATTATAGAGCATACACATTCTAACTATGGGATTATAATAAGAAGTGTTATTGACGTATACTTTAAGTATGAATGGCTTAGGAGTACGTACCCTGTAGTTAGTGTTAAAATTGAGTAATGCCAGCAAAGTTGATGAGTCGACACGATTATGAATTAATTTATGGAGGTATATTAAGTCGTAACTTTTACGGCGGACCTTGAGCGACTTTAAGCGAGACCAGGATAGTCTTTGTGAATAGTCCGATAGTTTCCTTCCCATATTAAAGCGGTATGAAAGAATTTTTAAACAGCGATTCTGGATAATTAATAATAATAAATAAATAATTATTAATCATAATATAAGTTACGACCTCATATTTTCAACTTTACAAATTCCGTAATACAAACACCAAACACATGTACTAAGTCCACCATCTTACATTTAGAAAAAGCATCGTATCCTTTGTTAGTAATTCAATCAGCTACCCCCTTCCTAGTAGAGAAGCTTCGTTGAATGCAAATAACAATGTTCATAGAGTCACGTTTCCCCTTCATGTTCACTCCACGGCGAATGATAGTGAGGCAATCGTCTCTGCGAATGATGCTATGGGATTCCGATAATCACTAAGATACGTGTTTCCTTAGTATGGGAAGCAGGTAGTGATATGCCGTGAAGTGGAAGTGAGATTACGCAAGATTCGGCTCAATAAATCATATGACAGTCAGATCACTTAAAAAGGTGACGTTAGCTATGACGGAAA
Source organism: Leucoptera coffeella (assembly GCA_030578115.1). NCBI lineage: Eukaryota > Metazoa > Arthropoda > Insecta > Lepidoptera > Lyonetiidae > Leucoptera > Leucoptera coffeella. Next base: position 184,732 of record JAMBLF010000090.1, read on the forward strand.
AGGAGAGAAACGGGTGTGATGTGTTCTATGTACTCGTTAAATTTCTTCTGCACATCATATTACAATAAAATTTTACGATATATTAAAATATTGTGTATTGTGATTGCGTTTACATTTATACTAATATCGGTCAAAAACATGTCTATATTTGTATATAATAAACTTATAGATTGTATGTCTTTATAGTTCTGTTTATCCCGAAAGGAATGTGTCGTGAATGTATGTGTTAGTATATTTATAGTTATAACTTGTAAAATACCAAAAAGAAGCCTGATCAGGTTCAAAACTAGCTGGAAACATTTATCGTAGCATTTCATCAAAATTGTGTAAGAAATCAATTTCCACCGAAAGCGAATGTACCAAATCTTTTAGAGCCACATAAAGCCTGGACGTGCTCGACTGTACCTTCTGAATGGAAGGCAATTGTGTGAAGATTTAAACTAGTTGAAATTGTATGTAGTGCCTTTTTATTGAACAAACTTTTCTAGTTTATTGCCTTTGTATCTTGTAACGACTGTTGTGACTGAGACTCGAGTTGCGACATTGAATTTGCATTTCGGCACTGAATTCTGTAAATAAAGAATCATTAACTTCTACTGTTTTCGTTTATATAATAATACATATGCAGGATAAATAGGAGGTAAATAATAGCAATAAGAATTAGTTAGAAACCTGTAAAGTTCTGTCGTAACTAAAAACCACTTTTAATAATTTTAATCTTCACATGGTAGCTCTTAGTTATTCTTGTAATTTTTATAATTTGGGTATTAATTTTTAAATTAATTTTAGGACACAAAAAGTACACAATTTAACCTAATATATACCAGCTACTAATTTCCATATTTTCGTACAAAAGTAATATAATGTGATAATTTTATTACTTCATTGCCATTAGATGCAAACATTACCATTAAAATATGCACATAAAAAGCGACACAATCATTTGTATTCAAAACAAAAAGGGTATCTGGAATAATAACACATTTTCTTCGGAACGACATAAAGCCATAAACCCAAAGACAAACCAGCGAATACAGCCTTTAATTTATAGCCGCAGCCAAAAGTTTTTCTACTCGTATAAAACAAAGTAATGCTCCCTCTTTTACGATGTTGATAATTTGTCTGTAAATCAAACTTGGCCGCATCTTGAAGCGCAAGCCAACGGTTTTTTGGTTTAATATTTGTTAACGAATCAAAGGAGTTTAATATCGATGTATAAAATAGTAAAACAGAGTATTTACTAAGGTTTTAGACTCTTTAAGTCCACGGTTTCATCTGTACTGAACTCTACAAGTGCGGAGTCCATCACCGATACGGTTTATGGCCATTATTAATTATTTCAATAGTGCTAGATTTTCTCACAGTGCTTTCTCTTACTGTGCAACAATGCGAGACAATCCTTAACCCTCTACCCGTATACCGACAACGTTGAGGATTGCAAGTTGTCTGTTATTACATGACAATCGTCTATAATCAACTTCAACACTTATTTCGGCATAATTAGTAAAAGTTAGAAATTATTAATCATGCGTACCTACATATGACAATAACTACATAGTCAAAATGTTTCCTTATTCACTAATTGAAGAAGTTTTCAGAAGCGGCTGTAGCCTAGTGAGTAAGGCCTCTAAATTCTCATTACAGATCCCAGGTTCGATTCCCGGCTCTGGCACGCACGTAATGAAATTTAAATATATGTTATTTACGTACATAATTTACAGTCACTAACGGTGAGGGAAAACATCGTGAGGAAACCTGCCTATCCTTCTATTATCCTTCGGGATAGGTAAATATATAATAAATAGGCTATAGACAATGCTTGTAAAAGGCGATACAGTTCGCTACTTGCAACGTTGGGTGCTGTCTATCTAGTAAAACGCGGGATTTGAGTGGCTCATACCAAAATTGCCTTCGAAATTTCTGAGATGGATTGCCTCTGACTACCCCGTCATAATAAACAAGGGAATTTGTCACGTCGTGAAGCTTATTTTGTTCTTATATTTCAGTTTTCAAGACCTAAACCAGCTCGTACCAAATAAAATATATTTACAATAATCGCAAGCTTATAATGCTGTTTTTGTCATATCGTGTTATAACCAATATATTTTTATTTACAACCACACATAAACAGCAATAATTGACAATAATTATGCTATACATAAGTCTACTATCGAGCGCCTACTTCACGAGGGGATGATTATTAGAAATTTCACCCCGCTGCCTCGATGTAGAATATTGAATCTTGATTTCCCTTCCCATTGGTTTTTGCTTTGCGAGCCGTGCTCAGCCTGGTGTGAAATTCATTTGCAGTCGACGCGACGTGTTATCTCGTTACTGTAAAACGGTAATTTCTCCTTACTCACAAACCTATCAGCGCCTCACGTGCTAAATGGATTTGTGTTATCAGATGGATAGTGAAGGGTGTTACTGTCAAAGGAAATGGTATAGATTGAATACGTATGTTTGTTAGTAGGTACATGGAAATTACGTAGATTAGTAGGTAGGTAGGTTGGGTAGGCAAAGTTCAATTGACAATAAAACAGTGTTCGAAACAAACAAACATGTTCAACAACAGGACATGTTTTATTTCTACCATATTCATTACGTATACAAATGTAACAAACACTTCATTACCAATTGCCTTTCGGTATAGGTAAAAAACTTTAATTTAGATTAACATCTCAATATCTGAGTGGCGTATGGATAGTCAAACGTTATATTTATATATAATAGCAACTCATGTTGATATAGATCCTGACCTTACAACACACACAAAATTATACTAAGCAATGATGCATTGCAAGTATAGTTAGTATTATACAATACACATTCATTTAAAGTAAATATACCAAGCCAGTATTAACCATTCATTACATAAGCCCTTGTACAGACAGCCGTTTACAGAAACCAATTAGGGATGGAATCGTCTGCGCTTTTGCATTATATTCGCGAACATTACGTTCCAAGGTGATAAAAACCGAAACTAGTTGCCATGCGGGCACCCAGCCAGAATTTCTTATTCGCGCCAAGTTGATTAAATTTAATTTTGTCGTTATGGGTTGAACGTGTGAGGTAGGGTTAACCACTTACAGTTTCAGAGGGCGCTGCGTTTAAAAAAAAAGTTTGGTTTTCCTGTACATTTTAACAGTTTTTTAGCCAAGAGGAATGGAATTGGAAATAGAAATTTAATGTATATAATTTGGACCGAGTGTTAAGATAGGCATTATGTTTGTATAATTACGGAAAAAGATAAATACGGTTGGTTGAAATTCCTGAATGTGTTCGCAGAAATATATAGTTCTAAAAAAGTTATTTATTGTTACAAACTGCTGTCTCTCTAGCTTTATGATGTTATATATTATGAAGTATATTTTTTATTTGTGTATTGTTTTATGAATTTAATTTCAGCAACAACAAACTTTGAAAAAGTTTCTCGAAATGTAAGCCTAACATAGATTGTCAATGATTCAGAAATTTATTTATTATATAATAAGGGATAATTCATTACACCTTTACAAACATATTTCGTTAAGACAAATCATTAAGTAATCGCTGTGTTAGCATATAGAACTCATATTACTATGAAAAAACAGGATGTTTTCATAAATATAATATGTGGTTTTCAATTCACATGGCTATTGAATACCTTACTATAGTCTACGGCTATTTAATACCTTGTGATACTATTCACTACCCATAAAAAAGAAAAAAGTTTTTCCAAATCTTACGTTTGCAAATTTATGAAATGAATAAGCAACAAAACAATATCGAAACAACAGGTGTTCCATTGGTAAAATAAATCAAGTAACGGAATGAGCCTTTGCTTGAAATCTTTCAGTAGATAGGCAGGTAATGGTGCTTGACTCAATGGCTTTTCCAAAAGCCATTAATTATAGAAACAATTTCCGTAGCTTACATCGTCTACAGATTTGAATTGGTACACGGTATTTATACCTCTGACAATGGAATGTAAAAGGTATTTATAGGTTATAGGTTTAATAATAACTCAACTTGCTTCGCTTATTAATCCGATATAATATAATATTATAATTTCGTCTTATGAAATCGCTGCCTTTGAATCAGCGTTGTTTAAAATGGCTCTGTTTATGAACTTACTCTGCTTAAAACCTTTAAAACTTTGTGAATATATTATTTTCACTAGATATTATTTATACTATTATCAGAGCATAGCCTATTTTTCAGGTTTTTTGTTTTTTATGACATTATAATAATGTTATTAAAGTCATAATTATTATGTTTATATAATTGTTTTTAAAATATTCAATATCCGTGGAAGAAGAATTGTTCAACCTTATGAAGTGCTTGTGCAGTGCTTAGCTTATGACATCAATAAGAAGTAGCTTTTCTCTTATTTTTCAGCCAGCTCTTATTTTACAGGGGATGTTTTATATCCGTGGTGACTAGTGAGTCAGAAATTCAATTATAAACAACTCTTTATGTATTTATTTCACTGAACGCGACATTCATTTATAGATATTCGCTATAGCACTGTTAGTGAAACTAAACAGAACCTTTTCCTCAACTAAGCACACTCCACCCAAACTAAATAACTATTATAAAGCAACTCGCATATGTTGTAATATTATATTCATTCTTTACGCGGGCATAACTACCTAAGGTGATAAAAAACCAGAGCTAGTTGTTATGCGGGCGCCCAGCCAAAACTTCTTATGGCCTCAAACTTGATAAAATCCAGCTGTGTCATCAGAATAGTTATGTGTGAAAGTATTTGACAAGATCAGTTCACTGCATATTGAATATGGTTTTAAGAAGTTTCCCTATTTATGATAACTAATCTATATTTTTTGCCCCATACATTGTGTACTTAATTTTACAATGACATTGTCTTAAACGCGTATAGGACATTCATTTTATAGTTTGCAGATTAGTCATTAGTATCGCTCTTGTGAAGTAGTGTTACGGTCACACTAAAATATTTTTTATTAGATTTTCGAAAATCAGCATTCGAAATTTTAGCAAAATTTTTATTTCCTGGATTTACTATAATCTTTTTTTAGAGAATTGGCATTTAGAAGGCATGACTTATATTTATATAGTTTAGTTTATTTTTATATTAAATAAACCCCAATGTTCATTTTACACAAAAATAGCTCTAAAATTTTCTCCGTTATACACCTACATATTTTTATAACCATTTTTCCCAAACCTATCACTTTGGTAGCAAAAAGGATATAGCCTTTATGGTTATTATGGCTCAATTTTCAATGAAGTGTTTGAAGCGCTTTCTCACGTCAGCAATATTGAACAATCCGAAGCGAGTTGCCTTCATTAGAATCGTGCTGACACGGCCCTGCCCATCTTTATCCGTGCTCCAATGGAAGACAGCCCTTAAAAATCCGAACCATATTTTTCATACGAGATTTTGTAAAAGTATTCAATCGAAATTCTATTTTCTTGTACATCTTTGTAGATACGTTTTGCGCTAGTTTTCTTTTAAAGAGTTCTTTGAAATATTCGATAAATATGAGAATTTTCTTATTATATATTATTATAACGTTCTTTTATAAGCATGTATAAAAAAAAAAGTGTGTGCGTGAAGCAAGACAGATTCGTCAGGATTGTTCTAGGAACCGATCCCGTTAGGGACTTCGAGACGTTATTAAATATATATATATACACATATGTATTTTGTTGGCTTACAAGTAATATACCTTAATCTTCGCAGCCAAATAAATAAACAGTGGTGGCGGAGCTTCGTTTGGCATGCTAATGTGAAGTGTGTTCAATTCCAATTTACATAACTCGTCGGTATTAGAGGCACTTCCTTTGATGAGATCCCACGACAGACAGGAACAATGACATGTTTAGATCACTTATACGAATGTAGGTAACGTTTTACGGCATTAATTTACAATCAACCTCATAAAGTCTTCTTTTAGACGGTATAAGGTATGAATATTTAAAGTCGAAATTTGCTGTTAAGTTAAGAGTTCGACCCTTTGGTTATTTATTTATTTTATGTACCTTACCAACATTTTAAAACTGAAAACACACTTGATTTCTTGGAAAAACGACGTAGAATAACAATATTAACAAGAATCTTCATTAATCATTCCTTTTCATCTTAAAATAGACTCAAAGATTGAAGTATTAAATAGAACTTTTTAAAAATAATTATTAGTCAATATGTGAAGGTTGCGTTTGTTACCATGGTTACGTAATGTCGTCACAGAATGATATAATTTTAAGCTTTCATTAGACATTAAATACCGCTATCTAATATTCTCTAATTGGCAGACGTCCTGAAAGGGACTAATTAATAATAACATGTTTTCTATAATTATGAACTATGTACATAACTCTTTTCAGGCGTTCAGTAAGTATGTAGGTGGGTAATCATCATTATGGCAAGGTGCAAAATACTTGAACAAAATATAGCTTTATTAACTGGTACTTATAGTCGACACAATTTTAAAACTGTATATTATAGTTTTGATATATTTTACTGTTAACCGTTTAAATAAAAAAAATAGATATTTTTTGTGCAAAGTTGTGTAATACGGATGCATGATTTTACCTCTCTATAGGGCAACCTTTGTACAACGAAATACCTATTCATGATTAATAACTAACGGGACTTATCGCGTATGTTTTTAAATAATAAAGTTACCTTTATTGGCCCGACGTTTCGGCTACGTTGCAGCAGCCATGGTCACGGGCAGACTGACGATGCATATTTCTTCGCCTCCATCGCAGCGCCCTGTCAGATTCTTCTCCGACTACACTCACTGCTACGATTTTGTTAATAACACGCGACCTACACACTACACTCACAGTACCTTGTGGCTTCACACGATCATATTGAAATACCTATTATCTTTTAAAGAGTAGGCTTACATAACTATTACAACATAATCTTTTTAACTGGTACTGGTCTGAGACGTAAAAAGAATAGCTTCCATTCCACGCTGCATGTCGTACGAGGCGACTAAGGGACTAGGGGTAAACAGAATCTATTGGGCAATGAGCTAGCAACCTATCACCAAGGTTCTATAATTGCATGCCCAATATTCATGCTTCTAAGTGACCTAGGAGAGATTATATCTCAGGTTCTGTCCTCCCCCAAGGGATTCAAAATGTGAATGTATCTATACGTTTTGAAAGACTAGGCTTTCCTAACTACTCTACCCATGACATAAATACGTAGTTGTCACTTGGTAGAAGCTTGCCAATCACTAAGGTGGCTAGTTCAATTCGATTTACTTCCAAAATTCCAAGCGCATACAGTATTAGTGATTAAATCTGGGTACAATATCTTATAGACCTAATCTTTTAGTTCAATGGACTAAAATGAAGTAACCTATGAAAAAGTTGAATAAATGCACTATATATCGTGTTAAAATGGTTTTTAAAACGATCTTTGAGATAGTTATTTTTAAACACTGGGGATTAATACTTTATTGATATTATCTATGAGATGTGGCATATTTTATTTGTTAACTTCGATACAATAGTTACATTTAATCATACCACATACATATTTTACCACCAAAATATCGTACTACGTAATTAAATCTTTCCATTTCCGTTACCATGACAACGATAACTTCTAGAATACAAGAGCGTTATTACATTTGTGTAGACAAATAAACAACAGACTCTCAATTTAATATCATTTCTTTAATGATCTCGAACAAACCTCGGTTTCTTTTCCCCGTTTGGTTTTTTCCGTACATTTGAGTCGACAATCTACTAGATTACTGTTTGCCCGGCGATCAGTTGTCCGAAAGATCGTCAATCGCCCGAAGAGATTGATCGTTTTGGGGCTACCGGGGTCAATACTTTTCAGCTATTTTATGACAAATGGAACTCCCTGATATGAAATGGATCAGTTTGGTTTGACTCCCCTTCAGTAAAAAGCGGTTTTCGGGTGAATGGACGTTGAGTAGAAGTATTAGGAAGGTTCCATTTTTCTGTGTTTTTCTTCTGTCTTCTATTATGCGGATTTATAAGAACCTTGTGTCGAACTATTAATTTAGAATGCGATCACTTTCTTTCAGTATAATATTTTAATTTAATAAATTCAATCACAATTCAATTGATAGCGTAAACGAAAGCACACAGTTATATAAAAGAAACATCAACTCTTATTATTAACAAGGAGTTATTGCTACATAATACCGCCATCTTTAGTATTGATTTAGCAACATTCTAAAATAAAAACGTACACGCATAATTTACGTTAAAGCCCGTTGACAACAACACCGTAACTTAATTGGGAAATACCGTATTTCTTGTCTACACGGATGTAGGTTTTGCCTTAAATATTTATGTTGGAAATTAATTAAGGCATTACATTGAATAACAGCTGTTGAATCGTTTTAAATTAAACGAAACAGATTCCTCAAAGCTAACATTCAAAATTAATTAAACTGATTGATGGAGGCAGCCCGAACTCCAGGAAAAGTAATTCTTCAGCCATACTTGAAGGTTTCAACTCTTGTAATTATAAATGTGATTTATTGTCTCATTTCCATGTTGAACAAACACTTGAGCAAGCATATGGGGCTCAACAACATTAGTGGTGTACAAGTTCAGCGAAATAAGGGTAACATTGAATTCAGTTGAAATGTAGACTGTTATTCAATAATACAAAGCATGTTTATTGCCTGGATAGATAACCGCGTATTGTTACAGTAAGTAAGTAAAAACGTTGTTTACTAATCTAAGCGTCCGTATTTGACACGTGTATATTGTTTGTTAGTAGGTACGAGTATCTGAATAGGTAAAAAAAGTGTCCGTTCACTGTGGCAAACGATTGGGTAAAAATAGATGTATGTAGCTCATTATAAATATAGTTTTGCTAAATATTTATCCCTCAAATAGTCAATAAAGTCAAGACAGATTTAAAAATAGAAAAACAACCTATTAAAAACCTTTCACCATTCACTTTAGCTATTACAGTGAAGCCAATATCCCTTTTTCAAACAAGAGTGCTGATATGTGAAACCCTGCCCAAAATCTCGGCCTGTTCAAACAAAAGCCTTCGCACAGTTCCTTGCTTCCGAAAATAGCGGAACCTTGAAAGCCTTCCCTGAACAAACCTATTTAATTGCTATACGTTCCATCTTACCTTTTTATATTTATTTTTCTCTATAATAGATGTAAGAAAACTACTAAAATGTATTGATTTCATTAGAACTCTTTTAAATGATTACTACGAAAGAGTTGACGGTCCTTAAGTGTATGTACATATATTAGCAATATTGACTAACCTTTAGTCCACTCAACTTTGTATTGATATCTTAAATCTAACTAATGATTTCAGAGTTAAGTTTCTGTCATCCTTTCAACAATAATAGACGTGTGTACTTCCATAATGTACAAAGCTATTACCAGTATACAACTCGATCCAAAATTTACCATAAACCGTTGCGAGGAATGCAAAGATTAATTATTCAGGATCTGCCAAGTGTATTCACATATAAGCACTCGCAGCCGCTATATGAATATCAAATCCCGCTCGAGAACATTCACTTAAATCGTCACACCACATCACTAAGGCTTTGGTAGCGCATTTACGCTAAGAAGCTTTGATTACCTTGTTTGAGGTAATACGAATAGCGTATTTATGGAATACACCCACACGCACAATGAAGACGTACATATAGTGAGACATTGAACAGAAAAGTTTCAACTTGAATGCTTAAAGGTGGAACCTTTGTCACTCAAAGTTATTTTAAGATCTGTCCATAGGGGCATGTGTTTGTATATTGTTTTTCCTCGCTACACTACTATATGTAAGTACATATGTACTCATATGTACTCGGGGTTATAATAGAAGTCTGTGTATGACAAATCATCAGGAAAGTGGAAAATTACGACATTTCATTCATTCAACAGTATATTCAAATTAATACTGGGGACAAAAATAAACGCCATTTACAAAATTGTTTTCTGTGGCTCATGCTAATCCATCAATTACTAAATACGTCTAGAGACAAGTGGGTGGAGTCTACTTTGATATAAGCTTGTACAGAGAAAATAAAACGAAACGGCTTATCGTGATATGGTATATATAGTAAATCTTTTAATATTATAGACAGTTGAAAATAGATTTGAAGATCTTCGTGGCTCGATTATATATGTACATATTTGTCCATGGATAATAAGTATATATTTCTTAAATATACGTTGACTAGTACTCTTAACACAAGTCTTAAATGAACTTACCAAAGGGATAGTTTGATTGGTGTAACAGTGTCCTACAATATTATATTATATAATTATATTATATTACAGAATATTATTAGATTAGATTTCAAAACACTAGGATTATATATAATTAGTTATAAGAGTGATGTATGATAATTAATTAATTAAAAGTTTTTTTATTTAAAATTTAATAAGTGTCTTACTCGATTGCATTAGGTTAAACCTGTAATGATCGATGTTTGAGGAAGAAAGAATAAATAAATAAAGATTTAACATAGAGATCTATATAGTGAAATTATTCAAACACTAATATTTCAACAACATTAATAAGCTACTTGCCTCGTGTACGTATAGAATATGAAGTCTCAAGTAAATTCAATATTCCTACCCTTACTTTAGCACTACACTAACAAGCCCAAAAATAGCGTGCTTATAAATAAGTTCTAGGCAAGGGCCAGGTGTGACGTAGAGAATCCCTTCGCAGTTTCCAAGTGATTCCCGAAATCGATGTAGCTCTTAGTAGAGGCAGAGGCCATCTGGCAAGTATCGATGCAATTACGAGCGGCATTCGGGCGTGTTGTCTCTAGGGCGGCTAGGCGACAAAGCTGGGCCTGATTCTGCAAATGGGACGATTATATTGGTGTAATAATAAAAGTTTTATCGTGCGTCTTAAGTTGTATTGTAAGTTTTATCGTACGTTTTATGTTGTTATATGATTGTATATATGTGTTTTTGTTTGTGTTTCCCGTTAACTTGAATGGGATTGGTAAAGGATAGTAATGAATTAGTTTCGTTATCGTGATAGATTAGCGGTATATTTTGTTAGAATTGTTTATTACCACGTGCATAGAACAAAAATATTGTAACACATATTTTTTACAGGTTTGAATATAACTTATATTCTACAAAAGAGTAATGGAGCTTTCATTATAGAAACATTCATTTTAGTGTTCTAAATCAAATCAAAAGTATTCAAAAAAGTAGCATATTTCACTATCATATGTACAGTACAAAACAAACTTCACCGAATATAAAATTAGCAACTATTGTTATGAAGTCGAATAGCAGAATCAGCCCTATATATCTGGGACTCTAATAACATTGGCACTGGGGATCGCAATGACTCTCTCCCAACGGAATTAGCTGTTATTAGGTGCCAATGTAAATGAGATACGTCACTGAGAGCGATGTCTTAATTCAGTTATTATAACGGATGGGGAAGACCATTGTCTAACCGGTTATTGGGTTAGCAGGCATGAATATTTAGATGGAACATTCTGGAACAAACATACGTTTCATGACTATGATATTACATAACATACTTTGACCTTAGTCGCTTCAGGTGACGTTAAATGTTCACGTGTCTATCTCTGAAATACTGAAGTGAGTGTTTAAAGATTAAAGTGAGTCTCTTTCTCGACAATAATTGATCTCGGGAATAATAAGAATATAGTATGTCCTTAGTCGTTTTATTTATAGTTAATGGTTCACGTGTCTATCTCCAAAATAAAGTGAGTGTTTAAAGATTAAATTCAATCTCTTTTTCGACAGAGAATTTATAATCTTCCACGTGCCGTTGTCGTGGTGATAACTTGTTCCGAAGAAAAGAAAGGTGTCGTCAGGATGTTTTATCTTACTCAATAAAGTCTCTTTAAAATGTTGTTTTAATACTTGGCGATGGCAATATGTGACGAAAGTGTTACCACTGAAAAACTTGAAAACTCATACAAATTCTACAAACATTCTTTTATTGCTAACAGTCAGCATCTTGGTAGAGATGTCTATTCATCAATCTTAAACTTAAACTACAAGTATAAAGTGACCAGACAGTATTTCCCACTAATGATACATGCTTATTTTTTATTGGCCTGTTTAAAACATTTGTCATCATTTCATTGATACCATCAAATTGTATCTACATTTCTAATTGCAGTGATATCTTTAAATAATCCAATCACTGTCTATGTTCTCAAGAATAACACTCCTGATTCCATTCAAGGGACCTTCACAAAGATCATTTGGGCGGTTCACCATACACTCCAAGTGTAGGGTTGTGCTCGTAATTATTATGACGTATGATTAATGAGACACACGGGTCATTAAATTTTGAGTGAGCATTCAGCTAAGGCGTTGAATGGCCTCTTCGTTAGAAGGCGCTTGAAGCGTGAGATAAGGGTAGGTGCAATCAGTTTATGAAACACTTATTTAGACTCATATTGGGGTAAAGATTGGTATTATGTTGAGTCATGTCAGCCTCGGAATTGACTACGAAGTAACCAGCTCTATTGAAAGTTTATAAGTATATAGCTATTTTTAAGTAACAATCCATCGCCAGTTTATATTATTTAATGTTTATCCTCCACAAGAGACAAAAAGTGATTAGAAATATTTTTAATAACTTTCTGGTGTAATGCTGAGAATATTCAAACATTATGAAAAAATCCTTTAATTAGTGTCTCAAATTATCTTAGTTTATTATAAAGAAGAATATTATTAACTATCATTCAACTAACGTGTGCTAATGCTTCATTTAGGGACGAAAAGGCTTCACTAATGAAATCATGATTTAATTGTTTATTTTCCTGTTTACTACTTACCTACTTATTTCATGTAAATAATGTGTCTTTGAGCTCCACCCAAATATATGATATGAGTATCATAACTTCTGTTTCAATAAACTCGCATGATAAGGTTTGAGGCTTATTCCGCTAGAAGACCACAATTTTCTGGTTCTGAAGCCAGATGTAGTCTATGTTACCATGTATAAGAATTAGTAATAACATACATACACATCACGACCGTTTCCCTCTAGATAGGAAGGTAGATCCGATCTGTCTTCACTTCATTGACACTCATACCCTTCATACACAAACGACGGCTGTCTATAAACCAGAATTTAAACTATAACTTGTGCAACGCAAATGTCATAATTGAACTACACTGTTATAGGAAATCCACACTCAAACATCACCATTAGAGGCGGAAGAAAACAGCCTTTCTCACAAGCTGTGACCTATAATCCTTGAGGCTATATAACAGCAGCCAATAGCCTCCAACCGCCGTAACAGTGTAATAGGCTCGTAAAATAGTCAGGGACAAATCGCAATCAGGGCGTAACGTTACGTTTGCACACAATTTGTGGGCCGAGTGAGCCCTTAAGGGTTTTTATTTGAGCCCTTTGTTTAATTATACATTGGGTAGACACTTCTGGGTAGGTGCTTTGTGATTGATGTATATATTATAATAATAGTTTATGTATGTACACATGTATTCACCTATTATGTCAATTGAACTAGCTCCTTGGCAGGGGTATAATACTGTACTAGTAGCTTGCTTGGTAAGCTTTAAAATTTGCACTTGATAAGTTCCATTAAGACTAGTGTTAAGGGTACTAGTCAACGAATAGTAGAGATATATAAACTTATTAGAAAAATGAACATATAATATAATCAACAACGATAAACAATATAATCAACGACCAGACTGGAAAAAAAAATGAAAAGAATATATGTACTGTATATACAATTTTCCCCTACGCTATGATAAGTTTATCAAGAAATATGTATTACAGTAAATTTCACATATTAAGAAAAAAAATCTTATCAATATGATAGTGGTTTGTCATAATACATACATACATAAATTATATATTAATTAATTTTATTTTATTTTGCTTTGAAATAACCACAAAAATTTGTCTGTTACTTACTTTTAGGTAACACGTAATATTAAAAGGTAAATATTATGACCGTAAATTCAATCCAAAATACATGTAAAGCGTTACCGTCACTCCCCTTTCGTATTATCTTGTTCAAAAATTAAGGAGTTGTTTTAATGAAAGCAATCTGCATACAGATTACACGGTTTAACCCACTTCATTTCGCGTGACCGTGTTATTCGGGCCTCGCTGTTTGGAATTATCTCCCTGCTTCGGCCCTTTTACCCTTGAAACCTATTTATACTTGCTCACATACATTATACACCTACACACTACCGTCCTTGTTCTTGAAGGGTAGTAAAGCGAAAGGTTCATGAATTTTTCTTAATTTTGCTATATTAGTACGGTCCCGGAACAGGTAATACTGAGTGCTTGTAAATGGCGACTTGATCACATGTCACAAGTTAACTAGTTGTAAACATGTGACGTGGGTATGGATTCTAGGTGTCAAAGAATAACTACCTCCGTAAATGCGGAGATGGACACCCGAACCTCTGACCACTCCGCAATGGTAATGGTAGTGAAAGTGTTAATCTTTGTATATCGTGTTAGAAGACTAAGACGAACTTATTCAATTTGTATCTATGAAACTCTTAGTCTGATTGTCGCCTCTTACGGCAATCAGAAAAGAAGGTAGTTAACTATTTACTATATTTATACTATGCGCACTATATATATGTATAATAAGTCTCGTCAATCTCGATCTTTCCTAAAGATTGTAGTCGTTTAAGACCACTTAAAGAACATTAGTTTATATATTTGGTACTATAATACTACTGGTAAGCTAATACAAATCTAAAATGTATAAAGTTCCCGAGAAGAGTGCTTTTTAATTTACATTAATGTTGAACTAGAAACTACAGATGGCATTGTTCTGTTCCATAACATACTCGTATTCGACACAAGACATTTCTAGGTAAAATAATTTAAGAAAGTCATCACGCGGCCACATTTGTACGTTTCTCTGAAGTAATTTATCTAGGACAGTAACAAATACGTAGGAAGATGTTATCATCAGCGAGCTATGAAAGGTGAAAAATTCGCTCTGTATGTGTGTTCAAGGAACGAGGTCAGATTTAACGACATTCCCTATTGTCGCGGCTGCAGTCAGCACCACAAATAACCAGGTTATTTATGAACGTGGAATATAAAACCTAAGTTATGGCTGCGGATATTACTACATAATTTATTGGTATACTAAACAAATATGAAGTATATGTGTAGGTGAGAATAAACCTAAGAAGTATACTTACTCATTGAATACAAATTATATCCTTGGTCCCCTTATTAAGCATTGCCATCGGAATACTAAGCTTACAACAATATATTTCATTCATCTCGAATCTCTCAGTAGTCTTAGGCCTGTTATATAATTACAAGTGCATGCGAAATTGCCTTTAAGTCTGTTAGATATTTAAATTATACTGTCACCTATGTAACACCTGGCACATTGGATTTTTACGGTAAAATGTATTTAATAAAGATTTAAACTGGACACGTTGACTGTATCAGTGTAAATGTGTTTAGTTTAGAATCAAACTATTTCTATATATATATATATATATATATATATTCATCGAATAAATTTAATACCTCTATCCATCTCAGAAACAAATGAACAGCCAGATTCACAAAGCCTTTTTACTCTCAACATTTTGATGGTAGCATAAAAATCTATTACCGGATCCTAGCGGCGCCGCGGAGGGGTGGCAGATGTCGAGTGCACGCTCACACGTTGCGTAGGGTGACAAGTAACGACTGCTCGTGTCAGGGGTGCGACGAGGGTGCACAAAAAGACTTTTGATTGCTTGATCATTTGCCCACCCCTGTGTGTACTAGGGTAACGTGAAATTGAGTCGGATAGGTTAGGTTTGTTTTCTGGAAGGATGTTTCTATAGCAATAATACATATAGTCATTAAAAGCGCATACGTACGTAGAATCTTTTATTTACTAAATAATGGTATTTAATTTTTGAAGTCACATTTAGCACAATTACTATGTATGGGCATTGAATATCATAAAATCATCTTTTTCTAATTTACGGAATTCTTTCTAACATAACATATATGAATTCTTCATGTCGCATCGAAAAATAATATAATTTATAAGTCTTCAGAATACTTTGAAACGTTCAATTTTCAGTATGAGTTTGAAATGATTAATAATTTTACTAGTTTTATTACTTGGTCCAGACTGTAGCAATACTGCAACACGTGACCATTGCACCTCATTGCTATACGTATGTATTAACAATGTATCATGTAGGTCGTATTAATCTAATACTTGTAGGTTTAATAAAGATAAATAAAATGATTAATAAATAAAACTTGTATGTATAAGGCTAATGCAACTTAAAGCTCTAAAAATACCCGTCAATATTATGTTGCAAAAACTTCACAAACCATAGACACATGTAACACTTGTACAGCTCAAACTTTAAAGTATTATTTATCTTAATGAGAAAAAAATGAATAGTCATTTCTTTAAAAAAGAACACTGTGTCAGCTGTACTTTCATTCATAACAGAAATTAATATATCCCCTGAGAAATAGTATATAGTCATCACAGCACAATAGAAGTTTAGTGCACTTGTTGTTATAGTCAGTTTATAGCCAGGGGTGAGGGTTACTGCCTATTGTTAGCCAATTTACGCATAGGTGATTAATGGCGAATTTTAATTACTACTCTATTGACAACATTATTTATTTCCCGTGCACTGTTGTGGGTTTATTTTAGGTGCGCAATTGTGGTTTGGTTCATTTAGAATATAAACCAATGAGTTTAAATTTATAGCTATACGTAACTGATATTTGAAGAAAATTTGTTTAAAAAAAATGCGTGTAATTATTATTCATAAGCTTTGCATTATATGTGCTTTGTTTCATTATTCTTATTTTATGTCGCAGGCTTATACGGTCGAAATAGCTAGTTACAGCTATTGACATTTCAGGAATAAATATTCTACAAAAATTGCTCAGGCCATATTAAATTAATTAATGTTGTCATATTCACCCAAAATCGATTTTAATTTCGACTAATGAAGACATAATAGAGCGAACACTTCTAAATTATTCCATTACCGGCAATTTTCCGAACGCTTGGTGTGCAAAATATAAAATTAATGGACTCTTATAACAGTGCTCTCAACATTTATCTTGAGGATTCAGGCTTTCACATCTTTTCCCTTCAGAGAGAGGTGGGTCGTAAATAACTCTTATTTAAAGCGGTGCCCAATGTTCTCGAACATGACAAATGGGGTCCCGCTTTAGCTAATCCATCGATCACCCAACTAATGATTTTCAAATAGTCCGCTTTATCCAAACCGCGATGACTCGCTGTGGATGTAGTGAACCTTTTTGTGTGCACCTCTTTGGTTTCTTGTGTTCCGAAAAGGTTCAAACATGTGGTTATTTTCTTAGGTCATAGTGACTCGTTCATTTTGTTCTTAATGGGTTCCTTATGTATTCAAAACAGAGGAAAAAATTCTTTCAGTGTTTATAAAATAATACAAAATATTGAATTATTATGACATTACAACTCCAATATGCTTGCTAAAAGGTAAACTAGGAGATATTATTTCTTTGAGGTTCCGTCCACCCCAAAAAAGGTTTAAAGGGCGTGAATGTATATGTGTATAGGTATTGAAACAACATTTTATTTGAAACATTTATTTAATTTTCATTCGCATTGTGATACTCAAGTTAATTTGACTTCTTCTATGTATTTATGTAATATACGTATTGTAATCGAACATGT
Organism: Leucoptera coffeella; assembly: GCA_030578115.1. Taxonomy (NCBI): domain Eukaryota; kingdom Metazoa; phylum Arthropoda; class Insecta; order Lepidoptera; family Lyonetiidae; genus Leucoptera; species Leucoptera coffeella. The sequence continues at coordinate 202,404 of JAMBLF010000090.1, forward strand.
ATATACACTATAATTTTTACATTACATTCTATATAACACTTAAATATACAATTTAATCCAATTCCAATTACTGAGTGACACCAATGTGCTCACAATATACCTCTTTTCACAGAAATAAAACATTTACATGTGATTAATATAACTAATTAATTCATACTGGATATGCACAGTATTGTTGTAAAATATTTAGAACTGACAATCAATTTTCAATTGAAACCAAGCAATGTTTGCTTGTGATGAAAAAACATTCAAATGTTAATACGTCGAATATAATGTATAATTAATTTCTAATTAAACAACTCATAATTATATGAAATTACCAAATTTGGCACAAATTTAAAATGGAATGGTAGAATTACTACATTGAAATAACTTTAAATTATTTAATGTGAATGATGACCTTTAAAACTACTGAATAACTGCAATATTTTTAATGCCAATAATTACTGCAGTATTATTTATTCTTATTACCTACACATTTTAATACAGCGTTACAAGCAAAATGCTATACTATTTTAAATGTTTTATTTGTCTTATTTGATGGCTAACTTAGGTCTAATTCAAAATACTTATGCTATTAATATGCAAATGTACAATTCAGTTCTTTGTTTAAAACAATTGCTTATTTTCGATTACATTTTATTGTGTATTTACAAATATGTTAAGGTGATGAGCAAATTTGATTTAAAAGGGTGAACGGTTAAAATAATGCATGGTTATACGTTGTTAAACCTTTCCAGTTAAATTTAATTAAAATACCTGAAAACGCGACAGTAGAAATGATATGTAACGCCCGTACTTCAATTAATTTTTAAAACCAGTTACCATTTTAATATTTTATTTTACAATCATACGTATTCATTATTAATCTAGTTACGCGATTGATCAGTTTACTGATTTATTTTGAACAAAAATACTCGTAAAAGCTCCACTCATTTAGCAAATGGATATTTATTGGCAGGTTCTGATTATGAAAGTTAAACAAACGGCTTCAATTTACAGCTTATCACCGAACGTAATTGAGCATCGGTCTGTTTCTGGTAATAAAGGATACTCTTCCTAAGATTAAATGAATGGCCCTCATGGTAAGAAGTACAGATAAGGTGATAAGTGATGGAATTGATGAGGATCTGGAGATTGATGAACTGGTTGATTCTGCTGTTGGTAGCCAGCTATTGTCCAACACTGATTGTTCAGCTGTGGAAGGAAAAATTAACGTAACTACAATGTTATTATACCACGAAATACCAACCAATGTTGCTTGTAGCAGTGGAAATGAAGTTTAATAAATTTCTATGTAAATTTTCGTATAAAAAAACACATTTACTAAATGCATCGAATACACGGTGAGGGAAAACATCGTGAGGAAACCTACCCGTTCCCCGAACAGGTAATAATTAGTGATTGTAAATGGCGACATGATTTACCACCTGTCATATTGAGTACTGAGCATCTGGTCAACAAGTGGGTTCGAGGTGTTCATAGAATTACTACCTTTGCGGTTGCGGAAATGGAAACCTGAATCTCTGACTACCCCGCAAGGGCTAATGGTCGTGAACGTGTTTGTCGTGTAGTTTCTTATTCTCTAAAATCTTACCATAAGTAGTGACGTAGGGTGTGTAGAATTTTTGTTGAGCAGGTTGCAGTGGTACTACAACGTCTAGAATAAACAACGTTATGTTATTAATACATTTTCACTCAGGCTTTAATCATAGGTAATATGTCAATGTACAGGCAACCTGGATAATATAATTTATGTCAGTATTGTACACTTCTAAGTAGCACTAGCAGAATGTGATGAGTGGTAAATCTAACGTCATATAGTAACAAATTTTGTTGAAAAGTCTTCCCTTCAATCTCATTTAAACCTCAATATATCACCCAGATATCTTTAATATTAAATTGTAATTTTACAAGTAAAATCCCATTAACCTAGTTATCGTGTGTATTTTATAAACAAAGTATTACCTTTGATAGTTGACTCGTGACCAAGGCTATTACAAAATAACATAAACATCGGGTAGCAAAGGAACTACTTTGTTTTTAAAATTTACGCGATGAGTCCCGTTAATATTGTAAAATGAATAAAAATTGCGAGTTTTTTAAAAATATGATCACTATGTCTAAAGGGTTGTATTTAAAGGACTATGTGACTATGGATTTTACACTTCAATAATACAGTCCCAACCAAAACCTAACCTTTGGTGTACGCTTCGCTATATTTTGGTGTACATCAGTATTTTTGATGAGTTTTCAATTATTTTCTTTGTCTAAATAGACATTCATTTAATAATAATAATATATGGACATTATTACACCAATTGAACTAGCCCCTTGGTAAGTACATTTAAGACTTGTGTTAAGGGTACTATTCAACGTATATTTAAGAAATGTATACATATTATATATTGATAAATACATATATAGCATATATAATCAACAACCAGACTGGAAAGCAGTGGAAAAGCGTAGTTCTTAACTCTGCCTCCACCGGGAATCGAACCCGGGAATCGAATAAATAACGTAATTTTACTTACTTGGAAAGGCAGTGGTCGATGGCGTCGTAGTTTCCGGCGCTGGAGTAGTTGTCGTTGTTGTAGTGGTCGTAGTTGTAGTAGTAGTGGTAGTTGTCGTTGTTGTAGTTATTACTTTGATCTCTGTATGAACGTTGAAATAATTAGTTTCACTTACGTAATATATGGAGTTCTATTAAGTGTTTAGTTTTGTACATACATGTTGCATTCTATCGTAAAAAACTTGTGTATAAAACAATTCGGAGACATACCATAGAGATATAAACGTGATTTAAGTATACTGCCATAATTAAAGCATAGCTTAAAAGTCTATTTCACTCCTTAAGAATAAATAGACGTATTGTATCTGTACGTAACAACTATTAAAATATTGTATAATGCTAACTCATAACACTAATAAACCGCATACATACATATCACGGATGGTATGGACAGAAAACAAAATAACTGAAATATATAAAAACAATCTCACCATACAACCGTATATTCCCCTCGGCTTTCCCCAGCATATTCGTAGAGACACAAGAGTATACCCCAACATCTGCAGTCTCGAAGTCTTGTATGGTAAGCACTGAACGGACTTGGTACGGACTCATGCGTTCTTCAGTTATCTCGTAACGACCTCTGTTGGGATATATATGTAATTGTTAACTTTATTTTGTTACAATGAACATACGCATCAATACTTATATACAAAAGGACGTGATCAAAGATTTGAAGACTGTATGTAACCGATGATAAAATCTTTTTAAACATCAAGCATAACATGCAAGTGAACGAGTTAAATATTTAGATAAGATTCACCGATGGACAATATTAGTTTGTCATAAATATATTGGTAGGTAAGATATAAATAACATACCGAAAATAATTTGATGTATGTGTATAAAACAATCAACTATGCAAAAACAGGTTATGAAGCTACAAAATACAGTAAAAACGTTACAATATTATTAATAATATTAAAAATGTTTATTTCACAACTAAAAGACACACACAAAGACAGAATAAAACTTATAAATAACACAGATTTGAATACAAACACAGAAGTAGTTTTCGTGAGTGCCATTGAGGTGTAAAAAAGGTATTCGTAACTTATAAAACATATAAACACTAGCTAATCTATTTCCCTTACCCGGACCGTATAACATCATCCGTTCCCTTCATCCAGTAGTTAAGAGAAGTAGGATAAGACTGTATGAGACATCCCATTTGCACTGAGGAACTGGTTGGGACCCCCATCACCTTTGTCGCCTCAACAATAGATGGCGTAACTGTGGAACAAAAGCTCGTGGTGAAGTGATTTAAGAATCACATATTAATGTGCTGCTACCACTTAACAAGGCGATATATATATACGTATTATATTATATACGTGATTCGTGAGGAAACCTAGCTGTTCGTAGAACAGGTAATAGTTAGTGCTAGTAAATGGCGACTGGCTGACCACCTGTCGCATTGAGTACTGACTATCTGGTCAACACGTGGGTTCGAGGTGGCCGTAGAATTACTACCTTCGCAATTGCGGAGATGGAAACCTGAACCTCTGACTACCCCGCAAGGGCCAATGGTCGTGAATGCGTTTGTCTTTTTATTACATACATACAAATCACGCTCGATTCCCTGTAGAGGGGTAGGCAGAGATCACGGATCCCCATTATCATTCAGGTGGCTAGCCGTTCGTGTGTCCGAGATCATCATTAGATAGTTTCATATATACGAGTACCTCCTTTTTTACATAAGTCTCTCGCCTCGCGAACATCAATTAACCTCTTCATGCGTGCTCTTCTATTTTTCACGCCACATACATACCTTAAGAATACATATATACATTCACGTCCTTTAATCCCTTTCGCAGTTGGACTGAACCTCGGAGATTTAGTATCTCCTAGGTAACTTTTTAGCAGAAATATTAGTGACAGGACCCATTGCCCAATTGATTCCAATTTCCCGTATTCTGCTATGCCTCCTACGTCATGCCGGGAAGAACGGCAACTAGTTAGCATTCTTTTGACGTTGCAGATAGTACGGGACTTATACTTAACTTGATATTTGATAGATTTTTAACAAATGGTATTATTAGAAGATAATGATTAAACTGTATACCATTTTTTATAATTTCAATGTTTAATAATAAGCTTTATTCATACAAACACATTGACATACACAAACAAAAAAATTAAAAAAAGAGTAAAGGAGTTTATACAAGTAAGTTATTAAATCCTACATGTGCATGTCATTGCACAGTGAAATGGTCCCAGCTCAGCATATATACAATGTTTATAGTAAGACGAATAATTTACTTACAATTTATGCTAAGTAAAATCCTCTTGCTAACGGACGGTGGCACATCGTTGGACGCTATGCACAAATAAGCGCCAATCTGCCTCCTATCCACCTTCGTAAGGTTTAATTCTGTACCTGTATATACATCAACTGCAACAAAAACATATATAGATTATATATAGATTTATAAATACTCTTAAATTAATTGTACACGCTAATAGTATATTACACATAAACCTACGGTACAACGAATAATGGTTGTAAAGTGTACTTTATAATATGTACCTAAAATATTCACAGATTATTATATTCATTCCGGAATAAAGAGGTCTGAAAACTAATTCGTAAATCCATCCGTCATTATTATATTACACGAATTTACTAGTGAATTATTTACCCGAGTCGTATATGTATTTAAGAATATTGCAATCAAAATAATACTTGGTCATGTAAATAAAGTTTCAGGATATACAGTTTAGTAGTAAAATAATATATACGGTATTAATAAAAATTATAAAACTCAAGTATATTTAAAGACGAAACCTATTTAGTCTTTGTAAGCTTTATATGCTAGAAAAATTGAACTTTACTATTTGTGAATTATCTTGAATGCCGATCGGTTTCCAAAGACCCAAAACCACTTAAACGTCAAAGTAAGAAGTTGTGACTGCCAACTTTAGCATAAAGCAAAAGTCAATGTTGAGAGGAAAATGAAATTGGAGACGGCAAACCTCTTTGCGGTCACCGTTACACAGTTTATAACGTTCGTGGATATAGGACAAAAGTCAGTTACTGATTATATATTTTACTGATAAGAAATTTCTTTTCTTTATGTCTGAGGTATTAATGAAAATACCTAGCTTTTAAAGAAAGAAGAGAGAAATAAAGAGGTACTTTATCAAGGTTTTTTCCTTTTGTGAAAGCTAAATAAATAAGTCACCATAATTAAAATTTACATTATTACTATTACTATTTTTACAAACAATAATCCTTATAAGTAGTCAGGGTTTCGAGTGTTCATCTCCGCAAATCTTAAAATGGTCAAACATGGAACCCGCATGTTAACCAGATAGTCAGCAAAATAACTGGTGGTAACGCGTGTAGTACAAGCACTGACTATTACCTATTCGGGAAACAGGTAGGTTACCCCACTATTTTCCTCACCGTATTCTCAGTACATCATATAAAAAAATACCTACATCAACATAACACTTAACCTTAAGCTAAACACTAGTAGGTTATGGAAGTAATAGTACCTTTTTGGAACTCTCCCTTATTGCTTCGCATCAGAATGTTGGAGCCGTCTTCTCGTCTCCAAAGAATTCTGGGGGTTGGTCGTCCTTCTGCCTGACAAGTTAGGCTGACGTCATGACCTTCCCTGGCAGTGACGTCACCACTGGTTCCCTGGTCTACGATGTTGGGTGGGACTGGTGATGATAAAGAAATTGTATGAGAATAAAAAAAATGAACGGTCGTGACGCGTTTGTCTAACATAACATAAAATAAGTTTTGAAGGAGTAGCTATTTAGCGCATACCTTTCCGGGTTTGAACTACGTATAATATAAAGTGTAATTCATTTTGTAATGTTTAATTAATTGTTATTACTTTTATCAATGCTGCAATTTTAGTTCGTCAGGATCTAACATTATTCCTTTTGTGGGATTGCGGGTGTGATAATTATAACCAAGTATAATTATTGATGACCATCTAATTCACTTTGGACAGAACTTAAGACATGAAACGTTTTCATTTTAAGCGCGCCGGTGTTTAAAGCGATTAAGCTGCGTTAGACGCAATGCGATTACCGCACATCATTTCATATCAGGTAATATAATTAGAAGACATTGTTTTACGCGTCTACGCTTTCCGCTGCGTCAACCGCGTAAACATTCATCATATTATAACATTTAGCTTGCTCACAAATTCTATCTTACCTAATACATCGACGCATCCAATTTGTTTCTTCATAGTAATAGTATTGATCTGGCACATGTAGCAGCCCCGATCTTCTACCTTCAGAGGTCGTATATGCAGTTGCCAGGAACCCGGGGAGTCATTTGTGACTGCGTACCGGGAACTGTGAGTCACTAACCGGGTGTGAAGAGTAAGTATAGTCTGGTCATCCGCTTTTATCCACGCCACCTGTTGAAGGAAAATTGAACTAAAATTTCAAGCGGAAACTTCATCTATTTGATTCTAGGTACGTCATCCTAGTAGGAAATCCTGGGTACATAAATACACTCACATCACACCTGCACAAAGGTCGGTAGAGATCACGAATACCCATTTATATTGGTTCAAAACACCTCTATATTGTCATAGACATCATTATACCTACTCATAGATACTCGACGGTTATATGTACCTTAAACGTCACCCTTTTTCAATATGTCGTCTATCTAAATGTTTTATTGAGCTGACCTACGCAACCGCCCTTCCACCTAACCCGCATATATACCTATAATCAATTAAATGTTGTTCATCCAATATGCATAACGTGTCCAAATAATCAAGGCATGCCCTTTTCAATTTTAGTCACCACATCTTCAGAAACCCGCGGGGACTTAAAAGATACATAAATATAAGTAAAGGATTAATATTTACTCTAAGAAAAGAGTTTATTTCTAACAATAGCAGAATTGTTTTTCCAAAACTTCCCTTTATTCAAAACTATCATAAACTACTTTATTACGGGTCGTAAATATTGAATTATTTCGCAGCTCAACTGAACTTCGTTGTTCCAAATTTATGCTCCTAATCTTTTGAGGACGGGACTGATCACGAAAATTGATCGGAAACTGATTTCGTAACGGATCTCCGTCTTGAAGATTACTGTACCCTTTAAATCCTACTGCAAGCCTTTAGGGAAATTAAGAGGCCAGATAGATACGTGGACAAAAAGAGAGAAGCTACTAACCATATTTTTATTCTAAATACAAATTAAATTACAAAATTTTATCTCAATACAAAAGAAAAAAACAATATTTGCATAATCTCGTACTGGTAGGGACTTTAAAAAAAATGTTAACTAGCTGCCATTCCTCCCGGCATGTCGTAGGAGGCGACTAAGACTAGGGGAATTGCTGGCAACATGTCACTATTGTTCCATGTGAAATCACAACCCCAATATTTCTTCGAAAAAGTGACCTAGAAAATATAATGTCTCTAAAATTCTGTCTACCACGAAAGGGGATAAGGGACGTGAATTTTTATGTATGTATGTTACTAAATTCGTACATGCACTATCGATTATTTATAAACGAAATATGCCCAGTAATCTCCAATATATGCTCTCTGTTTCAAAGCTCAAATTTAAATGAATAGCGAAAAATATTTGCAGTTTTTTCCTGCATTCCATGTAGGCAAACTAAACGCAGTTCAGTAATATGATTTCATGCAAACTCTCCCTTTGTTTCAATTTACTGATGAACTACAATCGGCAACATGTTTGTATCTCACCTACATGCATATAAATATACATTTACGTCTGTTAATATTAAGTGGACAGAACCTGGATCAAAATCTCCTTGATTAAGTTTAATATTAATATTGGGCTTGAATTGGCTCTCATGCAGAATATTGGTAATTTGGCAATCTAGTTCATTGATCCATAGTCCTTAATCAGCTATTACGACAAGCCGGAAAGAACGGCAGCTAGTTAACAGTCCTTTTACATCCAATTTAAGCACGGGGCAGGCTAAAAATAATTTAGGCAAAACAATTGTAACAGAATCTTACGCCATACAAATTTAACATAAGCGACAAGCCTGTTCAATAATAATTCAGCTCTTTTACGTCCTAACCCAGCCCAGGCAGGCTAAATATAGCTTATGCCAAATAATATTAACATCAAAGGTGCCTGCATGATCTTATTCCTGAACTTTGGCCCGATAACAAGGCTTCTAATTGACGTTACCTTATATTCTCCGAGTTCGGATACTGAGCAAGTTAACGTCGCTTCCCTCCCCAGTGGAACCGTGACGTTATTGATGGGCCCAGTAAAGTTGGGTTCGACGTCGCGTTGCGAGGCTGTTGGATCCACTGGCCCGAAGAGTGATGAGTTTAGTTGTCTCGCGTTGCTCTTGACAACTGTGAAGATGATAAATAGCAAGGTACATTGAGAATGGCCTATCAAACTAAACTACAACAATGATAAAGCTGCCTCCTTAGACTAGTAGCAGATAGTGTATATTGACGATAGTAACGGGACTGCGCTTTCAAGGGCGCAGTATGGAGAGTGAAAATATGCTGACGTTGAAGTCGCTAGTTTATGGGGGGTGATTATGAAATACTTGTTATTTTACATGTAACACAACAATATAGATAGACATGCTATTTGCAATGTTCCATATAAATGCAACGTTAACAATATGCTAAAAGTGATCAAGGGGATATTATGTCGATATATTATTATATACACCCCAAAAGGTATCAAAACGTGTATGTATGTATTTTGGTCATTTTGGTATCCCATTCTATTGTCAAGTGTCGAAAAACTAAGTTTTTGTCCGAACTTCGTAATAAAAAAGATTAGGGCAATCCATTGATAGCCAAAGAAACTGTATCGTCGATAAGATGGTTTCAAAGGGAACATATATCTTTTAAGAGTGTCCACAAGGGGAATCTCGGAAAGTTCAGTCCGTCTTTGTTTGTAACCAAGTTGGATACATTACCCTTGTATTGTGCTTTTTGTAAGTTTCAGAAGGTTCTGAAGGAGAGAATCGATTGTTCTTTTGTCATGAACGGATATAATTAAATTGGTTTGTTACTCTTATCTAAGACTGCGATACAAATAAATAAAAAATAACTTCCCTCCAGCTTCCAGTTAGTATGTAAAATAAGAAAAATAAATTATTTCAAGGAAATGAATTCTACATCCATAATCCGTTGGAATATGATTTTTTGAATGTCGAAAGTGTAAAACTCATGGTTCAATATTGTTTAGAACATAAAATTTCGATGATTTATTCATTATTCATTAAATAGGTAGCTAAGCTTATCTCCTACAACTTGTGAGTGTTAACAGCTGGTTAAATTCCATTAATTGTCCACCAATACAGTATTTATTTACTCGTAACTTACCCACTATCTTATTTTTATTGTTCCATGGAACCGAATAGTAATTACTGACACATGTTACTACATATACAAATAAACCGACTCGTAAATGTAATAAAACGATCGTCTATGTCAGGATTATACAGATCAAATTCGAAACATTCTTCTCAAGTTGGGTGTACGTAGTGTGAAGAACAAGGTTAATGGGTGTGAGTGAAGCAAGAGAGATTTGTTAGGATCGTTCCAGGTGGCGATCGACAGTCTCTGCCTATCTTGTTGGGGACATAGTGGCGTTAATATATGTGTGTATATATGTATTTGAGGTGTGTACATGATTGGTACATTGTAAAGTCATGCGAGCAAGGAATGAATTGAATGAAGATTCTGTGACAATGACTAATAAGGGTACATTTCTATGGTTTGGGCTTCAGTAACGTATGGGTGTTAGGAAAAAGATTCAGAGACGTAATTGTGTGGAAGGTTTGATGAGGGTCAACCACAGGGGATGCTAAAAAGAAAATGGAATCAAAATATTTGTTATTTGGACCTATTATTGTAATATGATATGTTTTTTCTCTATCTTACAGGTCACTATTAATAAAATACTCAAGAAATATATCATACACTTCAACAAGTTAGGTGATAAATGTATAAACGGTATTGTTGAATCTTTGATACCAATACAATTCTAATGAACTATAGACTTAGATATTGAAACTAATACATATATATATATATATATATATATACACATATACGTATTTTTATGCCTCTACGTCACTAAGCGGATAAATGGACAAAAGACAATCGAACGCCACCTGGAATGATACTGACAAATCTTGTTTGCTTCACTCACAACCATTAACCTTCTCATACGCGCTCTTGAGACTAATATGTTACTTTATACTTATAGACTGAGTACACATATTCCATGTAAGTGTAGCTGTATCCACATTAAATTAATAAGGCGATACGTCTCACCATCTGTCACAAACGTCTCGTAGCATCGTCGAGTGGGTTGATAAATTCGCTTGGTGAAATGCGGGTACTTTTGAAATGGAGAATATGTTGTATAGAGATATAGTAAAGACTACCCTCATTTAGCGATAAAACGATACAATAATTTATTTGCTTAAATTTGATAAAACTATTATATTTTTGAGATATACAAATGGCGATTTCGAAAGGTTGACGTAACGTCTATTGTAAGTATTTGTTTTATTAAAGATTTTTATTCAAAATATTGAAATGCCATTAAAGCATTAAGACATTAGAACCCATCATCGTTGATTACATTGAAGAATGAGTTGGGACGTAGGCTAATTAAGGAACTATTATTGTAACTTTACTTTGAAATTAATTTGTCACATTTCACATAATGGTAAGACCGATATAGAAAGTCTATATAGAAAGAAAAGAAAGAAAGTGAAACTATATATAGAAAGTAAAAGAAAAATATATCAATATTTTCGTCATTTCGATTATACTTAGCTTTAGCACTAGCACAATAAAGGGGTAGCTAGCCCTTTGCTTTTAGCAACCACTACCCCTAAGTGCCACCTAGGAACAAAACCCTAAAAACGATCAATCTTTTCATCACCCCTATTCCTAATAGACTGCTTTGTACTAAATAATTACAACGCTGCTCTTGACATCTGTAACCCTTCAAGGAACACAGACTATTGACTATACAACTAGACCTTTTGCTTTAAGTGCAGTGGTTAGTGATTGATTGAGCCTAGGGTTTCAGGTTTAATTCTCTACCGGGACTCGAGACATATTCGTATAACACACATACATATATGTCTATCTATCACTCTACCTACTATACCGTACTTTTTTCTAGACTAGGATAGGCATAGATCATTAATTTAGATCCCTACTATCCAATATTACAACCTTATCTGTTACATATATGCTCGGTGGGTACACATAATTACATGTTTAGAAAGGTAATATTCAATTGTATGAAATAATGGGCATCATAATTATTAATACTTTATTAACGAGCATAGTTATAATTTATAACAAGGGATATTTCATAAAAATGCCTTCCTGTTAGTAGTTCAATAACACAGTGCAAGTTCATTGACTAACTGTTTTTGGTTACTTTCTGTCCCGTTTAGGAGAACAAATAGTACAATTTTCAAATTTGCTTGCTTTCATACGACATAGAGACGACTTAGACACTAGGGGAAATTAGAATCAATTGTGTGATTGGTTAGCCCCTGTCACCAATGTTCTATATAACATCATAACTTCAAAGTGATCTTGGAGATATTATCGTCTTCAAGGATCTATCCACCCTAAACGATATGCTAGGACGTGAATGTATATCTGTTCATTTCAATACAGCATCTAAATTGGTCATTGGTCAAACTGGATTGGCTTATGCTCTTTCTTGGTTCACAAAGCTAGTAGTAGTAAAACTGTTTACCAGACAGAAACTTTTGTTTGTTGTCATGCGAAAAATTGTGTGAACTAAAACGGATTAGGGATCGCTGTGTTTTTACAATCCGAAATATTATATCTATACTAAAAGTTTTAGTATTGAATCGCTTAGGGGCTTTTATGTTTTATTCAGATTTACTGTCGTCAGATATTAGTATAAGGGGTTGAAAGTGCTTTGAAGAATTTTGTCACAATAAATGGGTTTTTAGATAAAACATTTTTGTGCAAAGTCTTTGTATATATATGTTTCACATATTTTTTGTTTTGTGTACCTATCTTCTATTCCGTTTACGTACCTACGTACTATGACCTAAGACCTAATGTTATTTTAAAATAGGCATTTATTATTTTAAAGTAAAATCTATTATTCCTGGATATATATTGATCTAGTTACAAATGGGGCTAGCATAGAACATTACTAAAAGACTAACCAAAACAAAACCAAAAATTTACTATAAACTATATGGTACAATATGCCGAGTGTGTATAAGGAAGTGTATGAATGTCAATGAAGCAAAAGTGGTTTGTCAGAATCGGGACGGATGGGGATCTGTGATCTCTGCCTACCCCTCTACAAGGAAACTGGGGTGATGTGTATATATGTATTCCATTAGCCCTATCTATGTCACCTGTAGACGTTTGAATATATTCCTTAACTTCCCAAAAACCAGAACGGCACGCAAGCTAAGTTATCGCAAGAGGATATTCTACAAAAACCAATTAAAAATGAACTATTCTCTTTCGAGAACCGTAGCTGTAGTGAAACGCTCCGATGCCCGCGTTAATAATTCCATTTTTCATCGCTCTCGGTCCCTGGGATAAAAATTTCGGCCATTCCAAACGGAGAACGCTACCTGTGGCCAACTTGTACAATCTCATGCATTTTGATTTCAAAACTTCACCGAGTTTGAGATAAACGGGATAAATAAACGTTGAATTCGGAATCTTCATTTCTTTTTGGCCGTGGAATTGAAGTTGTTTATGGACAACAAAATACATTTGAATAAAGTCACGATTCTAAATTTAACTTATTGAAACTAGTTGGTAATCGTAATAATTATTATAAAAAATTTTGATTTTCATCATCTTAATATTTCGTACTCTAATACATATTAAGTTACCATTTATCTTAAGAACAGAGCAAGGATTTTGTAGTGTACACTTAAAATAACAGATTAGTATCTTCAGGTTGTTACTGCTTCAATAGCGGATCAAGACACTGATTAAAAAACAAAACACTTCAAACTATTTGAAGTAGAACTTAATATCGTTTTTTTTTTCGAAGCTAATTAATTATTTTTTAATGAAAGATTTCATTTATATTTATGAAATAGCTATTTAATTATCACTAGTCTTAATTTTATAAAAAAAATAAAAATTCACTACTTTCTTTGACTTTCTCATCTCATCTTCCATATACAAATATAGTATAAAAAATATGTTGATATTATTCGATACTACAAATTGGATTACCTTATTCCCTCATTCCATACTGCTGGCAGCATAGAAGTGAAAAAACAAAAGCATTTATCGCGTCGAGAAGAGTCGCTCGCCGCGTCGGTTCGTTAGCTTTTGTCACTCCCTTGGGCAAAACAACCCGCGTAGTGTCGGCGTGAATGTTTTATACCCACGTCAGATTTTGGATGGGCGCGCTTTTATACGTTTTAGCCAACGGTGCTTACGGAGTGACAACGTTGGTGAAACGTTGTGTTTAGATTAAATAGGAGAAAGGTACGGTGGTTGGTGGTGGTATTAAGAGTGGTTGGAAATAGATACAGAGGTTGTTTGTGTAATTGCATGTTGGTGTCACAATCTCAACAGGTGATCAGTGATTCTTAAACTGGCGTAACTTGTTCGCGTAATAAAAATAAGCAGATTCGTAATTCGATAAATATTTTAACATGCAACGTAACTATTTATGTGTATGAATCTATATTTGTGAGATACTCGTGTCGTTTTGTCCCTTTTGCTATAAACACTGAGACTTTAAATCTCTTTTCAAATATTGCACTACAAATGTAGGACATTAAAAATATATGTCACCATTAGCTTTCCTATCAAAAAATCTGTAGCAGAACCTCAAATCAAACAGATCTAATCTGAGAGTTACCGAGGGGCCTGCCCAATAGGACTTATGACACTCAAATAAACGTCATATTGTAAAAGGGTCATATTTGAAGTACCTATAACCGCTGTGTGTGTATGAGAAGGTGCAAGCGTCTCAATGAAGCGAAAGTGGTTTGTCAGGATCGGGACAGTTGAGGATCCATGATCTCTTTCCCCACTCTACAGGGAATCAGGTGTGATGTGTATGCATGTATGTATCTTATTTGTCGCAAACCCTAAATCAATCAGATCTTATATAATATAATCTTATATATAAGATATAATATTTATTAATATTATATATTAATGTAATTGTATTTTAGCTACCAAATGTTTATTTAGATTTACAAATCCAATTTGTTGAACTAACGATTTCCTTTGTCGCATTAGGGTCCTGCCCTGTAAAGATATTGTGAAAAATTAACTTATAAATAAATATAAAATATTTCTTCTTACCTTTCACACCCTCGACGATCCCACAGTCGAACCACCACAGTAGCAGAGCTGAGTAGAAGTTGAGCAGCATTTTGCGAGCAAACTCACATTAACGATCATATCTCATATTTTCCTACTTCCTCTCACGGGAAACTTATTCAGGTGAACTATTGAAAGATTCATCACAAGTTTAAGTTAAACACTTGATTCACGGAATGAGTTACATATTGTTCTATAATAATGAATTATTTATTTGACGTACGTTATGATCATGATGTTACAGAAAATCTGAAACAAAAGAAACATTCAGTTAGACTAAAATATGACTGTTATACTTGTTATTATTGGATGTATCGCCAAATATCATTTAAGTTAATTTTTTGTTCTTAATTTATTAATAAAAATAGCATATAGGTGCCACTTAATACTAGTTACTTAAAAAGTGTATCTTAAATAAGGTTATGTGAAATGTAGTCCGTATTTTTTTATTTTATGACGATAGTATGTAAATAACGCTTCGGGAAAACGTCGTTAGGAAACCTGCCTATCTGTTGGAATGGGTGCCAGTGCCTGTATATGACGATAGCGTTTACTACTTATCACGTTGGGCGCTGTCTATCTAGTGAAACACGAGCTTTGAGTGGTTCATACCTAAAACGCATTTGTAATTACCCTCTGACTACCCCACCACAGTAAAAATGGAGACCGCATACATAAGTCATGAAGCGTACGTTTTATTATGTTAGGATTTAAATGGTGTTGTAGATAAGCTCATTTCAAATAACGATTATGCAATGGTCATCCCGTTCCCATAGTTACGTTTATTGTCCTCTAGCATCAATGTTATCTAGTCTTTATTGCAATTCTGTTGCTCGTTATATCGTTATTCTATCCATCTCTTTCAAACTCCTAATATTTTATGAAGCATTAATTATGTAAAAGCCAGTTATATGCTGACGTAACGCGTATATTTCATATAGAAAGCATCACTCTTGTTACCGGACATTTCAGCCATGTTGCAATGACCCTGGTCACGGGTCAACTGAAGTTTAGGCAAGAAATTTAATCTTTAAATAAACATGAACAAGTGTTTGTAATTGAATGTTTTCTCAAGACCAAATGATGCATCAGTCACTAAATCATACAATCACGCGTTGCTCAGGAGCAAAAAACGTGTAACACGATCCTCTTTAATGAAGAGTTCCCTAGGGAGAGACGAGGCTATTTTTGGAGATTTAATTAACTCTTTATGGCTCTTTAATGAACGGGACGGTTTTGATACTCTTGCCATTATTTTTATAGAGTTTTGTTTATGGCTGTTTTATACTTGACCCATCGTTTCTGAGGTTATTTCCATTGTGTGTTATATCCATCTTTTTTTTTATTCTTGTTTACCAATGGCCCTACAACTTTTGACTAAGCCTACTGTTCATAACAGATGAAACATAATCACAATACCTTACTGCAATCACTAAATTATCGAGATAACCTGTATCGATGATAGCAGGCTCCAGCCTTCGGTCACAGTGTTAACACAGCTTACTCTATAGTTACAAATTCAATAATATCCCGTATGTATCGCATAGTACCTGTATAATGCACCAGTTACATATTACCTAGGATTCCTATCTTATAAAGAAAACAAGGCCGGCACTCGTTGATAAAAGAAAATGCCATCACGATTGAATGCCTATTATATAACAGACATGATTCCAATATTCTCCACTTCTAAAGTTAATTGATTTTTCTAGGAGTGTTGTATGTTTCATATTATGTATAATATTTTATTTTTTATTCGCATTATATAAGCAATTTCATATTATTATTTATTAGTATATATGTATGTACGTGTAAGTGCATAGTGACATATTTTTATTAAAGATATAAGATAAGTACAAGTACAAGCATGTACAAGCAAGTAATAAGATAAGTACAAGCATGTATTTGACACGACACCCCTGGTCACTAGGTAACGTACATTGAAGATAAATATAATTTGAGTGAAGTGAATTTAAGTGAAGACCAAGTTATAAATAATCTTATAGTAAGAAAAAAATCGGTTATTCACTGCACAAACATATACATGTATACAATTAATGTATGAGTACAGATTCCTATTATTGATATCAGTGTACAGCCTCAGTAGAAAAAGTAGAAAAAGTATTCAGCAGCTAAGCTGCATCACTGATCGTTATTAAATGGTTGTTGTATTAATTACTCTAATTTAAAGTTTCCTAAAGAATAATTATTAATCCTTATCGCTAGATGTTGTTGGGCAGTAGGTTTTCATGATTTATGTTAAATATTGACTTTCAATGACACAAACTTTCACGACATAAAACATGCAAACTTCAAACAACTATAGTACAACAAACATATTAGTTTACCGCAAAAAGATTACAAGCCCTCATATTAGAAGAGACACGGTCATAAATATTAGAGGTTGGGAAAAAGTTATCCCGAAGTCGTTTTGAAACTTTGGGGCAGCGGAAAATGTCACAAGAAACGGATATTCGCGGACACTGCGTGTTCTGAGCCATTAATTTTTATAGCAGTTTTTTGTGTGGAACCAAACTTTATTGGGCTTATTGAATTTCTTCCCAGATTTATGACGATTAGGGCTAAGCTCCTTCATCCTTCAAGCTTTGCGATAACAAATCTGGTCACTGGTCGCGCCTGAGCAGAGGGGTTCAAGTTTTGTTTACGTATCTTTATGACAGCGTGCTATCTAGCGTGTTCCTTTGTATAAAGTAGAATAGCTTGTAAGTAAGAGACGTATATTATGTATGTCAATATGTAATTTGGTTGCTTAGTAATATTAAAAAACCTATGCACTAAAACTAAAGATTTAATGAGTTCGTAAATGGGAGAAGTAAATATAGATATTATTATAAATTGATACTATTCATTTCAAAAAATACTTCAAATTGCTCAAATCTGAACTTTTCTTTATGGTATTGTTTACATTACAAAAAGGCTTATGTTTAAACGCCTAACAAAAAATAATATTTTGCACACCAAAATAATACAGTCCCAACCCAAACCTAACCTTTGCTATTATTTTCTTTCATTTACAAATGGATTCAAGTTCATTGAATCCATTTACCAAATATACAAATACAATCTTAACACCCCTACACCACCCATATATAGCCAACTCTTCACAAATAGGTGAACTCCGCCGCCCCTTTCTTCACAAAATGGCACACACCTTTAAACTATTACAAATTTCTCAAGCTCACGTGAAGGTAAAATTTTGTCGGAATAGTGGAGCTTTAAATTCTCGCGAGGTAATATTTTCATCAAAATTTATTGCAAGCAGTGCGGCGCAATCCTAATATAAGCAGGATTTTTATCGTTTCCGCTCTATTTACACGCAAAGTTGAGATTTAATGCTCTAGTAATTTGTTTGATCTTATCGTGGACATAAAAGGAATGTAGATTTGCTGATCATCAAAAGCTGTCGTGATCATTAACGATTGAGGCGGTAATGCACTTCCAATGATTGCAATACTAGATTATTATTTTTTAGTTTATCATTACTGGTATACTATCGATTCTTGTTCTATTAAAAATATCTCGGGAAGCAAATTGAGGTGTAATTCGTATTAATAAGAGGTTTAATACTAAACTCGATTTATTGACTAACATAAAATATCTGATCAATAAAATGTAATGGTGTATAAATTTTAATTAATCGGTGCAAGTTTGACGGTCAACCAATAGGCAATTTTTTCCTGCTTATTCCTTGCTCCAAATTAGTACTACAATCCATAATCTGTGATGAAGATTTAAGAAACCATCTCTAAATACTTAATTTCATCCTTACTATAGCAAAAGTTGCTTTCTATTAGAAAAGCCGATAAAACGTAGTATGTGGAATAGATGAACATTAATGAGAATTTTAACGGATGAAAGTGAGGCAAAGTGGCAAATGATTCTCTCTGATTTTGCCGAGTGGAGTAAAGGCGGGGATATTATTTAGTTCTCAGAAATTCCCGTAGAGGCTTCAGTAAATCAGTAAGTAAAATATGAAGTCAAGTCAGTGAAGTCAAAATTTTAATTGTTATTTTATTAAACAAAACTTTAGTATTTCTTTTACTTTACATGCTCATTTTACTGACTTTGTAGTGTATGTGTGATAGATATGAGACTTAAAATAAACATGAGCGATACAGTTATATTAAACATTTAACTTTCATCGAAAACAAAACGATCGCTTCAGGCAGCACAACTTAAATAAATAAATATTATCTACATCTTGTATTCATTAATTCAAATTGATTTCCGCTGGAATGCTTTGTTTATTTGTTATTACATAAATAATTTATATTAATAATAGGGTATGATGTGTATTGTTACATAATATTGTTATAGTAAATGAGTGATAATTGTATTAATCGTTCTGTACCTAATCTGCTTACTCAGAGAGGCTATGGTCTTAACAGATCTTATTCAATAGAGATAAATTTTACGTAGACATATGTAATGTACCATGCTCGTTTTTATAGAGATATAAGTGTCGGCTCCGAAATTATACCTACCATCCAAAGCATTTTTTATTGACACCCAAGCATCTATCTACTCATGAACTATATAGTATATAACCAATCTTTAAAATATCCCCCACGCAATTTTTTCCAAGTTTAGTTCTGATGTGAGACTATTATTTGCTATTTTTCGTATTTTAAATATTCAAAATTTTCAAATACAATCTATATACTCGTATATTAAAACTTTTTCTTGCAAACAAACTTTTTCCCAAACTTAACAAAACTAGGTACTTACCGTTCAATTTATATTTATTAAACTTCTTTAAACCACACACAGATTTGGAACCTCACAAAAACTTTGTTGCTTTTTATTTCCGATACCCGAACACGTCGTAAATCGTATTACGACCGACACGTCCCTATTTAGAGACGAGACGAGCGAATCTAACAAACAAAGTCCTGGAGCATACAGATTCAGTTCCAAAGCACACCGATCAAGTGAATTACTACTCTAACTCCTCTCAATAAAGTAGAGTTTAGGTTAACAAGAACATTCTAGTGAAGGGATTCTGAGCGCATGCGTGGTAATCACACATGAATTAAATCTTCTTTGTGGTTATCTCGATACGGCGATACGAAAAACAATAGGAGAAATTGTATCGAGTAATCTGTTTGTGCGGGTTAATGGTGTTTAATTTCAACTTAATAAAAGTGGCTGAATATATCGATACATTTCGAAGTTTATATACTCGAATTTTAAAACAGGCTTAATTATTTTATTTAAGTTTTGAGTGGTTCATTCCATTTATATGGAAATTTGAGTGTCAGCAATTTATTACTGGCTTGCTTGTTTTAATTAACATGCACTATCAGCTTTATACCCTGCCTTTAATTGATACCACTCATACAGTGTTTTTCATTACAGTTGATTTGAATCTGATAAGAATATTGTCTCGATTTTCATCACTCAAATTAATGTTATACGTTGTAGGTAAGAAAACATGCAATATTTATTTATTTTCTATTTAAAACCGTGTCTCATGTTAGTTTAAAAACTTGTATTGAATGATAGTTGCTTTTATCTCGCTATGTTTATAGTAGGTGACTTAGTAACTAGGATTATTTGGAATCTACTACGCAATAAACTTAATGGTTGTGACCTTTACATTGTCCCTTTACCTTTCATCAATATTAACTTAATGGCAACACAGCTCTGCTGACATTTTGCTGGCTGGTCTAGCTGTGGATTTATAAGAAAAAAACGACAAACGCGTTCACGACCATTAACCAATGCGGGGTAGGCAGAGCTTCAGGTATCCATCTCCGCAATCGTGGAGGTAGTAATTCTATGGCCACATCGAACCCACGTGTTGGCCAGATAGTCAGTAGTCAATGTGACAGGTAGTAAGCCATGTCGCCATACAAGCACTAACTATTACCTATTCGGGGAACAGGTAGATTTCCTCACGATATTAAAGTACATATCTATAAAATATGTAGCACCACTGTCCACGAACTAAACTAAAAATACATCGTCCTATATCACCTGAGACCGTAACACTAACATCGCGTAGCAGGAATTTTTCAAATCCACCAATGGCATTCGACGCAGCAATAGCGACGAATATCCTTTTGGATGCCAGCTGCTGTGACACTGTTTTTTTATTTATATGCCATTTGAAATCGTGAAAGAAAAGTTTATAAAATTGTATCGTGATTTGTTTTTTTACAGCTTGCAAGTATTAAGTTTACTTCCATAACATTACATAAATACGTATAATATAAAACACCAATAAGATTTATTATTAGTATGATTATTTCATTTCATCATTACTCTGGCAATTTTTTTTAAATGGTGATATATATTAAAGATATTCATCCAAAATATAACTGAGATTTCATGAATTTCGGGTAAATAGAGTTAATACTTGGTTTAGTTCTATTTTACTATTTACTTGATCTCTTTCCATAATTATTGTAATAGTCAAAGACGAAAGGCAAACGCGCTCACGACCATTAGCCCTTGCGGGGTAGTCAGAGGTTCAGGTGTCCATCTCCGCTATTCCGAAGGTAGTAATTCTATGGCCACCTATATATATATATATATATGGTCATACATAATAATGTAAATATAGCATGAAACAGTTCTGTGATATTTGTACTAATAAATGCAAGTGGTAATATAAACCAATATTACATTGAGAAATAACAACAGAAACTTTTGTAGCAAGTTGTTATGACAGCATAACAACGACTTTTCGTAAACAACACTCGTATACGATATAACGAACACCTGTTGCGATGCGTGATCCATTAAATGATTCAATTATATTACACGTTACATTAAATAATTCTATATATCTCTTTATTAAATGTTAAATGGCATAAGTAAACTTTAAACAATTATTTTCATTTATTTTTTACATAGAGCAGTCAGAATGACTCCATATTGAAAAAGGGTGATGTTAGAAGTACCTATAACCGCCGAGTGTGAAAGTGATCTGTCAGGATCGGGTCAGATAGGGATGGGGATCTTTGTCTACCCTTCTACACGGAATTGGGCTTGATGTGTATTAATTTTATTTGGTCTATTTTACATGTTATGCACAGGTATAATAAATGAGCTTGCATGTAAAATTCTAAATTATATTTGTAATAAAGGATTCATTGTGCCGAGTTTCAGTAGCGTCATAAAATATCATCAATACATACATGATAATTTACATATATGTTCAACTTCTATGTCACAAAAGACTGAAGAAATTCAATTTTTGTTACGGTTCTAAACTTCGTTATTAGTAAAAAAAGATACATCACAGACATAAAACACCCTCCTTTTCAATCGAACTTAAACGATAAATCTCCAGAATATATTACAGGAAGAAATTGACAAAGCAAAATTATTCTTCACGGAAATTGTTAACGCTTTGGAATTTCAACAACAAAAATTCCAAAGGAATATACCTCGAAAAGATGCGGTTACGTCGAGCTTCCTGACTCAACCCAAGAAATGCCTTCCATATTCCAAATCTGAACTTAATTCAACCTACTTCCGGTAAATATGTTCTATTGGAAAATCTTTCAGGATATTTCTTCCCGAAATCTGTTCTATCGGATGCGATGCGGTCTTGCAAATTTATTTAAAGGAATTTTATAGTTCTAGGTATGACTTTCATGCAATGTATCTAGTAGACACATTGTCAGTCTACTATGTCTAATAAAAGTATTATGTCCTTCATATTCACACCAAAAAAAAAAATAACTGTGACATGGTGACGTATAAGTATAATTAAAATGGCTTTAATTATTATTCTGATAGGCACTGTTTACTATTTCCTAATAAGTTTTATTCTCAGCTGTAATTTATGTGCCGAGGATGACTGAAAGGCAATTTCCTTAGTTCTGAACCACGTACACCTATCATACCTATATACGTCATAAATTGCGTACTAGAATAGAAGTTCCATCCGAGCTTTCAAAGAGCGTTGTAATTAAAAACCGAACAAAAGAGAACCAACAAAAAGTCCCGAAGAAAACGGAGACAGCATCTTGTTTACTTCTTAGCTTTAGCTAAAGTTTTAGTGTATCTGTAGCTTTTATTAGGACGGACTTTGTGTAAACCAATCTTTATGGTGCAGTGTGTAGCGTAGTGGCCGCTTTAAGGAAGGAACGGATTTTATGGCATTGTACAATATGTGTCGAGCTTTGATTACAATCAAGCCGCGTTCTTTTTGACTTGTGCTAAGAGGTAGGCAAGTAATATGTTATAATTTTTTGATATGTAAGATGTAGGCAAGACATAAATAATTATGTAGATATTAAAAGAAGCGAACAAAAGAAGTTATGTCTGAAATATAATATTATATCTATAAATAATAAAAGCCTTCATAATTGCAAAGATTGCTTGCTATAGGTCCTATCCCAATTTGTATTCCCAAATGACTGAATGCTGTTTTCCATCCTTTGGAAATTCAGGACTCTAAGGACGGTGTAGTATGGTTCTAAGTAAAATAAGATTTCTAAACCAGGTGTCTATTTAACACTTCAACTGGCAAACTCGTACAAGTTTTTAAAATCGTTCATAGCTCTGTCAAGACCAGGCTCCGAATGCCGAGATAAGTTTTCTCGTCTAACCCCTTTAGTACGCAGACGACTTTTGCGGTGGGCACGGTCAAACCAATTGTTATATGTCTGGGAATAGAGGGAATGTAAGATTTCGACCTGTTTCTTGTAACAGAATATAATATGTATGAATTTCATAGTTTGATGAGTAGCAAGAGATATGGTTCTTCATCTTCTAAAATACTAGCTGAGTGTTGTACGTTTCTCTTAAACTAGTCGTCATTGAACAAGGTAGGTTAGCTTGTTCAAGACTGAAATCTAAATTGATGCACTACTGTAGTCTATATTGCCGAGGTTCGGAACCGTAGCTGTTGTTGACATACCCGATTAAAGCGTTTGAAAGTAATATTACAAATTTTTAAGCATATGCAGTGATTATACTATCTAATTGACTCGATAAATTTCTTTTATTGATATGTTATTCGAACGGCAAATTCCTACTAACCGAGAAAAAAACCTCGGAAAAAAGTACCTAATACAATAATTACATCATAATTAATATATGTATTACATAGTGTGCCTATACTAAAAATACTTAAATTAAGTCCCCAAACTATGTTAAAGTTCCGACAAAGCTCTGGCAATATTTACGAAGCAAAATGCTTTAATGCCACCGTCATGTACCATGTAAGCGATGGCGATTTGCATAAAACATACACAGTTTTGGCACTGACTCAGCTCTACTTAAATTTACATAATTGCTTTATCATTTTACACATAGATAATGTTGTTGCGGCTACGATTATGACATATAATACCTCTACACATAGTCTCGACTGACATTTTTGTGGATCAATCAAAAACTTCATATTGCGTTTTTTGTTCTTCAAATCTGTTATATATGTATCTACATACATTGACATGATACATTATTGCAGTGAAGTTTTGGTATCACGAGTATTAACAGGGTTAGTTAACCAATAATATCCTCTCTCACCAAATACCACAGCAAATAACCAAAGCTGTCGTATATATATAACGTATAATTGTACATATGTATTATGTCAATAATATACGAGAATATGCTGACTAGTTGCCTTTCTTCCCGGCCAGTTAAGAGGTGATTAGGAGAAAATCTACTCACATCATATCCTTTTTAATGCCCTCACAACATCTTTTTTAAACTTTAATGTGACCGGCAATCTTTTAGATTTTGTAACCACGTACAGCATACAGAAAAGTAAGACAGCTAGTTGACATTCTATCACGGTACTATTTTACTCTTTCCTCTATCCATATTACTAAATGTTCACCCAAACAATGTTACTCGAAAATTCTCTCTTGAGAACGAACCTCAAGTCTATTGAGACATAGTAATAGATGATATTGGCTACCCTATTTTCCTTTATCATCTTGAGCCACCAACCTTATCTTTCCTTGGCCCAGGCAACTCATATTTGGATGGATGAGAACTAATTTATGTTTAGGGAAAAGTATTCTTGTACACATACATAATAGTTGGGTCCTTCAATCACTTTCGGGTTAGACAGAACGTCGGAGACATCTGTTTTTATCTTAAATATCCTGGAGATGCATCGATGTATTCAATATTGGTGAACGATTGATAGTTGCCGAGTCCTGTGTACCATAGACCCTTAGTCACCTTCTACGATATTATTAAAATCAGACCAGCTTGGTTTCATTTTAAATACGCTAAAAGTGAAGAACAATTTAATACCTCAACAATCTATCCACTATTTCAAACAATATTTACCTACGAGTATCTCTACTTCAAAATGGCAACACCAATTTTTAGTTATGACCATGAAAGTAAACAACCAGGCCGATAAACCCAGAAGCTTAGCACCTGCATTCTATTGTCTCAGAACCAATGTAACGCGATAAGCACAAAGGAGATTATTATAATACATACATGCTCAGTGCGCATGCGTGGAAATTGCCAGGGGACTCATAGAAATAGCAGCCGATCTTATTAGCATGCATTAAAGGTGCATTTCGCGTCTCTACCTATACCCTAGCTGGGATTAGTTCTGCACTTTGTTTTTCATATTAACTAGTTTCGGCCCAAGAGTATCCAGATTTGTATGCTAAAGTACGTTATGATGTGTTCTTGCTTGGACTAGACACATACGTTCACGTTCTTTAATTGAGTACCTTGGAGACAGGACAATATTCCTTGGTATGTGCTAGAATTAATATTGGGGTTGTTAATTCATATGGAGTATTGGTGGCGGACTGCTAGCCCATAGCCTAATTTTACCCCTAGTCCTATGTCGAACTTGAAACCCATTCTAGTCTAAAGGCCGCGGTTGCATCGCATTTTACTAACGGTGTGTGTATAGTGTGAATGTGTGTACAGTATTGTAAAGTGAAATATAAAAATTCGATAATATTTTTATTAATGAAATTTTTACAGTGTCAAATTTTAACATGATGGCAGCAAAAGTGCATTTTTGCAGCTCAACTAACAGCTTCACGTCATCATTGAAGAATTCAACTATGATTAAGAAAAAAGTTTGTATCTACTACTCTTCTCTCTTCGAGGAACAGGTAGGTTTCCTTACAATTTTTTACTTCACCATATTCTCATTTGCATTATAGTACTTACTATAATATTTATTGGTGACAGACTACTAGCTTTTCCTCCAAGAGATTTTAATAACACTAAGCCCTGGTCCCTTAGTTATCTCTTACGACATGCTAGGAAGGATAGCAGCTAATTCTATTCTATTTACGTCCTAGTTAGCATTAGTTATTCAATAGAATGTTATGAGCTGTACATACATACATGTCAAAGACATTTCCCTGTAGAGAGGCAGGCAGCGATCACAGATCCCCATTTGTCCCGATCCTGATGAGCCATTTTCGTTTGATTGACATTCATACACAGTCGGCGGTCATAGGTAATTCTATGGTCACCCTTTGTCAATACGTTATGAGCGTTATGACAGTATGCTGTAAGCTAATGTAATAGTTAATAAAATACCATAACGTTATTATCAATAATAATTTTATTAAATAGGTATAAGTTCAAGTTATGTGCATATAAATAAATTGAATGATAAAATAATATTTATCTGATTCTAGCAATAAATGTCATCATCACTCAATAAAAACTAATAATAATTAACATTAGAGCACTAAGCCCTCTATTACATCAACCGGATTATTTAAGCCGGGTTGAACGGAGCAGTTACTTTTACATTTAGGTTAACACGATATTTGAAATTGCATTATATTTGATTTTACGGTTTTGCTGCACAAAGCCAGCGGGATTAGCCTTAAGCTACTTTATTACGCTCCTAGTTCGTTTGATCTCGGGATTTATCGACAAATGTTCACTGGATATTTTTGATGGCTTTAAATTATTAGTTTGGGGTAATATCAGCATGGCTTAAATGAGCTTTCGTGAGTGTAGAAATAGGCTAATTGTTAGAAGTTAGATTTTTGGATTAAGTTATTTTCTTTTGATATACCTACTTAAGTGTTTTAGTATGCCATGGAAAAAGAAACATATATTAAGATACATATCAATTGAAGAGTGTAAAATTATTAACGAATATGAAAACTGTATTATATTCAAATTATTATACATTAATTAGCGTCATTAAAACTCTTTGCAATTGTTATACCAATTGTTTACAGAATCTTCACATACAAATAAAAACATTCAAAGCTTACCCCCTACATACAGACGATAATGGGTTATGTTATTATATCAAAGAAATTTGTTTGGTTGCCATGCCACCGCTTCAAATTCATGTCCCAGTTGACACACTTATGACCGTAATAATTCTCACGGCCATAAATCCATGTCATATTGCGCCATCTCGTGGTCCCAATGAGGAAGACATTAAATGGAATGTGAAATCACGATCCTAATGACTGTCCTTTTAAAAATATAATCGTAACATAAAAAACTAAGCTTCCCTTTTAGTGTGGTTTAGTATATAGCTGTCGGATGTTTTATTTAATAGGATGTGAGGGATGCTGAGATATAACTCAGAAAGTATATAAATTGGTTTTGTTCTATTTCATTGATTATCAATTGGCTTTTATGGCTGTGATAGCGTTAAAATAGTACATTTGTTGCAGGATTTATATTTTTTTAGTTATCTAGTACAAAATTCTAAGGTGAGGCTGATACTAATTACCCAATTAGTATCAGCTTCCATTTACATACAAGACAAGTATACACAAATATACACCAAATTACAATATACAACATAATGAATGAAACAAAACATACAATTGATATATTGGTACATACACATCTACAGGGAATCAGGCGTGATATCTATGTATGTAAGTATAATGATGATAACTTGTATGTGTATAAATGCCATTTAATTACGAAGAGTATTACTTCAAAATATCAGTACGTACTAGTAACATAATCCAGATAATAATTGTTTAAAATGAACTTGGATATTAATTATTAGTGAACGGGATTAATATCCTTGCCCGGATATTATCTTTTACCGGAAACACTGTAGAATTGTTTATTAGTGTAGGACCTACTTCCGATTTTAGGATCTGAGTAATTTCATCTCTGGTTTATCTTTGTTCTGGTGAAACAATGAAAATAAACATTAAATAGGGAAATTAATAAATTAAAAGAATCAATATCATTGACAAAATAATTTAAAGTAATCAATATCATAATGAATGAAATTAGTGGCAAAATAGAATTGAACTATAATCATCTTGCCTCTTATAAAGAAGCATTCTTTATAAATAATATGATAATAAAGTCTCTTATAAAAAAGTGTGACGGCATTATTGATAATCATGTTAGGTAAAGCAATGTTAAGATACTTCTAGGTACATCGATATCTATCATTTCAAATAATGGAACAAATAAGTAGGATCACAAAATATCAAAATATATTCAACCCTTACCTAAAACATTTACAAACTAACTCAACCCATACATATCCAAACACACCCGTCCACATTTCTCACATACTGACAGAAACAAAAGAGTTAATTGTCTCCAAAAATACCATCCCCGTAACCTTGGTAACCATGTGTTAGGGGGATCTACTTTTACTTTTTTCAAAAGGAGAAACATCGAAGCACCGCTGTGACAATCCAGTTAAAGAATGTCGTTTACTTACTAATGTCAACGATTAACGGACTTCTATTTCCGTCGGCGCCTAAAATAAAAAATGGTTAGTGTAAATAGAATTAAGGATGTGAATCGAATTTATTGTTATATTGGAACTATGAAATATAAAGTATTCAGCTGCTAATATATATTCGACATAAGAATAACTAAGTGAAAACCAAACTAAAGAATTCAATTTTATTTTATTCTTTTTGTATTATCGGTTTTTCCCATTTGATTTTTCATCTAATCATCATAATTATCTCCATGACTGTGAGTTAGCACTAAATAACAAGCTGAAATAGATTATTTTCATTTTTATTTATAAACGAAATCGTAGGCCATTTTATACAATGCAATATTATGTCAAAATTTTAATATAAATAAAGTGTTCACATTTTTTAGTGCATTGAAATTCTGAGAGTCCTGAGTAACTCTGGGATGTAGAAATAATGCCAATCTTCCGGCATGTCCTAGGAGGCGACTAAGGTACTAGGCGTCAATAGAATCTATTGTGCGATGGGCTAGCAACCTGTCACCAATGTTCCATTATAACAACACAACCCTAATTTTCATGCTAAATAGTGACCTAGGTGATATTACATCTATGAGATTCTGTCCAACCCAAAAGGGATTGCATGCTGTGAATATATATTTAAGAAATAAATTAATGAACGTAACAAAGAGTTATTAATAAACACAATGAAAGCACATCTGAGTACTCTTAGTATTAAAAGCAGTTAATTTAGTGTATAGTGGGATTGTATTTTGTTTTGATAGGAAGGGTGACATAGGGACATTAAGTGTCATTTTCTGTTCATTGTAAAAATAAACCCGGCTTAAGTTCACGGTCTTGAATGTTTGCTCAGCTGCTTAATAGTTGTTTTTGTAATATAAGAGTTCTTACAGTTAGAGTGTAGTACTTTCAATCACATACCGAATAGAAATAGTGGGCCTTAGAGACAACTCGTGTAAAAGGATAAATATTTTGACTTACAATAAATGTACTATACGTATACTTAAATAGAGTAAAACTATACATTTAGTATATTGAAGAAAACATTTAGACTTGGTATATGTTACACACAAGACCAAGATATTTTTTATGCGTACTTACGTACATTAAAGACTTTGTTGTTATAAATAGAAATATTACCCTTATCTGTCATAATCAGACGTAGTAAATTCAACTTCTTGTATATTGAAACTTATATTAAAATTCCCGCACATAAAAATTCAAAATTCAGGATATTGTAAGAAAATCCGTGGGGTTCGCAATTCCAATCAAGCGCAGGCCGAGGTGAAATCGGTGGGAAAATGCTCAATCCAATCAACCCTCCAGCTGGTTTTGTCTGCAAAACGAAACATCTTGGTAATTCTGAATTTAAATGCATGAGATTCGTTATGTTCACGCGGTCGATGCGAATTTTCAAATTCATTCTCGTTTAATCGGAGGTTAAAGGCGGTTAAACCAATCACATGTATGGATTATAAATTACATTAGAGTTATACGTTAACTATAATTAATCTAATGGTGTTCCGTTTTCCTCTAAAAAGGGGTTCAGATTTCTGAAAATATAATAAATAAATAATTTAAAAGATGTTAAAAACTGCTAGCTGCTTATCTGTACGTAATGGCGTACTAATGGACTAAGAGGAAATTAAATCTTTAAGGATTTTTGCACATTAGGTAGTAATCTACAAGCGATTCTAGTATTCAATGTTAATGTCATCGCCACCCCAGAGTAAAGGCTTAAAGTGACTGAAGAGATTTTATATTTTCGACTAAAGTAAATGTATTTTTGTATCAATTCCACCTTTAGACGGATCAAAGCACGTAGGTATATTTGCATATGAAAACGAATCATTATTTTATAAAAAAGTTTTACTTTTGATTGTAGATATTGATGCAATGTTGAACAAATTATTTTTTTCAATAGATAGCACTGTTCATATGGCTATTTATTAAGGTATGTTTTTCCAATCAAGAGATATGTCAGATAGCCGAGATAAATAAAGAGTGACTTTAGAAGTAGTTATAACCACCGAGTGTGTATGAAGAGTTGTTTAGATGTAAAAAAACAAAAGCAAATTTTCAAATAAAACAGAATTTCTCAGGATTCATTCAAATGGGGATATATGATCTCCGCTTTCCTACCTTTGGAGAAACGGGTGTGATGTGCATCATGTGTACGATATCTCATAGGACTGAATAAGTAATAAACTAGGCATAATTTGTCACTTTCTCCCGTTGCAGGGTACTAAGTGAAAAACGCCGAATGGCAGAAGAGCGTAACGTAAACACAATAACACAATCATCAATCAAACGAAGGGATGACATGCGAAAAGTTAAAACTCAATTTGCACCCAACTTTTTGTTAGCGTTTGGAAATGGGCCCATTCTGCATTAAAAGTTTCCAAGAAAAGAAATTGGGATAGGCAAAAACAAATTACGGGTGGAGCTTATTTACTGGCACTTGCTTGTCCGGGACTTAAAACTAGCTGTATATCTGCTCAACGTATCATAGGACTTACCTATAGTTTTAGCCAATGTACTATTACACTACGCTTGAGCTAAACCAGTTGTAAATTGTGTTGTAAATCGCTTTCACGGATATCATGAACATGAATTAAAAAATAATTTAAATAATTTTATTGCACAATTAAGTTCAGCTTCCCAAAATAGTATTTTAAATACATATAGCGTCATATACGGTCTTATATCTGTTAATAAAATCAAAATAAAAAGACATAAGATGCAAGGAAGATCTATTATTTATATTTACACATGACCATGCACCATAATATGCTTCCATATGAGAGAAAAACATACATACACACCATTCCCGATTGCCTGTAGAGAACAGAGATCATGGATGCCCATCTGTCCTGACAGCACACTTTCGCTTCATTGACACTCATACACGAAACAAGAAAAAACATTCACACATCGCAGAATAATTGACTAACTTTAATTAATATCGTAATTGACTTTTATAATTAATATCCTTCATTAATATATAACCTAATTAAAAACCCTAATAAACAGAACGTGTTACCTAGAACTAATCTAGTCTAGAACGCTTACGAGTGCTCCCAAATGAGATTCTAATCGATTTTCGTGATTGGTCCGTTTACAAACAATGCAGGGCCCCGATTGAAGTTTCAGAGAGAATTAACCTCTTGTGCTTAAGAGGGAACTTAGGCGATCGCTTACCCGCGGCCAAGTGAACTGCGGAATAATGAAGCTATTGATAAAAATATGTATGCTTGTATAAAAGGCAGAAACTGGAATGTTAACTCTAGGTATAAAAACTTGCATGTAATAATACTCGTAAAACTTGCATGTAAAAAAATCTTTAAGTACTGAATAAATCAACAAGATTATGAAAAAAATGTTTTTGTTCTACTAAAATAAATTCGTCATAAAGTTTGTGTTTTGTTATTATATCACTGTGCTTAAAAGAGTTATCACATTAGTTATACATAGTCTTCTAGTTTAGTCATATTTGCCGAAAAAACTACTCTCAACGGATATAGACGTCGTGAAAAGCATTTTCTAAAATAAAGTAATTAACATATCATACGCTTCACGACTTGTTCTTATACACTCCCTTTTTAATTTGCAAAAACAATCATCTATATTTCTATCTACGATTATTCTTACAGCCTTTCACATAATACAGATGATCATAGCAATAGAAAACCTCGTAGAATATCGCACAATGTCTTATTCACTTTCCCAGCACTAAAATGTTATCTTAAACGGATCCATAAAAAACAACAATGTATCTTCCCGTCCTTTCACATTCATAGACTGTAATTCCAGTTTCCTTCTAAGGGCGCTCGCCTGCATCCGATAATCGGTCACCGAGTTATAGTAGAAATAAAATGTAATGTTTGTAACTCACGTCCTAGAGGCAAGGCAAACAATACAAGACAAAGAAACTTTAATTGTGACACATGCGGAAATAGGTTATACAAATTTTAATTAATTAGGAACAGACCATCAGTCAACTATAAAAAAGCTACATGCTGATCGCTTGTATTGAAAAGACAGAAAGTCTTGTTAATTATTCGTATAAGAACTATTATGTAGAAGATCCCAATTTTTATATTTATTATTTCTTGATCCCATTTGTGTGTGTAAATTTTTCACTGACATAGCTTGTAAGATAATTGTATCCACTAATTGAATATGACTAAAAGTAATAGATTTTTTTGGAATGTTATTCAAAACAGATAAAGGTATGTTGATATGAATACCACAATAAACATCGGAGGAAAAGTCTGTCCGATTATCGGTGTTACAAAAAGTTGGACGTGTACGGGCACCTAAACCGTTTCGCTCTTCTTCATGAAAAGGAATTTAGCTAGACTAGATAATTAAAATGTTTAACGTACTTTAGACCCGTAATTTTGCTTCAAAATACTACTTACCTTAGTTGTAAATTTAGTCTCGAGGTATAAAGACTAGCAAACGGCCCCGGGAGCGCCGTTTTGTGAAGTAGATCTACAAATCTTTATATATACGAAAAGAGGTAGATAGGGAATCGAGTAACTATCATCATTGTTGTTACCTATCAACACAATAGCAAAAGGCTTAATAATTATGTTTGCTGATAAAAAAAAACTTGCTACAATTTATAAAAGTATACTTGTAACAAATATTGACATGAAAAGATCGTGTCCTATAATATTATTAGCGCGAAATAAGAATTTCCAATCATTACGAATGAATAGAAATTTCATACTGGAGCGTAAGCAATTCAATTAGTTCGCAAATTATTTTCTCTTTGCCATGCGCCGAAATTTAAATTCGAATAATTGTTTGTTGCAAATGGATTCATTAATTGCAAACAAGTACAGACTAATTGGGCCAAAGCTAATTAAATTTAAATGCGTTGCTCTGATTGCTAGGAAAATTGTGTTTGCCGTCGACAGTTTTTATATGAAATTAAAAAGAAAAACAAGTGCATAATTGAGTTTGGAAAGCTTCTGATACGCGAACTTTTGTATTTAATTTTCTAGTTATGATTTTCTGATCATCGTGTCTTTTGAATATTTTAACTATAGTACACTTAAATCTTAGGGAACTAGAATAGGTAGATAGAGATCACAGATTTTTAATTTTGCTGATCCTGGCATATCGCTTTTCCTTCCCTTCATTGACATACATGCAAAGGATAGACATACTCAGCGGTTAAAAATACTTCTAATAACACTACTCTTCAATATATTGCCATATTAAGCAAATAAACCGAGATAAGAAGTTTATGTACATTGTTATATTAAAAAAACGGTATTTTTCAAATAAACTAATACCGCTTGCAATCTGCGAAAAGAGCAAAAATCCTCGAAACACATTTTCACTTACAAACAATGTTATCCAAAGAACTTTTAAGTATCCACTTAGAAAGTGTCTTCGTTTAAATGAAGGTGGTAAGAGTAGGGCCTAAGAGCTCTCGTGCTTGCAAAGAACACAAAGTTCCAAAGTAGAATGAGTTTTTTTATATTATTAGGGCGCGAAGACATCGCTCAGAATTTCTTACCAAAACATAAGTTGGGATTTTGTTATTTTTATTTTCGCTAAAAAGGTTTATGACAGCTTTGCTTTTTAAACATGGATTGGTGACGACTTTTTAAATGAAACTAAGCTTACTATTATTGCTTGCTAGGCTACTTACAACTAATTTAAACGAAAATAATTATGTAAAGGGAGTTTCCTATCTGCGGGGTTCCGAACAGTAAAAAGCGGCTTACAGACTAATAAATTCGTGTTCTAAAATTCTGCTAACTATAATAATAATTAAAATTTCCTCACGGTATGTTTAAAGATAAACGAGTTCACGACCATTAACCCCTGCGGTGTAGTCAAGAGGTTCAGGTTTGCATCTCCGCAATTGCGAAGGTAGTAACTCTAATGCTATGTTTACTAACAGTTTGTATTTTTATAGCTCACTTTTATTAAGTTACAACATCAATTAAACATTTAATTAAATTGCTTTTACTATTTTGGGTATCACTGTAAAACTGGAAACTATTTTGCGTAGGTTTGGCTGATGTTGGTTCTGACATAATGTTTTGATATGGGAAACTAAAAGTTATTGAATTGTCTGTTTCAATGTCTATTTTTAGTTTATTTAATTGAAATTTTATTAATAGGCAGATGTGCTAAAAGTGCTTACAATTCCCGTTCTAGTCTGAGACCTAAAAAGAATGCGAACTAGCTGCCGTTCTTTCCAACACGTGAGAGTGACTAAGGGACTAGGGGTAAATGGTATTAATCGGGCTATTGGCCAGCGACCTGTCATCAATGTTCCACATGATAAAAAGAGTTTAAAGAGAAAATATTTATACTGAAGAGATATTATGAGATATTTAATCTCCGAGGTTCTGTCCGCCCTGAAAAGAATTGCAGGACGTGAATGTATGTATTTACAATAAATGATTTTTTTCCTTAAAATGTTCCTACATTTATTAAACATTGTCGTAAAAAACATAAATAATTTGATTGTTCTAATGCATAGCGACAATCTAATAAGCAAGAACAGTGTTAAGTATTAACTAAGTTTGATCTGATTTAAGTTTCGAGTTGAATTCGGAGTTATGATATTTGAGAACAGGTAACTTCTCAAACATAAACTCATAACTATCCGACTTAGCTTACTAACTTATATTAATCTCAATCTGTTGACAATCAATATGTTAACGAATACCTACGCACGAAAATTTATACATTTTAAAGGACATTAAATATGTATTTATAATGAATTGTTCCATGCAAATCTTCTACGTTCTTTTTTATTTGTCTTTACAACTAACTCGACCTGACATAAATGAGGTAATTGAAATTCTTTAAGGAATAGAAGAGAGAGAGAAATGATAACTTATCAGGTAAAAGCAATTATTTTCAAAACATTTTTTACTCATTTCACTAACCTATCCTATCCGTGAGGTAGTAAACAAATCATTGCACACTCCTATTAAGATTTACAAACACAACACTCCAATTGATGTCATAATCAAAAACTGTCTATCTATCTATTTAAAAAAGCCTTAAGAACGAACCAAACTCACACTGAATCCACAAAATTATTTTTAGGCATTGTTTTACCCATTGAATTCAGATTCAAACGCTCAGTTACAAAACGCATACATAGTGAGTATGAACTGTATCGATCGCTAGTGTCAACAAAAACCCGATCGCGACATATTGCAGTTGACAAATCTCCGGTTGCTTTGGAGAGCTCGCTCGTTGGCTGTTGGATTGCCGACCGCAGGCTTAGTGGAAACAAGTTTTGTTTTTAAACTCTTTTTTGGGAAGAACTTCTGACTAAAGTTTATTACAGTATAGATTAAAAATTGGAAAACGTTGTTTTTGCTTTTCTTTACTCTTATCTATATTCATATAAGAATGTCTATACTAATAATGGAACATTCAAATACATAAGTTATATTTAAAGATAGTAAGTACCTGCTGCGATAGAGACGAAAAACCAAGAACACTCAAATTTAAAAAAACAGGTGCCTATTATATCATTAGGTCTTAATTTTTATTATCTACGATTATATTTATACACACAACCCCCCATACTTGTACGTCAAGCCCGCTAACCTACAGAAGGATAGACAAAGATCAGCGTTCCCCATTTGATCCACTTTCGCTTTATTGCCATCCATACACTTCATACACGCTCGTCGGATATAGGAACTAACGGCACCTTATTTCAATATGTCATTTAGACTTTAATAATAGTTAAACAATGTAATGGTTTCGTCCGCACAGTTGAAATTGATAATGAAAATATTCAATGAAAGGTTTCGTTTATTTTAGAAGCAAAAATATCAGTCCCGTACGTAGAGTCCGTAGAAAACTTAATTAAGATTCATGGTAGTTAGCAACGTCAGAAAAATGCTTGGTAATGCATACATTTGAATAGCAAGGACTTTAATTTCCTAGTTAGAATGGAGAAAGGAAAGAAATGAATTCAGTTCCGTTGCGCGGTTTCGCGTCGAAAATGAAAGTAGCTCATATGTTTCTGTTATAAATGTTGAACATATGAAAACATTATCCACTGAATGTGAATACAATATACATTTTTTTTAAGACTGTAGAGTAGCATCACCATAAGTATTTAAAAATTGAGTCTAGTCTAGTTGTCACATACCAAATAAGTGCGTTCAGCTGTAGGAACAATATATGGTCACACTATTATGGCTTGAAGTTTAAGTTATTATTATATACTTGTGGTCTTTATTATAGCTTTAAATTGGAATTATAATTATATATTTCTGATGAATTGAACCCAAAAAACATCGAGTCTCCATGACCCACGCTCCGCCGCTTAGAAGTACTAATAATTGCCGAGTGTATAAGAGTGTCAATGAAGCGAAAGTTGTTTTTAGGAATAGGACATATGGGATCCGTTATTTCAGCCTACTCCGATAAAGGGAAACGAGCGTTATGTGTATGTATGTATGTATTGAACTCAATAAACTTTCTTAGCCGCTTCCTATAACATAGCTAGAAGAAAGACAGTTTGTTAGAATTCTTTTTATGTCCTTTACTATCGCAGGACTTGCTATAGAGTTTATAGAGGGGTAAATTGCACGAATCTCAACTCTTCGGTAAAGTCTCTTTCGCCCAACTTCAAAATCTGATCTGGGCAGACCTAACTTTGGTTCGGAATAGATTTCAACTTGCAAAGTTGAGTACGCTTTCTGCTTTTTTCATTTTTTTCCTGAGTTTGTATTGAACATCGGCCATGGCTTCTGGGGTAAATTACTAATGGAAACTACTTTTACCATGTACTAAGCTAGTAGTAAATATGAAAATCAACCAGTTCCTAGAAAGACAATAAAATATTTGGTATATTATCTATACTAATGTTATGACTACTGATAGCGTGATAAATACCTTGAAATACACTTTTTTATACACATTCAGTACTTATAAATCTAACACCTACCGATATTCAGGCAGGTTCTCTTATGTTATGTTTTTCACAATCAAAAATACCCCCTCCAGATTCTATAAATAAACTTGAACCCTACTGTGAGTACGTATGCCAGTCCCAAATCCTATATTAGTTGAGTCCCCAAACGAAACAGTGGCAAGCTATAAACAAACGCAAAAACGTTTATTCGCCCACCACTGTTGTTGTTCGGCCGACCGTTCATAAATAACACTAATTGCGCCACAGTAAACATTAATCGCACCCTCATATTCATTGTTTTAGAAATATACTGGACCTTTGCTGAATTCAAAAGCTTTAATTGTTGCATTGTTAGTGTCTGATTTCCATACAGCGATCGGCTTTAGATGTGCACGCATAAAATTGCTAAACTAATATTCAATATGAACGCGTTGTGTTGCATAGAATTGCCAAATTATGCTTCGATATTCTGACAAAAGCTAGTATATATTCTCGAAAAGGTATCCTATACTGTGATTAGTCATCTAATATATTGATTAGCAATAATTATGACAAATGTATAACTGTAAGACTATAGTGGAATATTAAACGAAACTTTTCCTTTGTCGTTTAATGCATGCCATGTAAGTCAAAATTTTAAATAGTTATAAGGTTAAAAATACTAACATCACTATCACTTTAGATTTAAAACACAATTTCACTTCAATCTTTTTACTCCGTACAAACCGAGGTGAATATAGCGAGAAAATTATGAAAAGCTAAAACAATTTCCCAGTTAAATATGAATCTAATTTCAGTTTTGCTAGCACAGTTAGCGAGCGGACACCAAATTTGACGTTGATTTAATTTGAACTTCCCCTCACATTGTGGTCTAGATTCATCTAGCGTAGAATTAGGCTAAGTAAGGTTATTAACTAAGTCTCGTTCTGTATGTTTTGCTCATTTGTGTTTGCAGGTTCTTTTGACGTTTATTGAGCTTGACCAAGCTTTTGTCTGTGGGAAAGAAATGTTTATAAACATTTTAGAGTAACATTCAGTTTTTTACTTATACAGTAGCAGTGCCAAAAACCTAGTTCATGTGGCAAGATATACTTGTTATGTCAATAAACTCAGTGGTTATTGATCATATGTTTTTTTTACTTAAACAAATATCGAATTATGATCCATCCATTATTACTTTATAAATATTATCTTTATATTATTGCTTAGATTATATACAATAATTTATTTAAATGATTTTTATCTCATACATTGGTTTCTCTTTAGAAAACAAGTTCTTACAAGATGTTCTTATATCGTATAATCCTAAAAGTCCCTAGGTCATTCCTAAGACTCGTACAGATTCCAATTAACTTTCAACTTCTCATTTTGCTCATGAGAAAACTTTATTAATCTCATCTGCTGCTTTCTACAGTTTATCTAATAAATTTAATATTATTTAGTACTGTATGTATTTTCGCGTTAATGCAGGATTCTAGAAACATCTTTTAATAAAAGAACTTTACAATAGATGTAAAATACATACAACACTTCAAAATAAAACATTCAAAATAAGAGAGGATTACATTTTTATTTGCTAAAGCATAATATAGTAGGAAAGAATTATAATAAAAAGTTCTTACGGGATTTTAATTAATTATTTACGTTTTTGGATGCACTAATTTCGTATTATTATTTATAATTTGTAGATTGACATCTTTTGATCCTCACTGTTATTTAGAAAACAATATCCTACAAAATCCCTAGCATAATTCCCCCAAAAGTAGGTTATACATTGCTTTGATGTATTTACCTTTATTGATATTGAATTTAATCAAAATCCAATTGACGAATCCTGTCTCTCAATTAATTGAGATACTAAGCAACTGCTTCGGCTTTGCGTCTGAGAACGCGGAGATATCTTTCCGTTAATGGAATCTCGAGATTTATAGACGGAATGGCTGGCTGATGTATTAAATGATTCTCGTATATTGTATTAAGATCTAAACGATATTTAATTTGTTTCTGTTTAATAATCTTTCTAATATAATTAGTATTAAATTAAATTGTATAGAAATAATTGTATAAATATTATTCGAAGTACGAAACTAAAATAATTGTATATATGTATATTCGCGTTCAGTTTAAGTCATTGTTTTCACACACTTATATTGTTAATTATTAATATAAAATACTTACACGCCCAATTACGCAAAATATAGCTTTGTAACTTCTTGTCTACCCCAAATGGGATAATAGGAAGTGAGTGTAATATTTACAAAATCGATTTAGGAATAACGAAGTTGAAGTAAATTAAGCAATATCGCAATTCCTGATAAATCAATACTGTAATTCTAGCATACATGTGACATTAACATGTTATTGCAATGTCTGAATACGCATTTATATTTACGTCGAATGTTTTGGTACGTCTGATGAATGAGCAAGAAGAATGAACTATAAACTGAATTATATCGTTCATTCACTCATAATACTCCGAGAGTCAATTGTTTAGTAGCTCGTGAAGGCAATAAGCAAGGCTTGCCAGAACACTTGAAGAAAATAGACTCATTACATTATGCTTCCCTTTTGTTTGAAGAGGATTCATTGCTTATGGCCCCATAAATACTGGCAGCTTCAAAACAACGCTGCTAAATAGTCACGCTTTGGGTTGTTGCTGTCGAAAATGGGAGTTTTGGAGTTAAATTTTATTAAAAGATTCGTGTACGTTTCAATAAATACATTTTTTTAAGGTTAAGTTAGACAATTAACAATTGAGAACTAATTTATTACTCGAAGTATTTTAGCCACTTCCTAAATACCAGATAATTTGCAGCAAACGTAAACATGAACTGACTATTATTCATTTAGTAACTCTTTACTTTATCTGTATTCTGTATTTTTTTGCCAGAATTAACAAATCAAGTTCTCAAGAGTCCGTCTGGAATTTACGTTAAGAATAGCCCTTCGAAAATTCAGGACAAGACTATGTTTATTTTTAATGTAGGTATATTCCATTTACAAGTACATACATTGGAGTATTTAATCCGGTTAGGTCGCGTAAGATATATTATTTAACCCCGAACAACATTGGCGGTAGGCGCAAACCACACAAATCCATCTCCCTGGAATTATATGCCTATCACTTTGTTCGTATGTGATGCTATGTTTAACAGCCTTAGTATCAACTGATATAATATATAATTGTATGTTATCTAATTATAATTGCCAATAAATTAAAAATATTTACTATATGTGTATTATAAATGCTATGTAAATAAATATACACATTAACTTATATACTTACACTTACTGACTATTACCTATCCCTAAGATAGGTAATAGCCAGCGCCTATATACGGCGATACGGTTCACTGCCTATCACGTTGGGTGCTGTCTATCCAGTGAAACGCAAGCATTTAGGGACCCCATAACATGCCTTTGAAATTACGTAGATTGGCACTCAAGCCTCTGACTATCCCATCACAATAAAAAAGGGAGTGTGTGTACACTAATCGTGAAGCGTATATTATGTTAGCACTTACGTCTCTGTATTAGTTTCAGAATGCACACAACCTTTGAAATATAAGATCTTTTCGGTGATGAAGTTGTCAAATTGTTACTAAGCTTGTTTGTTTCATTAATTAATTAATTCCTTTTACACTTAGTCTCCACTTATGACATACGTAACGAAATGTAGCTATGTGCTATCCGTTTCCGTTCCAGACCAGTACAGTTTTAGCAGCTACAAAATAATGGCCGTAACTCAAAAATTGGACTGTGCAACCAATAACATTGACACATTGGTACCAGGAGGGTTATAAAGTGTGTGCGTCGGAAAGGGTGATTCGAAACGATAGATTTAGCGGTACAGGTTAGCGGTAGGTACGTTTTCAAAGGCTAACCTACAATGGAATTGTATTAAGTAGATATCAGCGTTAAAGATTTCAAGAATAAACTGATAATATGCTGATATGGATTTGTAATAGAATGCAGGCATGAGATATAACTAAAAAATATGTTTATGAATAATATTTTTAAACTTATCAAATGATTTAGTCAATAGCAACTCGCACTACTGATATAATGTTTCTTTATAGAAGGAATTTCTTGATTAATTGTAATTTTGTAAAAGTAGATAACAACTGAAGAACCTTTAGACAACTGAACTTCACTGAATGCTTTCTGAACGTTGTTGCTAGATATTCTATAGCTTTTGAAATCCCATATTCAGTCGGCATTTGTAGCTAGTTTTAATAACACCTCTTGTGCACTATATTGCTTATTTGTATGTAATCTTACCAAAGAATACTTCTTTTATTCTTTCACCATACAGAAAGTCCATATTATTTGGATGTTTCGTGAAGTGCTGGATGATACTTGACTGCTTACAGTGTGACCCTCGAAATAAATTTGCATACAAACTCACCAGTCCTAACATTGTGCTTGAAATATTCAAATTCAATGTCTATATAAAAGACACGACACTAAAGAAGGGATATAAACTGTCTGTTTTTTTATGTTATATAGACAGAGATCATGATATTCTATGAAGCATTGTTAGTTATTAATTTCTTTTCCAGCAAAATACGATAAATTGAGCATCGGTATATTCAATAATAATTATTATCCTTATTATGTATATAATATAATGAGGAAAATAATTTCCAATTTACTATCTCATTGTAGTCCCGTGAGTCTAGGTAAAAAGAAGTTGTGAGGGACTGGAAAAATAGCAATGAAAATCAATAAATTAGTGCATCAAGTGTGGCTTTGCCAGCTTTTTTGTCTTCTTCACATAGTGTGGCCAACTTGTTCACTCAAATTTTGAGTAATTCTACCGGAGCATCGGGGGTCGCTGAGGTGGAAGAAGCCAAAAAAGTCTGGCTTAGAATGGCTGGTGACGGGTCTGGTTTGCCCGACTCTTTGGTTTCGCAGCGTCAATGGGATGACGCTCTCTGTAGGCAGGTTCATATAAACCTACTTAATTCTGCTCTTTTGCCTACAGAGAGAGCCCGCTTGTTGGCGGTCGCTGAACCGGAGTCGGGGCACTGGTTAAAAGCGTGTCCTTCTGTTCACACGGGCACTCTTCTTGACAGGACGTCGTTCTCTGTATGCGTGGGGTTGCGGTTAGGCGCCAAGATCTATGTGCCACATCACTGTCGTTGTGGGAAGTGGGTGGATCAATTGGGATACCACGGGCTATCATGCCAGAAGAGCGCCGGGCGCGTCCCTCGGCATGCTGGGTTGAATGATGTCATCCGCCGGGCTCTTGCTACCATAAGCGTTCCAGCTGTTCTGGAGCCGGTGGGCATCCTCAGGGATGATGGCAAGAGGCCTGATGGGATGACATTGGTTCCTTGGAAGGAT
This sequence comes from Leucoptera coffeella, assembly GCA_030578115.1. Taxonomy (NCBI): domain Eukaryota; kingdom Metazoa; phylum Arthropoda; class Insecta; order Lepidoptera; family Lyonetiidae; genus Leucoptera; species Leucoptera coffeella. Next base: position 245,249 of record JAMBLF010000090.1, read on the forward strand.
GGGAGCGCGTTGGTTTGGGATGCCACCTGCGTCGATACTCTGGCGCCTTCTCATCTTTCCGGTTCGGCTACGAGGGCGGGTGACGCGGCTTCGGGTGCGGAGGCGTTGAAGCAGCGAAAGTACAGCGGTGTTACTACTGAGTATCACTTTGTGCCTTTTGCTGTGGAGACCCTGGGCCCGTGGGGTCCAAGCACGAAGTCTTTTGTAAGGGAGGTCGCTTCCCGTTTGGTGGAGGCCAGCGGGGACTCAAGGGCCGGTGCGTATTTCGCCCAGCGCATCAGCATAGCTGTGCAACGGGGAAATGCCACCAGCCTTCTTGGGACACTTCCTGCCACTGCCAGTGATTTGGCAGTTATATTTTATTTGTAAATATTTTTAGCTTTAAGATTTTATTTTATATTTATCAGTTTATTTTCAACTTTATTTATCTAGATATTATTTTGATTTATTACCTCATGTAAATATTGTTTAATAATTTAATAAATATATAAGTCAATTCAAAAAAAATAAAAATGAATGTATGTATGTAGAAATGAATGTAAATTTATAATAAATAGATATCCTTTATCCTCTGCTTATAGCCTGGCGTGCCATATATGTAGTAATGTAAGTATAATTAAAGTACGTTTGAACTTTTCGTTGCACATTTTTACTTTATTATTAAGAAATAATATTATAATATACATATACGTATGTACACTCCAATTTCATACACCTTACTATCCACGCATTTAATTTTGTAAGCCAAAAGAAGTAAACTGTATAAAGTAGCTTAACTTTTACTAAGATAAGAGAATTCCCCAGAACTTTGAACCGATGCATTACAAAAAGCTTCTTCATCTGCATTTAGCTGCAGGTAGCTTTGGGAAACTTTATCACTGGATAGATTTTGTAAAGGCAAGACTTGTATTAGGGTATTTGGGTGGAGGAAACTTTGGGCTATTAAAGAACGAATGAAAGGGTTGGTTTGGAAACGTAATATGTAAGGTGGATCAGGTTCAATAATTTTGTTTAAAATGTTCATTACATGATTATTTGACGACCTCCCGTGGCGGGATCGGTTTGCCGCCGGAACGCTAATCGTGAGGTTCGATTCCCGGTGGAGGCAGAATTAAGAACTACGCTTTTCTACTGCTTTCCAGTCTGGTCGTTGATTATATATGCTATATATGTATTCATCTATATATCACATGTATATATTTCTTAAATATACGTTGACTAATACCCTTAACACAAGTCTTAAATGAACTAACCCAGGGGCTAGTTCAATTGGTGTAATAATGTCCAAATATTATTATTATTTTAAAAAGACTAGGAAATAAATACTGTTGCAATATCATACCGTATGAAAAAAACTTAAATATATTTTACTATATGAGATGTATACTATTAATACCTATTTAAAAATAGATATTTATTTCCACTAATAAAAGCTCTCTACGCGATAATAATAATGATAAAACATGATACTCTATAAATTTCTATTAAAATCCAACTTTCTGTGTTTAATTTGATATTCATTGTTGATGTTGTAAACAAAATATGTAAATAATATTCCAATCATGAAAAGAGCTCTTTAGAATCAATGTTGTTCCGTAGCTTTAAACCGAAGAAGTTTTGTTTAACTTATTTCGTAATACAAGGGTTAGCACTTAGGCTCTCGCTCAGGGATATTGTTGTGATTTGGAATGGGGTTGATAGGGTTAATTGCAAAGATAAAATTACCGTAGTATAATACTACGGTGAGGGAAAACATAGTGAGGAAACCTACCTGTTCCCCGAACAGGTAATAGTTAGTGGTTGTAAATGGCGACATGGCTTGCCACCTGTCACATTGAGTACTAACTATCTGGTCAACACGTGGGCTCGGCGGTTGTAGGTACTTCTAATATATTATTTTAGTTATATATTATACTTAATTCCCTTAATTCTATCATGAACTAGCTATCAGGTTTTTTTAGAGTTCCAATAAGACTTTGGATTAGTAAATGCTTTCGCAAGTATTATTTTAAAGAAAATTAGTGACTATATACAAAGACATTCCCTTCTTTTAATCTCTTTTAGGGTGGTCAAAACCTTGAAGACATGAAAACATCATCTTGGCCACTCATTAGCCTCTTACGACACGCTGGGATGAACGCCACAAAACACGATCACTCGTGGCCCTCAGCCAACCACTACCAGGGACCTTTTTCAGGTCATCAATCCATTGAGCATAATTAGTTTTAATTTATCTAGATGCCTACTATGTTTTTAATCATCGACAATTAAGAACGCATGTGCACTGCAGATATAGATTGCGTCAGTTGGCTGCAAATTAATAAACTTTGCCTATGAATCATCCCCAGTCAAATTAGAGCTCGCATGTATCACGCCCCGTGGCTAACCACTCGCCTACCTATGGAATTCAAAACTGTCAACAGTATTATGTGTCAACAATATATACATACATACACATCACGCCCGATTTCCTGCAGAGGGGTAGGCTGTCCTAATTCTGGCAAACCAAGTTAGCTTCTTTGACGCTCTTAGACACACGGCGGTTATAGGTACTTTCAATGTTGCTTCTATCTGAATGTCACATTCCTTATTGAGAATGTATTGATTAAATAAAATAGCGATTATGAGAACTTTATTCATTAAATCAATCAACGTACGCGTTCACGACCATTAACCCTTACGGGGTAGTAAGAGGTTCAGGTGTCCATCTCCGCAATTGCGAAGGTAATAATTCTATGGCCACCTCGAACCCACGTGTTAATCAGATAGTTAGTACTCAACGTGACAGGTGGTCAGCCATGTCGCCATTTACAAGCACTAACTATTACCTGTTCTGGGAACAGGTATGTTTCCTCACGATGTTTTTCCCTCACCGTAGTATTCGACGCATTTCGTAAATGTATTTTTATTAATCAATCAACTTTATTTCATTTGTATATGTACATATTTATATAACATATATTAATTAAAAATTAACGCCATACTTAATTAACGCCATACATACCTAATAAAACCTATTTACAGAAAGTTTAGGTATGGTAAACGTTTATAATTTGATTTTCATTGTAAATGTTTTAAAATAATGTCTATTATCTAGTTTAAAAGGGAAAAATATTCTAAAGCTGCTTTAGTACAAATTTCGCGTCGTCGTAACCCTATAAGTATTCAAATAGATGTCGAAGAATCTAACCTTAGGAAAAAACCCAAATGACATAAATCTACGGTGTGTGATATTTATCCAACTACCAATTAACAACTGTAAAGTATTTTAGATAATTTACTTTTGATAACTAAATATCTTATAGAGTAAACAATTACCTAATCTGAACTAAGTAGGTCACAATTTCGTATTATATCATGACGTAATGTAGCACCTAAAGCTAATCCCTTGTACGTTTCAAACAATACGTTTGATGATTGATGATGATGGAAGACTTGGCGTTGGTTGTAGTAAGTAAATTCTACGTCACGAACTTAATAAGGAGATATAATATACGGGCGTGAGTGAAGCAAGGGAGATTCAGGATGGTTCCAGGTGGCGCTTGATAGTCTCTGGCTATCCCCTTAGGGACGTGGACGCGTGGATATGTGTTTGATAATATAATAATCTTTAGATTAAGCATAGAGATCGCGCCACATAAGGTGGCAGATAGAGACGTCGCCACAGTTGCGTAATTTAGTGTTGCCAGTAAACACGCCAAAACTAGCACTCACTGTGCCATACGGCTCGATACATTATAGGTTTCATTTGTAACGGTCTTTGGTTGCAGACCTATAAACTCAAATAAAACAAATTAATATATCAAAGTCAAAAAGTCAAAATATTTTTATTCAAAATAGACTCTCGAAGAATATCACAAGCTCTCTTTGAAAATTATCTTATGATCTAAGTATAAATTAAAAAAACTATTTCAAACATGGCACTGAGCATTGTCTTTACATATGTTTTACCGAAGTTAGTTCAGCGGAGACTTGGAGAAGAACTAACTAGAAACTCCGGAAATCAATTTATTATAATTACCCTTAACAAACATAAAAATTACAAAGAAAGTGAGCAAACACAACGCTGGTATTACTGAATTTACCTGTCATACAAAATAACACGCAATGGCGGAAACGTCAAATTTAGTTCCAAGTTTGCCGTCTGCCACCTTATGGGGCGCGATCTCTTTTCATAAACATGCATATATATAAATTTGAGTAGGCAATAAAAAATGTCTTAACATTTTGTACCTCAGCTTCTATATTGGGCATCGGCCGCTCTTGTGATAATACGTGACAAATATGATTATTGGAACACCGAACACTTTAGCCACTATAGATCTGTAATATTTCAACATAGGAAGATTTTCAACATAAATGAGTTTTCTAATAAATGAAATAAATTAATGTTCGCAGCAGCCGCAAACAGCTACAAGATCCATTCGTCTTATTGACAGCGAGAGGTACTTGCAAAAACCAAAATTCGGTTTTAAGCCTTAAGAAAGTGCAAATGGGGAGGTTGAAAAGAAAAACGAGTTCAATATTCCTTTCCCTTTCAATTAATGTTCGAAAAGTCAGGAAATAAATGACTGTTACACATACATATTCTTATATATCAGTATATATCATAATACCTACGTTAAAATTGTATTAAATAATAAACTTGTACTATTTTTGCATATGATTGAAACGCATTACCTCACTCAAGCCTCTGACTACCCCGCCACAATAAAAAAGGGAGTGTGTATTCACAAGTCGTGTTTGTTTTTATGTAGGTATAACGCAATCTGTAAATCTACGTTAACTTATAAAAATAATAAACATATAAAATCATAATTTACTACACCAAATCTGAAACAAAAATACCTAACTGTTAGTACCTAACGCCAAACCCCGAACAAGCCCAACTCTAAGCAGATATTCCATTCAAACTTTTAGAGAACCGTTCCACTCATCTTGGAAAGTTATTAAAGCCATTGCTCGTGATAAAAAGGGAAACTTTCCCTCAAACGGCACCTGAGTCTCACATGAAAATTTATCTGGTAAAACTGACAAATCACAACCAATTTGCGGCGAACGTCTGCTCGCGAAACGTCTGAACAAAATATGACTATGGTGGGCGAAGCTTAATAAAGGAATAGGGAATAATATTAAATAAATACTAGACTATTTATATGGTTCACTATCTATTTACTTGATAAATAAGATTGTAATTTTTCGGAGTTTATTATATAGAAATATATACACATCATGACATTATCATATATAATCACCCAAGAGGTGTTCAGTAACCTTTTCAATTGACCTCAGCCTCGCAGGCTCAGGCTTTAATTTTTTAGTTTTAATGTAGGAAAATCAAATAGATGTAACAATCTAAGTAACATAGAACAAATTTTACTTAAATTTTTTATCGACCTAGTTAAAAATGACAACGTATTTTATCAATTACAAGTTAATTGAGTCAGTCAAGATTCTATGGATATATCCTTTTAAAAATGAGTAATAACACGTAGGTCGTAGACTGAATATTGTAAATGAAAATAAATACAACATTATAACATACATCTGTTGCTACTATTTTGTTCAAAATCCGAGTAAGTAACTCTAGCGTTGCGTCCAGCGGGAAACGCCACCCATTTAGATTTAATCTTGCCTACCATGTTTAGTTGAAAGATTGGTGTCATAAATTAACGGTACAAACTGTTTTGCACTACAAAGTCACGCTTAATTTCTGCTACAGTAACATAAATAAAAAACTCATTATATTTATTATAATCTCTCTCTCTCTTTCCCTTTATCTCTTTTGTAGTTGTTCCATGATGTCTGAGGATCGTGGTCAGCATCAGGGTTACATCTGGCCAGTGTAATCTGTCTCTACTTGAGTCCTGCATATCTTTCACGGTAGCATAGAATTTTGAGAACAAAAACTACTATTCCCTTTAGAATTATTTAATTAGATATTTTACATCACCGGATATTGTAAGAGACATAAATAATAATAAAAGCTTTAATCAAAGTGTTGGATTTCTATTTATAATTTTAATTAACTAAACAAACAAATAAACCAAAAAATCCAACAATGCTGTAATAAACGCTACAGAAACGTTTTTTTATTTAATATAATTTTAATTAAGGAAAAGTAAATCCACCATAAAATAACAACAATGCAATATTACTCAGAAACTCATAATAGAGCGACTGCAGCTTATTCCATTTCAATCTCGAAACTAATGGAAAGGAAAGCAACAATTAAGCTTCAAGTTATCTTATATTCCCACAAGTATAAAGCTCGAGCGAGGCAGCGCAAGAAATCTTTCAACAGATGCTAGTCTCAAAGCTTAAAGTAAGGGAATATTAAATCAGTTGCAAACGAGTAAATTAGTGCAGATACAGTCGAAAGACTGAAGCGAAGCGGCAGGTTGTTCCTGACTGCACTATTGCAAGAAATAGAATTAATTTAAATATAATACGTAGTGAAGTAAGCTACCGTCCTCTTTGAATAGGCTTTAGTCAATACGCATAACGATGGATAAACTAATACAGCAGTAAAAAGAATATAAATCAAAACATAGCGAGGCCTCTGGATAGGCAATAGTCAGTATTTGTAGATATTAAATGATTCACAACGAGTGACGTTACTGATTGTCTAGTGTAACGATGGCTTTCGATTTCCAATCTTCGTCGTGATAAAGAGCATTTAAACGAATTATGACATGAGAAACAATAGCTTATTTACATACATACACAACGCGCCCGATTCCCTGTAGAAGGGTTAGCCAGATCACGGCTCCCCATCTGTCCCGAAACTGGCAATTCTTTTGGTTCTTTGACATTTATACACGCTCGGTGGTTATCATAACTTCTATTATCACCCTTTTCTAATATGGCATCTATCCAACGGTCTTATGTCTTATAGGACGGCCCCTATGTGACCATCCTTCCACTTCACTCACATATATTCCTTTTGTCTACTATCATTCATTAATACGTTATATATTATATAATTTTACTAAAGTTTTCAATAGAGTGTAGTGGAACAAGCCAGTTAACTTACTACCGCAGAATATTAGCATAAAGCGTTCGTTACGGCGCCTCTCCTAGGCGTAATTACAATAAACGTTTATTTAGTTTTGTTTATCTGACCACTAAACTGCTTTGGCACCCGGCTGTAGCCCGAATAAGGCTTTCGTATTGTAAGCTAGTGTTTAGAGCAATTAAGTTAGGTTGCGAACTATTATGGGTTACTATAAATAGTGTGATAAAATAACTACCTTTAGTAATAAAATTTAAGGCGAAATAGATTATAAGATTCATAGAAAACAGAGTTCAACGATGGCGTAAAATCACTATTTTTTGGCTACATATACTGAATACTAACTTTTCATTAAAATCAAAACGCTTTTATCAATTATCATCAAAAATGTTTATCATGTTTGGCGAAACATTAATATAATCTGGTGCACGTTTTTTCCCATTTTTAGAACTTTGCATAATACGAGTATGTATCAAATTATCATCCTATTAATACAATGGCAAACTAGGCAAGTGTTATTAAACGTCACGAAACTTTCAAAGTACAATTTTTCATACCCATATTGTTTACTTGTGACTTAAAGTATTAAAACCAAGCCATTTGTTCTAAGCTAAATTGTTTGAAGGGATGAGCTTTTGAAAGAGATTCCTCTCACGTTACGTCCCTCTCTCTCATATGGTTATATCAATAACCGAAGATAGGTTAGTTTTACCAGACTGTGAGTATTTTTAGCTTGAAGCTGATATTGATGTTTATTTATTTTGTGTTCGAATTGAATTATTCAATTACAAATGCATGACTTTTGGTGTAGAAAGGATCACAATCGCGATGAATATGTATGGAAATTTGTAAATCCATTGTTTTCACAAGTCATCGATTTCAAAGCTTTTTGTCGAGCAAACCAATATATTTGACTGTCTTTATAAGTTTAGAAAACCGTGATATTTATACCAGAAATTGAAAATTTTATAATACTTTATGACTGATTGCTTGTAATATATAAACAAGACAGCTAAACATAATTACATATTTAGATATATTGAAAGACTTTACCAAAAAAGAGCCGGAAAATGGACGTTCATTAATAATTTTATACATGTTTATCTACCTCCAGAGGGTTTGAAATCATGAACCACTTCCACCCATTATTCCCGATCCTGAGAACCCACTTTTATTTTAAATACTTAGTATTTTCATCCGTAGTTCGTAGTAGTATGTACTACGAATCCGGTTCTAGCCATCTCCTGTAAATTATAAAATTCTCTATAAATAAAATAATATTAATTCGACGTAGCTCAGTTGTTGCTTGGCCCTGTATCAGTGGGTACAGGGTTCAAATCCCACTTAAGCATGTACCAATGGAAATGAAGTTTAATGAATTTCTATGAATTTCTATTTCGTAATAAAAACACATTTACGAAATACATCGAATTATACGGTGAGGAAAAACATCATGGACATGGCTTACCACCTGTCACATTGAGTACTGACTTCCTAGTCAACACGTGGGTTCGAGGTGTCCATAGAATTACTATCTTCGCAATTGCAGAGATAGAAACCTGAACCTCTGACTACCCGCAAGGGCTAATGGTCGTGAATGCGTTCGTTTGTTTTTTGTTTTGTTATATTGGCACAAGTTACTAAAAAGGGAGGAAGTATGTTTTGCCCGCGTAATCATTTCAATAAAAACCAAGACCCTTTCCGTTACCGTAGTTCTAACTCTTTTTGCGCCAACGTCTCGTGCAAAAGTTTACACTATTCAGCCAACTAAAAAGCGCAAAAAGTCCGCATTCGCATACAAATTACAGTTTTAGTGTAGCCAACATCGGCTTTGTGATTTTCAGGCTTCACACAAGTTAATTACTTTCCGCGCTCGAGTGGCGCAAAAGTCGTTCCGGCAAAGCATTATGAGTGGAGTCGGATAAACGAAACTGTTACAGTCCGGAGGGACTCATAAACCGGACTCGGGCCGCCATTTAATTAACACGTGTTATTACAGTGTACATGTTGAAATAAAGCTAATGGAATGATTTAAGTTTTGCCTCTAAAGCGCAGGTTTATTATATTTTAATAGGATGTTTGAAGGAAGGATATGGTATGTTATGTTGTTTAAATGTCTATTAATATATGTATTTAAACTGTAATGTAAATTTTATAACAGTCTCGTCCTACAAATTGAAGAAATTCAGTTAAATTATTAGAAAAAGAAAACACTACACTAATAAGTAAATATTTAACATAAATTCTATTCGGAGGTAAACGTTTAAAAACTTTCGTGTCGTTTAAGTTATTGGTGATGCCATAATTCATTATTTGAATTAGGATTCAAAGTTACTTGATCGCATAGTGAACTCTCGCGCCTAAGCCGCAAATGATATTATTATGTAGCATATAACAGACTAGTCGTGGACAGCAGCTTATTTATAAAATCATCTAATAATCTGTTAATAGCCAATCAATTCATAACGCTCTAGACTATTACATTTTTCATTTAAGTTATATAAAGACCTTTCTTGTATCATTCTTGCTCCATAATCATTTAAGTACTTTCAAAATTCTGGTTAAACATAACACTTGTTACATAGCTAATATTCCAGTAATAACGATATGATCTGGGACACAAAATGGCAATTTGGGATTGTTACGAGATGAACGTGCTCGATTCGTTGTCCCAAGGGACTTGATTTGCGATCGGATAAGAGCCCTTGTTAATCACATTAGGCCAGCTAATAAATCGGTAACATTTTTCCAGTAAATTCCAATATGGCGGATGTTTCACGCCTTTAGATTTGTCATTGATTTTTTCCCTGTTGTTTTAAGGGTTCAAATAAATTGTTGTGTTAATTGTGATCGATACTACTAGTTAGATAGATCAGAACTTTTAATGGTTATTGCGCCAATTAATCAGGGTAAGTAGTTGGTGAAATTGACACACGTAGAATATTTGAATTAAGACTTATTTAACTACACCAAACTTATTAGCTATAAGAAACTCATATTAAATTATTTTAAATAATTCCATTCTTGACAATTTATAATTAATATAAAACATATTCTAGACTGAGAATCAGTACCATGTAGTGAAAGGATACCACCACACCATCATCGAATTGAACAGTTTATTTTACATTAAAATCTATGTATCCTAGACCACTTAAATATTAAATAACAATATTTTAAAACCCTGCACAAACCTGGTCATGAAAAGAATGCAATGTAGTTGCCGTTCTTCCTGGCATGTCGTAGGAGGCGACTTAGGGACTAAGGGTAATATAACCCTATTTCTATATGTTCCATTATGATATCGCAACAAATATTCATGCTAAAATGACCTAGGAGATTACTTATATCTCCGAGGTTCTATACACCTCGAAAGAGATATGAATGTACATATTTGTATTTAATAGAATAAAGGTATAAATAACACCATTATATTTTCCCAAAATGTAAATTAATGGTAGTACGTGAAAAACGAAATACCATAGCCGACAGCTAAATATTCCTCACAGGCCCCCATATATCAATGTTAGTGGGGTGCTGTCCCAACTATGAGTAATGGCCATTATTCTTTTTATTGTCACCCATTCACCACTAAAACTCTAACATGAACGATAAGATTATAGTGTAACTGTATCTATGTATGTACGTACTGTGACATAACATATTTTATTGACAAATCTTACCTTAAATAATCTTATTTCATTTTAATTATTTCTTCATTATTATTATTTATTTGTCATATTATGAATTTTCTGATTTATTTTTCAAAATAAGTGTGATAGAGATAGATCTATGTGTATTTTTGATTTTTTGCACATATGTGATGAAACGTATGCCTATGACTTGCATTTTTATAATATGTGTCATGATATTTTACATGTCAAATGGTATTGTTACTTAAAAGATTCTTTACTGTAGGAACCATCCGTAAGGATTCAGTAATAGAATACACCACTCCTCGAGACAAGCACTGACCTACTTTTAAATAAATCTTAGCTCGACGTTAAAAAAAAGAAAACGTGTAGCTTTCCCTGATTTAAAATTTTAAATCTACCCATCTCACCCAGATGTTGGGTCCGGAATGCCGTTTCTATAAATGTATTATTTATTATATCCTTTTATTCAACAGGAACAACAACGAGAATAGTTCAGTGGTAAGGGTTTTTCCCTCAATCAGCAGGTTTAAGGTTCAATACGTACCACAATAAGGAATGATCAAGTTTTCTGAATTTCGAACGTTTTTGCAATTTGTTTTTCTGTAATATATGTATGTATGTAATGCACGAATTCTAGGGGCGTGTTGAGTGAAAAATACAAGACAATAACCTAGCTAAACAATCGGAATAGAGTTACTCTTACACGGCGACGTGGAATACCACCTATTACTACATATAGATGCTGAATATAATAGCAAAAACAACTATCACAGATCCGCAAGTTTGGTGAGAGACACTTAACTATTCTTGACTACTTCAACCGGAATCATATCTCTGTGCTTTCCGAGTACACTTAAACGTCTGACCAGCCCGAAACTCAAAGCTAATGCTACGTTGTGTACGTTATAAACAGCAATAAATTGTCACACGTCACCGGATTAGATTAAACCAAGGCGAGGGTCTAAGCAAACGTAACCTTTACTAATTTCGACGATATCGCATCGAGTGCGACAGACGCTGTCGGAATTGAATTACTCCGGCCCAGGCCAGTGTTTGCGGGGACGTGAGTAATCAAATGTAATTGCCACGGGCACAATCTATGTCTATCAACAGTATCAAATGGAACAATAAATACTCGCTCCAAGATGGTGTACTGTATGGGAGGTGTCCGTGATTGAGTGACCAACATGCACTGAGTAATGGTATGTGGCCACTCGAAACCTACTTTTGTAACACACTTTCATATGATTTTGATCATTTTAAATATTATTCGTTATATCACTTCACTAGTTTTAGACACGCATACCTCTGGCTACTTTGCAAATTATAAATGTTAAACCTATGCATGTAAACGTCTCTTTGTTCTTTGTAGGATGTACAGAACCTTACTTTTTACAATAAAAAACTTCATTACAATGGGTAATATTTTATCAAAACTAAACCTTCACAAAAACCAACCACTAAACCGCAGAATTACTCACTCCACCCCAGAACAAAACTTACGCATAAAGCGGGTCTTGTAAACGCACCATTATGGTAAGTTAACATCTAAAACATTACATCGGAGAGCGCAGTTAGCGTAATTTATTAATGGGCCGGCCGCTCTGTGGTTGCCAAATAAACGCTTTTGTTTGCCGGCACCGAATCACGAAACTAAATCACCCGAAGTTGTCTATTGAGTAAATTCCTAGGTATTAGAGCAATTCACTGGGTTATTGAGTGTCCACTGAGTTGAGGCTTGGTTGGGAATTTAAGCTGAATGGCAAGATGGACTGTTTTGCGGTGATTGGATAAAATGGGCACTGGACTCGATAATTCTTTTGAAGTAGTGAAACAGGTGTTGATTCTAGTGGAAATAGTTTTCTAATGGCTAAAGATTTAAGAATGTTCGTTGCTGGTAAATCATGTTTCTGATTATCAGATCTTACAGAAGAATCATTCGTTTTAAGGCGGTTGTACGTAGTGTGAAGAACAGAAGAGCATGTATGACAAGGCTAATGGGTGAAAATGAAGCAAGAGAGATTTGATAGTCTCTGCCTATCCCGTTGGGGAAATAGAGGCGAAAATATGTATACGTATGTATGTACACAATAATTATTTATTGAATGTATTCATAATTAAGGAACATAAGTTAACTTTGAAATTTATATTATATTAATGTCTTCCCTTTTGGATCATGTAGAACTACTCCACTCAAATCGAAACCGTAACTTCACATTATCAAATTATCTGTCAGTAACCACAGAAATACAGGCGCTTTACATAAAATGACCAGCCACTAAAACTTTACAAAGAACACAGTTTCAAAAAGGCTGCCATTCTAGGAACATCTGTGAGCATACATTTACAAGATTTACATCGGAATGGCACGTAACTCACACCACCGGCCCAAACTGCAAGTGCAGAATCTTTTCATATCCAACAGGAAATTCCACTCAATTCAGGCTCCAGACATTGTGCTATTATTATTTTATACATACTTACATTCACGTTTTTCAATCCCTTTTGAGGTGAACAGAGGAGATTTATTATCTCCCAGGTCACTTTTTAACCTAAATATTAAGGTTGTAATGTCATATGGAAAATTGGTGACAGGCTGCCCATCGCTCAATTGATCCCATTTTGCCCTTGTCCCTTAGTTGCCTCCTATAACATGCCAGTGAGAACGGCAGCAAAATTAGCTTCTTCTTGCACCCCATACAGGCACTTATACAAAATTTTATTTTATACTACGAACTAATCTTATACAGTCGACGCTGAGTTGAGGGCGGCTGGGTTGAGTTGGAGGGACGCGGAGTGCAATGCACAGGACAGAAGCGGTTGGCGACGTCTCACGAAGGCCCTCTGTGCCACGGGGTACCATAGGATGACAACAACAACAACAAAATCTTATTCGATTTTAGACGTAAATTTAATTATTGTCTCTGGATGAATTTAACACGATAAGAAAGGCAAATATTAGTATCGGTATGTTCTAGACTAGGTTGAGACAATAACAATAAATGGAACCGTTCATTATTCGTTTCCATTATATCATAACTAACTGAATCTTATGAGTTTATCTTGGAAAGAGCTATATAACTTTGCAGACAACTAATTAATGAAGAATACTAAGAATTATTCAACTTTAAAGCTATAATAATGAAAGGAATCATTCAATTCCACCTACACATTTGAGTAGATGTCTATGAATTAATACATAAAGGTATATATATATATATATATATATATATATCTATGTACATTATGTCGTAATGTTGATGATACTTGCAACCACTAATTCCTCGTACAACCACAACTTGCAAATGCGACCGGATGCGTGAATTTCATTGATCAATAACTTTAGAATAGCTTTACATTATCAATATACCATTTACAAACGATTTCAGGACTATTTGCGGGATAGTCAGAGATTCGGGTGTCCGTCTTCGCAATTGTGGAGGCTGTGATTCTGAAACTGACTACTACGTGTTTGGGGGAACAGGTAGGTTTCATCAAGATGTTTTCCCGCAGCGTAATTAATATTAATCAATATCAATATGTTTCGCAAGTATATTGGTGTTTAATCTTGTAACACATGTATATGTAAGCATTACAGAACACAAGTGAGCATTGTTTTCCTATAAAAGATTCCGGATCCAAACCATAGTAAGCAAAAGATAAGAAAATATACCTTGATATAAAACAATGTTTATTATATAGGTTGCTTAATATCTGATAAAATAACTACCTTTAGTAATAAAATTTAAGGCGAAATAGATTATAAGATTCATAGAAAACAGAGTTCAACGATGGCGTAAAATCACTATTTTTTGGCTACATATACTGAATACTAACTTTTCATTAAAATCAAAACGCTTTTATCAATTATCATCAAAAATGTTTATCATGTTTGGCGAAACATTAATATAATCTGGTGCACGTTTTTCCCATTTTTAGAACTTTGCATAATACGAGTATGTATCAAATTATCATCCTATTAATACAATGGCAAACTAGGCAAGTGTTATTAAACGTCACGAAACTTTCAAAGTACAATTTTTCATACCCATATTGTTTACTTGTGACTTAAAGTATTAAAACCAAGCCATTTGTTCTAAGCTAAATTGTTTGAAGGGATGAGCTTTTGAAAGAGATTCCTCTCACGTTACGTCCCTCTCTCTCATATGGTTATATCAATAACCGAAGATAGGTTAGTTTTACAAACACAGACAAAAAATCATTTTAATACAGACTGTGAGTATTTTTAGCTTGAAGCTGATATTGATGTTCATTTATTTTGTGTTCGAATTGAATTATTCCATTACAAATGCATGACTTTTGGTGTAGAAAGGATCACAATCGCGATGAATATGTATGGAAATTTGTAAATCCATTGTTTTCACAAGTCATCGATTTCAAAGCTTTTTGTCGAGCAAACCAATATATTTGACTGTCTTTATAAGTTTAGAAAACCGTGATATTTATACCAGAAATTGAAAATTTTATAATACTTTATGACTGATTGCTTGTAATATATAAACAAGACAGCTAAACATAATTACATATTTAGATATATTGAAAGACTTTACCAAAAAAGAGCCGGAAAATGGACGTTCATTAATAATTTTATACATGTTTATCTACCTCCAGAGGGTTTGAAATCATGAACCACTTCCACCCATTATTCCCGATCCTGAGAACCCACTTTTATTTTAAATACTTAGTATTTTCATCCGTAGTTCGTAGTAGTATGTACTACGAATCCGGTTCTAGCCATCTCCTGTAAATTATAAATTCTCTATAAATAAAATAATATTAATTCGACGTAGCTCAGTTGTTGCTTGGCCCTGTATCAGTGGGTACAGGGTTCAAATCCCACTTAAGCATGTACCAATGGAAATGAAGTTTAATGAATTTCTATGAATTTCTATTTCGTAATAAAAACACATTTACGAAATACATCGAATTATACGGTGAGGAAAAACATCATGGACATGGCTTACCACCTGTCACATTGAGTACTGACTTCCTAGTCAACACGTGGGTTCGAGGTGTCCATAGAATTACTATCTTCGCAATTGCAGAGATAGAAACCTGAACCTCTGACTACCCGCAAGGGCTAATGGTCGTGAATGCGTTCGTTTGTTTTTTGTTTTGTTATATTGGCACAAGTTACTAAAAAGAGTGGAAGTATGTTTTGCCCGCGTAATCATTTCAATAAAAACCAAGACCCTTTCCGTTACCGTAGTTCTAACTCTTTTTGCGCCAACGTCTCGTGCAAAAGTTTACACTATTCAGCCAACTAAAAAGCGCAAAAAGTCCGCATTCGCATACAAATTACAGTTTTAGTGTAGCCAACATCGGCTTTGTGATTTTCAGGCTTCACACAAGTTAATTACTTTCCGCGCTCGAGTGGCGCAAAAGTCGTTCCGGCAAAGCATTATGAGTGGAGTCGGATAAACGAAACTGTTACAGTCCGGAGGGACTCATAAACCGGACTCGGGCCGCCATTTAATTAACACGTGTTATTACAGTGTACATGTTGAAATAAAGCTAATGGAATGATTTAAGTTTTGCCTCTAAAGCGCAGGTTTATTATATTTTAATAGGATGTTTGAAGGAAGGATATGGTATGTTATGTTGTTTAAATGTCTATTAATATATGTATTTAAACTGTAATGTAAATTTTATAACAGTCTCGTCCTACAAATTGAAGAAATTCAGTTAAATTATTAGAAAAAGAAAACACTACACTAATAAGTAAATATTTAACATAAATTCTATTCGGAGGTAAACGTTTAAAAACTTTCGTGTCGTTTAAGTTATTGGTGATGCCATAATTCATTATTTGAATTAGGATTCAAAGTTACTTGATCGCATAGTGAACTCTCGCGCCTAAGCCGCAAATGATATTATTATGTAGCATATAACAGACTAGTCGTGGACAGCAGCTTATTTATAAAATCATCTAATAATCTGTTAATAGCCAATCAATTCATAACGCTCTAGACTATTACATTTTTCATTTAAGTTATATAAAGACCTTTCTTGTATCATTCTTGCTCCATAATCATTTAAGTACTTTCAAAATTCTGGTTAAACATAACACTTGTTACATAGCTAATATTCCAGTAATAACGATATGATCTGGGACACAAAATGGCAATTTGGGATTGTTACGAGATGAACGTGCTCGATTCGTTGTCCCAAGGGACTTGATTTGCGATCGGATAAGAGCCCTTGTTAATCACATTAGGCCAGCTAATAAATCGGTAACATTTTTCCAGTAAATTCCAATATGGCGGATGTTTCACGCCTTTAGATTTGTCATTGATTTTTTCCCTGTTGTTTTAAGGGTTCAAATAAATTGTTGTGTTAATTGTGATCGATACTACTAGTTAGATAGATCAGAACTTTTAATGGTTATTGCGCCAATTAATCAGGGTAAGTAGTTGGTGAAATTGACACACGTAGAATATTTGAATTAAGACTTATTTAACTACACCAAACTTATTAGCTATAAGAAACTCATATTAAATTATTTTAAATAATTCCATTCTTGACAATTTATAATTAATATAAAACATATTCTAGACTGAGAATCAGTACCATGTAGTGAAAGGATACCACCACACCATCATCGAATTGAACAGTTTATTTTACATTAAAATCTATGTATCCTAGACCACTTAAATATTAAATAACAATATTTTAAAACCCTGCACAAACCTGGTCATGAAAAGAATGCAATGTAGTTGCCGTTCTTCCTGGCATGTCGTAGGAGGCGACTTAGGGACTAAGGGTAATATAACCCTATTTCTATATGTTCCATTATGATATCGCAACAAATATTCATGCTAAAATGACCTAGGAGATTACTTATATCTCCGAGGTTCTATACACCTCGAAAGAGATATGAATGTACATATTTGTATTTAATAGAATAAAGGTATAAATAACACCATTATATTTTCCCAAAATGTAAATTAATGGTAGTACGTGAAAAACGAAATACCATAGCCGACAGCTAAATATTCCTCACAGGCCCCCATATATCAATGTTAGTGGGGTGCTGTCCCAACTATGAGTAATGGCCATTATTCTTTTTATTGTCACCCATTCACCACTAAAACTCTAACATGAACGATAAGATTATAGTGTAACTGTATCTATGTATGTACGTACTGTGACATAACATATTTTATTGACAAATCTTACCTTAAATAATCTTATTTCATTTTAATTATTTCTTCATTATTATTATTTATTTGTCATATTATGAATTTTCTGATTTATTTTTCAAAATAAGTGTGATAGAGATAGATCTATGTGTATTTTTGATTTTTTGCACATATGTGATGAAACGTATGCCTATGACTTGCATTTTTATAATATGTGTCATGATATTTTACATGTCAAATGGTATTGTTACTTAAAAGATTCTTTACTGTAGGAACCATCCGTAAGGATTCAGTAATAGAATACACCACTCCTCGAGACAAGCACTGACCTACTTTTAAATAAATCTTAGCTCGACGTTAAAAAAAAGAAAACGTGTAGCTTTCCCTGATTTAAAATTTTAAATCTACCCATCTCACCCAGATGTTGGGTCCGGAATGCCGTTTCTATAAATGTATTATTTATTATATCCTTTTATTCAACAGGAACAACAACGAGAATAGTTCAGTGGTAAGGGTTTTTCCCTCAATCAGCAGGTTTAAGGTTCAATACGTACCACAATAAGGAATGATCAAGTTTTCTGAATTTCGAAAAACGTTTTTGCAATTTATTTTTCTATAATGTATGTATGTATGTAATGCACGAATTCTAGGGCGTGTTGAGTGAAAAATACAAGACAATAACCTAGCTAACAATCGGAATAGAGTTACTCTTATACGGCGACGTGGAATATCACCTATTACTACATATAGATGCTGAATATAAGAGCAAAAACAACTATCACAGATCCGCAAGTTTGGTGAGAGACACTTAACTATTCTTGACTACTTCAACCGGAATCATATCTCTGTGCTTTCCGAGTACACTTAAACGTCTGACCAGCCCGAAACTCAAAGCTAATGCTACGTTGTGTACGTTATAAACAGCAATAAATTGTCACACGTCACCGGATTAGATTAAACCAAGGCGAGGGTCTAAGCAAACGTAACCTTTACTAATTTCGACGATATCGCATCGAGTGTGACAGACGCTGTCGGAATTGAATTACTCCGGCCCAGGCCAGTGTTTGCGGGGACGTGAGTAATCAAATGTAATTGCCACGGGCACAATCTATGTCTATCAACAGTATCAAATGGAACAATAAATACTCGCTCCAAGATGGTGTACTGTATGGGAGGTGTCCGTGATTGAGTGACCAACATGCACTGAGTAATGGTATGTGGCCACTCGAAACCTACTTTTGTAACACACTTTCATATGATTTTGATCATTTTAAATATTATTCGTTATATCACTTCACTAGTTTTAGACACGCATACCTCTGGCTACTTTGCAAATTATAAATGTTAAACCTATGCATGTAAACGTCTCTTTGTTCTTTGTAGGATGTACAGAACCTTACTTTTTACAATAAAAAACTTCATTACAATGGGTAATATTTTATCAAAACTAAACCTTCACAAAAACCAACCACTAAACCGCAGAATTACTCACTCCACCCCAGAACAAAACTTACGCATAAAGCGGGTCTTGTAAACGCACCATTATGGTAAGTTAACATCTAAAACATTACATCGGAGAGCGCAGTTAGCGTAATTTATTAATGGGCCGGCCGCTCTGTGGTTGCCAAATAAACGCTTTTGTTTGCCGGCACCGAATCACGAAACTAAATCACCCGAAGTTGTCTATTGAGTAAATTCCTAGGTATTAGAGCAATTCACTGGGTTATTGAGTGTCCACTGAGTTGAGGCTTGGTTGGGAATTTAAGCTGAATGGCAAGATGGACTGTTTTGCGGTGATTGGATAAAATGGGCACTGGACTCGATAATTCTTTTGAAGTAGTGAAACAGGTGTTGATTCTAGTAGAAATAGTTTTCTAATGGCTAAAGATTTAAGAATGTTCGTTGCTGGTAAATCATGTTTCTGATTATCAGATCTTACAGAAGAATCATTCGTTTTAAGGCGGTTGTACGTAGTGTGAAGAACAGAAGAGCATGTATGACAAGGCTAATTGGTTAAAATGAAGCAAGAGAGATTTGATAGTCTCTGTCTATCCCGTTGGGGAAATAGAGGCGAAAATATGTATACGTATGTAAGTACACAATAATTATTTATTGAATGCATTCATAATTAAGGAACATAAGTTAACTTTGAAATTTATATTATATTAATGTCTTCCCTTTTGGATCATGTAGAACTACTCCACTCAAATCGAAACCGTAACTTCACATTATCAAATTATCTGTCAGTAACCACAGAAATACAGGCGCTTTACATAAAATGACCAGCCACTAAAACTTTACAAAGAACACAGTTTCAAAAAGGCTGCCATTCTAGGAACATCTGTGAGCATACATTTACAAGATTTACATCGGAATGGCACGTAACTCACACCACCGGCCCAAACTGCAAGTGCAGAATCTTTTCATATCCAACAGGAAATTCCACTCAATTCAGGCTCCAGACATTGTGCTATTATTATTTTATACATACTTACATTCACGTTTTTCAATCCCTTTTGAGGTGAACAGAGGAGATTTATTATCTCCCAGGTCACTTTTTAACCTAAATATTAAGGTTGTAATGTCATATGGAAAATTGGTGACAGGCTGCCCATCGCCCAATTGATCCCATTTTGCCCTTGTCCCTTAGTTGCCTCCTATAACATGCCAGTGAGAACGGCAGCAAAATTAGCTTCTTCTTGCACCCCATACAGGCACTTATACAAAATTTTATTTTATACTACGAACTAATCTTATACAGTCGACGCTGAGTTGAGGGCGGCTGGGTTGAGTTGGAGGGACGCGGAGTGCAATGCACAGGACAGAAGCGGTTGGCGACGTCTCACGAAGGCCCTCTGTGCCACGGGGTACCATAGGATGACAACAACAACAACAAAATCTTATTCGATTTTAGACGTAAATTTAATTATTGTCTCTGGATGAATTTAACACGATAAGAAAGGCAAATATTAGTATCGGTATGTTCTAGACTAGGTTGAGACAATAACAATAAATGGAACCGTTCATTATTCGTTTCCATTATATCATAACTAACTGAATCTTATGAGTTTATCTTGGAAAGAGCTATATAACTTTGCAGACAACTAATTAATGAAGAATACTAAGAATTATTCAACTTTAAAGCTATAATAATGAAAGGAATCATTCAATTCCACCTACACATTTGAGTAGATGTCTATGAATTATACATAAAGGTATATATAGATTATGTCGTAATGTTGATGATACTTGCAACCACTAATTCCTCGTACAACCACAACTTGCAAATGCGACATGATGCGTGAATTTCATTGATCAATAACTTTAGAATAGCTTTACATTATCAATATACCATTTACAAACGATTTCAGGACTATTCGCGGGATAGTCAGAGATTCAGGTGTCCGTCTTCGCAATTGTGGAGGCTGTGATTCTGAAACTGACTACTACGTGTTTGGGGAACAGGTAGGTTTCATCAAGATGTTTTCCCGCAGCGTAATTAATATTAATCAATATCAATATGTTTCGCAAGTATATTGGTGTTTAATCTTGTAACACATGTATATGTAAGCATTACAGAACACAAGTGAGCATTGTTTTCCTATAAGAGATTCCGGATCCAAACCATAGTAAGCAAAAGATAAGAAAATATACCTTGATATAAAACAATGTTTATTATATAGGTTGCTTAATATCTGATGAAAAACTATTTAGACACAACCATTATTAAATTAATCTACTTTTAATGAGTTTAATTAATTGTGTATATAGACACGCTACCCTTAGACTATTCCACACAATATTCATCAATACTCATGTATTGTATCTTATACTACTACCTCCAAAAGGCTTTCAGACGTGCAGGCAGTATGAATTTCGCATTATCGTAGTCCACCAAGCCCAACTTCGCATCGCTACAGGAGACTAACATAATGAGAGTATGAGCTTCGGATGGAAGCAAGTTTGCTACATTTTGCCTCTAAGCTAATTCCAACATATTTGCTTAAAACTACTAACTGATGAAGCTATAGCTAATAATGTACTTAGAATATGATGAATATTATAGTCAGATAGATGTTGTAGTGATAAAGGGTGACGTATGAGGATATGTATAAGTGTCAATTAAGTGATTGTCGGGATCAGGACAGATGAAGATCCGTGTTCTCTGCTCTATGCGAGCAATGTTTTATGAAATTAGTTGTTTAGATAATTATTGAGGTATTATTAAAAACAATGCAAGAAACTTTTGGGTGATAGACAGTGGTATAATGCCATGAGGTTTGAATTTCTACATCGTTAATTGAGAAAATAAAAAAAAAACTCTAATATTGCCTTAGAACGAGTTAAATCAACAGGTACTGTTGTAATGTAACAAGAAAAACATTAAATTTCCCAAAAACATAACTATTTAATCATTTAATTAATTTACAACAAAAATTACAATTACCCACAACATAATAATTTTTTGAAACAAAATTGCTAACAAAGTACAAGAATACAAATCTAGTGTTCTAGTTTACTTATATAAGCTACACAGTGTCCTATTGAACCCAGCTGCCTTCCCTCGAACTGTGAATTATTAAGTGGCCGAGTGCTAAGCTCGAGATGGCTCTTTTATATCTCAAAACACTTTGAGCGCACTTTGGCTTGCGATGATTCTTTTCAAGCCGAGACTTGATTCATTAAGCTCTACTTAGAAAACATAAGACGCCGTTGAGCTTTTTTACGCTACCACGTTTTAGTACGTGAAGGAAAAAATAGCGTAAAAAATAGGATAGGAATAACAAAAATGGTGATGAAGAATATAGTGTGAATAGAATTGTACTGGGAAGTAAAAATAATGCTAACTGGCTTTCGCTCTTTCCGAACTGTAGGAGGTGACAAAAGGATAAGGGATAAAATTAATCTATTAGACGATGGGCAAGCAACCTGTTACCATTGTTTCACATGACGTGACAATCCCAATATTCATGCTAAAAGTGACCTAGGGGATATTGTCGTATCTCTGAAATCAGTGTAATGCTAGAACTCAATAACATATGGTGAATCAATAAAAGGTTGCTATCCCATTGCTTAGTTTCTTTAATTTGACTTATTTCCTACATATCTTCTTACTTATGTATAGGTATAAAACAACAACTATTTAGCATTCTATGTACGTCCCTAGAAATGAAGATCTTAATACCCTATTCATGTACAAATCTTACCTATAAAGTATCATAATAATACTAAGACATTTAACTAAATATCTGAACACGTAAATCTATATATCATACCGAGCTAACTCTACTGACACATGCGGTGAAGTTTAAATTTAATTAACGTCACATTTTGATGTCCGCAAGCTGACTCGAGTAGGAAAATGATAATCTGATTCCACAGTCATATTGCAGAACTATTTTCGTTTGATAAACTGGAATAACTTGTTCAGTGGAACTATTTCTAATTGCATTTGGTATTGCAATGGAATTCAATTAAATGGAATACAGACATGTGTGTTTAATAAGACATAATATCGGTGACGAAATATTAACTGTTTAGAGTAAAGTTGCTATGAATATTATATAGAATATTGGCATCAAATTGCTAAGCCCTTGTTTATAAGAGCCTCTTTTTTTATTATAAATATAATTATTAAATATAAAATTTATTATTATTATAAATATAATTTTTATTATATAATATTTTTATTATAAAATAGCTAGGATCTAACTACGAAATATTAAATTTATTATTATTATAAATATAATTTTTATTATATAATATTTTTATTATAAAATAGCTAGGATCTAACTACGAAATATTTACCAATATAAAATGGTCGATATACAATCGAGCTACGTGATTTCTGTCTATCCCTCCATAGGGAAAAAACGTTATTTCTATGTATCTAAGTACCAATAAAATGCTCCGCCATACCGTACAAACTCCACATAACTGAGGTCGTCAAATAAAAATGATTGCAGGAAATAATTCACCTATTGCCCCGTAGTTATAGCCTCGACCTTCGCGTTACACCTCGGCGCACAAATATTCCACAGAATACGAAATAACTGCCCGAATGTGCCTTTGATACATGGTAGAAGAGCAATAAATCGTGTGTGTATCCCATTTATATATTTTATGCGCCGTATAAAGGCATTAATGGTTACTTAGCCTCCAAAAGCGGTTTGGCTGTAACGTGAAAGCTCGGGTCAGTGTTTTTTGGCTGATTTAGGAAAGCTCTAGGCTTCTTAGATTTGATAATAAATGAGTGAGAGTAGAAGATGTATGTAAATATTAATGTCAAGATAATTTCTAGATATTTTATGTATAACTTTAATATAGTAAACGTTGAGAAAGGTTAAGTTAATTTATTTACTTCAAAAGCTTAAACGAATAACATGAATGTGTAAAAATTATGAATCTTTAAAGTATTATTTGTGTAAATGAATGTTACTTGCGCTTAAAATCTTAAGCATTGTCCAATTAATTTATTGAATTAGGAAAACACAAACGCTCACATACTAGATTAATTGAATAGAAAAAAACACTAATATTTGATTAACAAGATAATTATAACAACCTATTTGTTTCTTGGTAATACGCATCGCTGCAAATAAGAGAACTCATCACATTTTTTCTTCATCCCCAAAACCTTCAAAACAAACTCTCTCCCCCTCAAAATAGAGCTGCTTTTCAATCAGCACTTAATCGTAACTAGCAAATAAATAATATAAAATCCTCAGATGCAGCTGAAACAAGTCAAAACTCGTTAGCGACCCTTTGTCTGAGCAAACGAACTTTGCGACGAGAAACTTTTACTCTCCTTTTGTGAATACTTTGGACAAACAAAATGTTTTCTCTCAAGATTTGGCTAGTCAAGTGGAAATGCTTATGGCGGGGTTCAGTTATATTGCAGCGGGAGTCGAGGTGAATAACATATAGATACCTATAAGTGCTTTTAGGGTGTGTAAACCCTTTCGGTCTAGTCAGAAGTGGAGTGTCTGTGCAACTGTGTACTGTGATTGTCTTTGGTAAGTCGAAACTTACTTTTTACCGGATCTCAATGTCTAACAGGTGAGTAACACTTAGTTTTGTTACTATAGATATGTCTGTCCTTATTATAGTTTCATACTCGAAGTATGTATATGTAAATAATACATATACTGTATAAATAACATATTTTTAGTATCACGTTATATTATTCGACTAAGCGAAATCCATGTAATGTCAAAATCATTTGTTTAAGTAAGATTAATTTATGTATACAATCCTTCCAATGTCATAATGCAGTTTTTCAGTGTTTATAAATAAACCACACCTGTTTTCCAACAGAAATATAAAGTTTATTTACACGTAGAGTGCTATTATTATGCGAAATTCACTTTATTTCATCCATATTTTAATATTCACAATACGCAATGATGAACAACAATAAACAGAAAATAAATTAAACTCAAGTTGGTTCAGCACGCTGGTTATAGTCGCTCCATTTCGTCGAAACTTTATTCCCATGTTGTTTCTAACGGTGCATATATCAAAACTGCTACGCAAAATAAACACGACCATAAAGGAACTTTTCAAATAATTGCTAAGCGTATTAATTTTCAAATAACTCGGAATAATATAAACGTAGCCATTAAACATGGCACAGATGATAGAGACTTAAATGACTTATGTTAATATTTTGGGAGATTATCGTTTTTTAGTAATTCGACGTACCTCAGTTGTTTGGGGCTTGGCTTTGTATTAGTGGGTACAGGGTTCAAATCCCGCTTGAGCATGTACCAATGGAAATGAATTTTCATGAATTTCTATATACATTTTCGTAATAAAAACACATTTACGAAATGCATCGAATTATACGGTGAGGGAAAACACAGCGAGGAAACCTACCTGTTCGTGGAACAGGTAATAGTTAGTGCTTGTTAATGGCGACATGACTGACCACCTGTCACATTGAGTACTGACTATCTGGTTAACACGTGGGTTCGAGGTGTCCATAGAATTACTACCTTCGCAATTGTGAAGATGGAAACCTGAACCTCTGACTACCCCGCAAGGGTTAATGGTCGTGAATGCGTTTGTTTTTTTTATCATCGTTTTTTTATTTTACAAAGTCATACTTTTTTATTAAATATACCTACATGAGACGACCCGTTTTCTCGTAAAATGACTTACGTTGTTATCTCTAATCAAATTAAGTTAATAATGAAAACGCTACTATAATGTAAATATATTCCAATAAGTATCTACAAATATATTAATGCTAGTCTACGTATGACATAAATTTTAACAATGAAATACCTAAATTCGCCTGAAATAACGTATATATTTTTACATTCACATAAAAAGATGGCAACATAAACCCAATTACTAAAAGACGCCATTTTCTTTTTTGGAAATCTCTTCGCGCGGGAATATGCTAAACCAATTTTTCATATTCCCTGCGATGCATATCTGGAGACACGTTCAAATAATAAAACACGATTTTGGCACCGCCCATGATCAGCTGTATCTGCGGATATGGTTCTGGCACAAAATACTAGGAATCTGGCTTACTGCACTGCTTTTATTATGTATGTACGGCTTGCACCTGATGTATATAAAAGTATGCGAATGGCTGCTAACAGGATGGCTTGATTTCGGAGAATTCTAATAGTTCTGAGATAGACTGATGAATATAGGACTCATGGCGTTTCGCTGTTAGTATTTATGCATCAACTCCCTTAATAGGTTAAAAAGAGGTCTTTTTTCAAAGACCAATCTTTTTCTACTTTCACAATTAGCCATTTCTTCTTCACGCAGCAACTAAAACAGAGTCATCAGCACAAAACCTCATGAGAGACTTTATTTATCGGCTGCATTAGTTTGAGTTATATTCCCTAAAACGATTAATAAAATATTACACCATCATAACATATATATATTAAAACATACTTAAGTGTATATTTTAATATACGCTCACGTGCTTCTTTATTCAAAATTAATTCAAATGGACACCACTTCAAAGACAAAATATCTCTTCAGTCGCCTAAAAAGCGTAAAAGAGAACATAGTCCAAATTAAACATCCATACAAAGAGGCCCCAAAGATATCAATTAATTGGATAGTGCGCGGTCACGGGTTGTAATTAAGCGGTTTCCGTCTGTGCCCCATAAAAGAGATAGCAAGTCAAAAAGCTTTAATTATTTCGCCAGACGATGCTGCACTGTAAGTTTAATTAAACAGTTATGTTGGTATTACGGTATGTACTCGGTGGCAAAGTCTTTTCGTTTGTTGAAAAAAAGAAAATAAAAAAACAAGGCGGTCCAAGGGTATTTATTAATTGTACTACGGGTTAAAAGTAATAGAGTTCAGTCGCTAGTTGAAATTTCCTCAGCGATCTACATAACAAAGATTATTAATTTGTCTTATTTCAATATTCTATAAGACCAAAATGAATCTACTATTAAAAATAAAAAATATAGATTATCGACGAGCAGCTGCACGTATGTTACGTGTTACAATCGTTATAAATTATGATGGACTCGATATCTTAAATGAGCTGCACTACGAATTCTTCGGAAACTCAAAACCAACATTCCCAATTTAGTCAGTACCCTTGTAACAAAATATGAAACTTAAAGCTTGGTAAGCAGTTTACACATATTAAAATTATCTTAACTATTCATATTAAAATGTAAATACACCTCGAAATTCTGACTTAGTTCCAATTCACAAAATTCACAAATTAAGTAAATTCAAACATATACAAGTTTAGTAAACAGCTAATCTTAAGCATTCTCATCGATGTCTTTGGCTCAATAGCAAAGTGCCTATTCCTAACGGAGACGCTGTTTGGCGTCCCCGTGGCTTCGCTGAGAAAACGAGATAACGCCTCACTGTAACAGACTTATAATGAAACTTCAAGTCTAGAACGGAGACTTCTTAGTCTTTGGAATAACTCAATTCCAGCGGTTGGTTTGCTTTCTATTATGCACATTATCTGGCGTGTACCGAAGGTTATTAAGACGCTTTGTGTGCGTTTCTTCCTGGTTTTAATATAGCAATATTATGTATTATATGTGTTTTAATAGATGAATCACATCTGTTTTAGCTCCGTTAGAAGTAGATATTATATACTCCATCACTTAAAGCATGTATTACTGATAATGCGTGTATGCGAAAGAAAAGAGAAACACTCAAGTGTTTGATGCCAGAACAAGTTGAAAATTGATTGACCATTCGACAAGCAGATTTTGTCATTGCTGATTATAGCAGACTTTCTTGTAACGTACATCAACGCTAATTATTAAAAAAAGTCTGATTTTAACTTTATTATGTTTAATGGATGTGTGTAATGGACAGGACATTCCGTCAAATGTGCTATATTCTCGCTGAACAAACACGTAGCAAACTGCTTCTTTCCATCCTCGGTTCCTTTGTTTCGCCATTTAGAGAAGTCGCTGCATATTCCTATTCCGAGTGCAACCAATCTTTGGCAGCAGGTGCCTCTCACGCGAGCAAATGTGATAGAAAACGCTCATGAATAACAACGAGCGTGCCGAGGCAATTTCGCTTCTTTAAATCATTTATTCCTGCGACTACAAACCTTATAATTGGGTGGGGAATACATTAAACGTGTTTCAATTTGTATTGTGTTTTTTGCTCATACATTTATGTGTTAGCAGAGTTTTAGTGCGTTAAGACAGTACTTTGGTTTCGCTAGTACATAACGACACCTGTTCAGCATAAATTTTCTTTGAGTACGTTACCAAGATATGGTGGGTGAATCATCTGTATGTTATATAAATCCTTGTATCCCCACTTCCGTGAAGATCAAAGTCACATCTGGTCAGATAAGTTAGATCACACAATAACAACGTTGCAACAACGATTCTCAAAGGTATAGGATCTACGTATACCTAGATGACACTATTACGAGCTACGTCTATTATGCATCAATGTTCCAACTTCACAAAAGTTCAACTTCATATTCCATAGAACTGTTACGTAACATGCACAACAAATATTCATTTGGGAAATGTACATGGACCGTGGAAGTCCTCGGATAGTTGATAAATTATCATGAAATCCGGGAGCGGGGCGTTTCAGCGACATCGAGTCGAAAGAGCATTCGGAAATAAACAACTTAATACATCACAACGAATATGATCGATGCGAGGTGTCATCGAAAGCCCCGAGGCGATCAAAATATGAGAAGTCAGTGTTGTAGAGAAGTGGTAACTGCGAAGTAAAAGGTTGCAGTGGTGTGAAAATATTGTCGGTACGAAGTAGGTTTTTGAATACTTTAGTAATTGTTATTCAGTTGAGGACATTTGGTTATCGATTTTGCATATCCAAGGTTCATAATAATAATATTCGGACATTATTACACCAATTGAACTAGCCCCTTGGTAAGTTCATTTAAGACTTGTGTTAAGGGTACTAGTCAACGTATATTTAAGAAATGTATACATATTATACATAGATAAATACTTATATAGCATATATAATCAACAACCAGACTGGAAAGCAGTAGAAAAGCGTTGTTCTTAACTCTGCCTCCACCGGGAATCGAACCCGGGACCCCACGATTAGCGTTCAGGTGTCTAACCGATCGCGCCATGGAGGTCGTCAAACGACATATATATTAGACATACCAAGAACTATTTTGATAAAAATTACTTAATAAATTATCGGATATTTATACCAACCAACTCTTTTATTAAAAATAATATGTTACTATTTTATCTTTTTTCAGATAGACAGAACTTTCATAACACATTGCTCACTAACAACAGCTTTTCCAAGAACAATCGGATTTCTCATCAAAAATACCTGCACCATCTGGCATATCAATATCACTCTGCAAACTTCACGTTCATTTATAAGCCTCAACGCAACCATTCCTACGCAACCTTCCAACTTTTTATTAAATTTAGCACGCCTTTCGAAAATACGAATGGATAGGAGAGAAGCTTCCGAAATTACTCCGATCGCCGAATTGACAGGAATTAATTTCCACTCGACGGCTAATAAATGCAGATCGAGAGAAGATAACGGAAAGCGTTTGGCTCGAGCGGGTGACAATATTCGGATAAATTCATTAATTCAAGTGTCTTGTTACGCTCACAGTGACTTATTCCGCGTTTTAGTCAACTGAAGATAGTTAAGGTGTATTTTTGGGCTAGTTTAGTTTTTAATTTATTGGCCTTGTCATGATATTTCTATGGAATATTGGTAACATGTTTCTAAGACACATTTTCAATATCATTGCTGAATATTTTTATAGCTTATATGACCGAAAAAGGCAGGAAACATATTTAGTAAAAACATAAATTAAAACATTAAATTATAGATTTGTACAGGATCGTAAACTAGAACAAAACGAATGATTTATAGATAAGGTATTTTCATTAGGTGCCGATAGTAATTATAAGTACTAAGATTTATTTGAACCAATATAAGATTTCTTTCTATAAATTTCCCAACCGTTTTCATTGGTTGGAAGCCATTTCTCAGACGCTTATTGGAAAACGTGCTAGGGAAGACATAACGGTTAGAACGAAACTGTTCGACGAGATTCTAATGCATTTTGCACTGCCACTGCGGCAAACCGACTAAATGCCACACTAGTATATTCAGGTTCACCTATTATTCCTTTTCATACATACACTTCACGCCTGCCTACAAAGGGGCAAATAGCGAGCACGAATCTCCTATTTCATATAGATTGTGAAAACCCATTTTCACTTAATTGACTAACCTACCCAACCTACTCATATATATACTCGTCGGTTATAGGTATTATTGGATAATGATGGGCAAGATAGCTGGCAGGAGAGGCATCAGTCGTCGAAAGAAATCGTGGCTCCGCAACATCCGGGAGTGGAGTGGAATCTCGAGCGCCGCAGAGTTGTTCCACCTAGCTCGAGACCGAAAGCACTTCTCCATGTTGACTGCCAACATTCACTAGCTGGATAGGCACTAGTAGAAGAAGAATAGGTGTTCTAATGTTATCTTTTTTTACTATGTTGTAAAAATTACTGTTTTTAAGTTTTATTGGGTAACACAGACAATTATCTTTCAAGCACAATTGTTAAGCTTAAGAGAAGTGGACAGTAAATCTAGACAAATACGTTTATTATTAAACATAACAATTAACGCTGTTAAATTTAAAAGTAATACAATATAAAGTCCTGTGTTCACTCCCTTTAAGAAGAATAGTGATAATATTACAATACGTGCTTCTTAGATAATATTGATATTGTAACGCTAAAGTCATAGTTGTAACCAGTCAACCAGTGCCTCTTAATATGTTTCGTTCGATGTTCAATGAACAACGTACAGTACTTATAGTTTTAAGAGATTCGCGATTTATATTCATGATTAATAACTAACGGGACTTATCGCGTAAGTTTTTATATAATAAAGTTACCTTTATTAACCCGACGTTTCGACATAGCATGATCGTGTGAAGCCACAAGATACTGTGTGTGAGTGTAGTGTGTAGGTCGCGTGTTATTGATAAAAACGTAGCAGTGAGGGTAGTCGGAGAAGAATCTGACAGAACACTGCGGTGGAGGCGAAGAAATATGAATCGTCAGTCTGCTCTTGACCATGGCTGTATGTAAATAAAGGTAACTTTATTATATAAAAACTTACGCGATAAGTCCCGTTAGTTATTAATCATGAGTACTGTACTTATTTGCATTTTTTATAACATGTAGTCAGCAGATCCTCCTGCCTATCTCTGCATTATTTAAAATGAAGGAAGTAATAAAAGAGTTGTAGGTTCCACGGTGAAGAATCCAGTGTACATTTTAGCGTCCCTGATTATTTATTCACACAACCCTTCCCTTGATTCATGAAGTTAGCCCGCGCTGCCTTTTAACTGAATTGGCTGAACCTGGCTCTTAAAACATCGCTTTATTCAATTATACTACAGTAAACTAAAAGAATTCGCGTATAAAATGAAATTAAATAGTGAAAGATTTTTCAGAGAGATCGTTTTTTTAGTGAGGGATAATGTGGGTAGAGAAGTCTTCAAAAAAATCTTTATATAATTATTTGATTTTGATGTAATTAGTATAGACAGTTTAAAACAACATGATACTCATCCGATAATTATTTTTTGTTATATTAAGTACTGTTATTAAATTGATGTACTTAATTTGCATAAATCTATCATTGATATAACATTTTGATGCCTATGTTTCATAATATTCTTATAATCCATATTTCATGCCACAAAAATCCAAGCTACAGCGAACTTAGGAACACTAACTCGATTTCAGCCTAATTAGTCAGGTGCCTAAAAGCCCCAATACTAATACAAAGAGAACCCAAATGGGAAAGTCCGAAAGAACTCGTTAGTGAGTCTTTATCTTCTAACTTCTGCGCCTGTGGTAGATGATCAGACCATTAATGTCGATAACAGAAAAGTTTCCGAACAGAACAGACGTGATGGCTTACGTCTACGCCTCAATATAAGCATATACATGTATTGAGTCCAAAGAGATGTCAAATTAAGATGAAAAGTTACGTTGAGTTAATTGGGTCAAGTTATGACTTGTAACTCGTAAGTTAGTTGGAAGGAATAAGTTTTAGGTGTGCTACGGTTGTCTGTCTTTTGTACTCTAAGGAAATATAACTAGAGTTACTTGAAGAGGTATTTTAAGTTTGTATCCGGTTACTATTATTATAGTAATCTTATATTTGTGCTGTTACAAACATTTTTTACATATATACTATATATATATATATATATATATATATATATATATATATATATATATATATATATATATATATTCATGAATACAAGCTAAATGTGGTAAAAAACTTATACCATGTCAATTGAAACGAAAAAGTTACCAAATTGCTAGTATGTTTAAAGATCATTATTGTACAGTAAAAGTTTAAAAGAGGAAATGTTTTTACTATTAAAAATCAGTTCCATGCAGAAATTTGAAACCTAACTTTTCCACACTAAAGTATACAATAAATCTGTACTGTACATAAACCCTATGTATTATAGAAACACACCGAATAATAACTTTTAATATAAGTTATGTACATACTAAAGTAGCAAGATCAGGTGTACAAGATATCATATTGGACACGTCAACGGACTTTATATAAACCTAGACGCTTATCGGGGGCTCCAAAAGTATTTAATTTATTTACCGTTTAAAGAGACAATCAAAGACTCAGTGACACGTCTATTCATAGCGCCAGTTGTGTTTTAACTATTTGTGATAATTATTTAGAAAAAAGTGAAGTGTGAGTGGGGATAATTATACCTAAAGACATTGGATTCCGTGGCTTGTGAATCGCCTACCCTCTTCGCAGCATCACAAAAAGTTTGACTGACGTCCCAGTTAAAGAGGCGGTCCGTCGTGTTGGCGCGAAATTCAAATTACCATATTGGCGGGAATTTTTAAAAATAATTTATATTTGTTTGGTTTTTAATCATGGGAAAGTGCACGGCATGCGGTGGAAATGTGAAGCTTGGAGAGCAGTTGGTGTGTGTAACATGCCAGGGTTGTTACCACTACACCTGCTTGAATATAACTACCCGAGACTACATGGCGCACGGTAGGTCATTGAAGGCTGGGTGGAGGTGTGAAGACTGTGCGAGGGTTACCAGGCGCAAGGGAGACGAGACGCCGGTGCGGGCCTTGCACGAGGTTGCCATGGCGTGCGCTGACGACGACAGTGGCCGTGCGGCTGCCGGGGTTTCCATGGATGCTCCCGCTTCCGTACGTGACATCGCCCAACTGCTGGACGCGAAGTTGGATGAGAAATTGGAGAGGCTTGCGGCCGGTTTTAGGGCTGAGCTACAGACCGCCACCGCCGCCTTCTACGAGGAGCTGAAGGACCTGAGGGCGAGCGTCGCTGCCGTGCGGGAAAGGATGGCCCAATTGGAAGAGGAGAACGCGGAGCTTAAGAGGATGCGTGGCGCGGCGGCTGGGTCGGGGGAACTGCTCGAGGCCGTTGCGCAGCTTCGAGCCGACCTCGACGAGCGGGACCAGCAGCTTCTCGCTAATGATGTGGAGATCTCTGGCGTTCCTGAAGTGGAGGGAGAATCTTGCCAGCATATCGCTATCGCTGTGGCTGCAAAGCTGGGACTTACTGTCGATGAGCGCGACGTGGTGACGTGCGCCCGCGTAGGTCCCCGGCGCGTCTCGGTGGTCTCGGCGAGCGGCCCACGTCTCCGCCCGCGGCCCCTGGTGCTGCGACTGGCCCGGCGTGACGTGAGGGATCAGTTCCTCCGGCACGCTCGTGTGCGTCGCGGTGCTACCACGGCGGACATCGGTGGCCTGCCCACACATGAGCCCGTTCGCATTTTCGTGAATGAACGGCTCACAAAACTGAACCGCAGCGTGCTGGGCCGGGCTCGCGAGATGGCGCGCGCTCGTGGATGGCGGTATGTGTGGTCTCGTGATGGACGTGTTCTGGCGAGACAGGCCGATGGATCCCAGGCATTCCAGCTCCGCTCCGTCAGTGATTGCGACCGGGTTTTTGGAGTGTTACCGCCGTCGACCCAGTGAACGAGTGCATTGTGTTGTTTACAATAACTTTATTTTGTTTAAATTGTGGGATGACTGCTGTGTGTTTTTTGTATGATATGTCTACTGTATACTTTCTGCTTGTATTGATTGTGCTTTTTCGGTGTTGTCCTATTTTATTGTATTTTACCTGTGTCTGCGTGCCCATGTATTTCCCAATCACACATATTAAATACACTAGTATGTTAACTTATTATATATTTACAATCTCTATCCTATGTATTTATCATGCATATATTATCTTCCTTATTTGGTATTTTAAGTACATAATATATTTGATATTTTGTTGTGTTTCTGCTGTGACTTTCTTGTTTGTGCTGTACATTGATATGCGTTTTGCCGTAATGCTCGATGAATAACAAGCATTTAAAAATCTGTTTGATTAATGTGGGCTCACTCGGTACCAGCCATGATGACTTTGTTGGGACGTTCTTGCGAATGGGGCCTGATCTGATTGCAGTGAACGAAACTTGGCTCCGCGGGGGGGACGAGGAGCGGGCGCCCCGCTTGCCCGGCTACCGTCTTCGCCACGTTCCACGCCCTCCCTCAGTGAGGACGCGCGGCGGTGGCGTTGCATTCTACGTGCGCCGGGGCTTGCGGGTGCGGGCGCTGCCCCACCCACCTGCGCCGGACGCTGTCGAGCAGATGTGGATCTCTCTCAGGGTCGGACACACCTCAGTCGCGGTGGGCACTGCTTACCGGCCGCCGTGGCTCAGTGCTGACACCTTCCTGGACGCTATGACTGATAGTGTTACTTCTTTGGTGCGCTTTGATAAAATTATTCTTCTGGGCGATTTCAACATAAATGTTTTGGATACGCACCACCCTCAGTCGGTCAAGCTGGAGCAGTTTCTGACGCAGATGGGTCTCACTAATATTGTCTCGGATCCTACCCACTTCACGTCCCACTCTGAGACCCTCATCGACTTGATCTGTTCGAATGCCGGCGTTGATAGTGTTAGCGTGGAGCATGTGCCATCGTTGGGTGGGCATGCAGTGGTTTCTGCCTCATTACGGATTAAGCGACCGCGGCTGAGGTCGGTGGTTGTCTTCAGGCGGCCAATCAGGTCTTTGAGTGTTGGTGAATTTGACAGTGCGCTGGCGTTGGTGGATTGGGCTGGAATGTCAAGAGAGTCTGACCTGGATGTCCTGGTGAATTCATACTCTGGTGCGATCTTGGGGATATTTGACAGGTTGGCCCCAATTCGCAAGTTCTTTGTTAGTGAAAGGAGCCCGCCCTGGCTCACGAGCAATATTCGAGAAATGATGCGCATCCGCGATAGGCTCCATAATAGGTCACGCAAGTCAGGGTGTCCTGGAGTTGCTGCGGAGTATCGCTCGTTTAGGCGACATGTTAGGATCTGTCTTGCATCTGAAAAAAAGTCATTTTTCAATAATTACATTAATTGCAATATTAAAAACCCTACCAGGCTTTGGAAAAACTTGAGGGCAGTCCTCCCCAACAGGCAAACCGATGAGCTGCCAGAATTTCTCAGTGATCCCGACAAAGTGAACGACTACTTTCTTGACATTCCTATTATCCATTCTGATCCTAGTTCAACTCTTCAGTATGTTGACTCTCTTTGCCATAATCCAAACACTTTCAATCTTAGTCCTGCTAGTGATAATGATCTGTACAAAATAATTAAATCTATCTCCTCCAATGCCGAGGGTAGTGACGGCATAACAATGGATATGGTATTACTCACGCTGCCCACAACTCTTTGTGTAATTAAGTCTATTGTAAATAGGTCTATAGAGTGCTCTTCTTTCCCCTCACGTTGGAGACATGCCTTGGTCAAGGCAATTCCTAAGAGGGCTAACATCAGCAGCATTAAGGACTTGAGACCCATTAGTATACTGCCATATCTATCCAAGATACTTGAGAAGCACATCTATGCGCAGGTTGCTGCGTTCTGTGAAGGTTCTGGGCTCTTGCCTAAGTACCAGTCTGGTTTCAGAAAGGGTCACAGCACTGCTACTGCGCTGTTGGATGTTGTAGACAACCTGATCACAAATAGGGACGTAGGCTCTGGTTCACTACTTGTCATGCTAGATTTTTCCAGGGCATTTGACTCTTTATGTGTGGACCTCCTTCTTCGGAAGCTATCCATCTATGGCTTCAGTGCTTCTGCTGTGGCATGGTTCCGGAGCTATCTGAAGAATAGGACACAGGTGACGGTTGTGCAGGGCTCGGGGGGTGTTGGTAGGCGTTCTGGTTCAAGGGCAGTGGTCAGGGGGGTTCCACAGGGTTCCATTCTGGGACCACTCCTGTTTTTAATCTACACTGCTGACATCATCAAATGTCTTAAGCACAGCCAGTTCCATATGTACGCGGATGATCTGCAGGTGTACATAGCTTGCAGTGACTCCTCGTCACTGTTGGCTGTGGAGAAGCTGAATGAGGATCTACATAGGGTTGCGCAGTGGGCTGAAGTAAATTCCTTGGCCCTAAATCCAACAAAATCCACATACATGATGATAGGTACGAGGAGACAGATCCAGAGGATTGAGGGATTGAACCTTAAGGTGGCCATAGGAGGGGAGATTTTGAGGAGGGAGATGCTGGTTAAGAACCTTGGGGTTCTTATAGACCCATCTCTAACGTTTGTTCAGCATGTCTCGGTTCTGGCTCGCAACTGTCTTTACCGCATTAAGTTACTATATAGTATCAGGGAATATTTGAGTGTCAACCTACGTGTGAGTTTGTGTGAAGCGTTGGTTCTCTCAAAGGTAAATTATTGTCTGACTGTATTCGGCTCTTGCCTCTTGAAGAGCTCTTTTCGGTTGTTACAGAGAGTGCAAAACGCGTGTGCCCGCTTCTGCTTCAGGATACCGCCTAGAACACATGTCACTCCGTTCATTAACGCTGCGAGTATCCTGAAAATGGAGACTAGGTATAAGTTTCATTTTGCTAATTTGTTGTTTGGGATAATAAGGGGAAGACAGCCAAGTTACCTTTTTGAGAAGCTTACCTGGTATCAGTCGCTTCGTGCCGATATTACGAGGTATAAGTGTCCGCGGTTGGTTATGCCTCCTCATAAAACGGCTGGTTTTTCGGGTTCATTCAAATACATGGCCTGCAAAATTTTCAATGACTTGCCACCTCCAATGTGGACTGCCAAATCCAAGGGTATGTTTCGCAAAATGTGCTTTGGGCATATGCTCTCATTGCAGAGAGCAGCTTGTGGTGAACCCGAACCTTAGCGAACAGTTACCGCCGGTTATTATATGTTCTGTACATTCCGTTTCTTTTTAAATTTACGCTGACATTATTATCATTACTGCCCTTCTATGTGTTTTTCTTCTGACATTCATTATACTAACTTTATGAATACCACAGATTCTTCTCTTTATATCTGTGCCTGCTTCACTTTACACACACACACACACACTTCGCTTACACGTTATTTTATTTTTCACCTCATGTGTATTGGTCAATTTTAATATTTTGTCATTATTTGTATAGAGTGTGAATGTGTATTGATATATGTATACAGTATTATATCTATTTATCTTTATCTTATTATCTTAGTTATAGCCCCTGATTATATATGTATATTATATGTTTAATTTGTAAAAGGAATCCGTTTACGTGACGTGTTGGTGTCTGTCATAACATCAGTGCTGGCAGATTGGGCTTCCCTTTCTGCTAGCAAGTAACTGAGACGGATCCCTTTCGCAGGGGCCCGGGGCCAGCATATGGCGCCTCTCAAATTGTTATGTTTCGTTTTGTTTCTGTCGTCGTTGGTCTTGTGCCTTTGTGAATAAAGTGAATTTTATTTTTATTTTTATTTATTTATTGTAGTACGTGAATGGATTACGGAGTGCCTTTGTGAGGACCCTTAACCCAAATAAGATTAAGAACAGTATTTATAAGTCCGGTAATGCTAACAAAAAGAGAACATAGTCGTATATTATATGTATTGTAGCAGAGCCAACTTACTTTCAACTTTAGAGGCACTCGTAGATACATACGAGTATGATAAATATTTTGTATTTAGTTTTTGAGATTACATTTATTACTTATTTATATTAGATGGCGTTTTTTACTTTTTAAATCTCACCAATGCAGTGATTGTTTGTAATTGGTTTCTGTATGTTATTGCTCAAATAATTTCCAAAAAATGATAAGTTTATAGCGTCTTTATAATACTATATATAATGTTGATGTAACAATTAATCAATTTATTTATCATAAAGAGGAATAGTTAAGAAAACATAACTGGTTACTAGCACACCTATAAGTTGCATTTACCCGCATTCCCTTATAATCTGTTCCCTTGTTCACCTATTCCACAGCCCTTACGTAAAGCACTACGTATCAAAATCACTTATAGTCCGATTAGCCGGGGGCTAAAATCAAATCGGCTTACTGGCAAACTCCAGGGCGTAGACAGGACTAGGCTTTCACAAAAGCACTGGGTGTACGTGTTCAGCTTACAACGCAATCTCGACAAAGACGTGGCTTGTGAGATGCATCGCAAATCAGCTGGCTGTGTTGCCAGGCTTACCATATTTATAAAGTGTGCCAAGGTGTTGGGGTTCTGTGGCGATAGGTGTATGTGTTTTAAGGTGGTATACTCGTAGATAGTGAGACGAGAGTTATAAAAACTGTTAAGACGAATATTTTACGTTACGTACGTTCCATTTCGGGAATAAAATCGAATTAATTTCAAGTTATGAGCGTCTGAGTGGGTTTTATGGTGTAAAGATAAAATAATTCTGTTGAGAAACATAATAAATAGTATATTCGGCTACTTTCAGACATACACTACATAAATTAGTAGTTGTTAATTTTCTAGAAATATAGACCTTACGAGTACGAGTAAATAATAAGGTATACGTCTGTTAGTACTTATGTAAATGAACCTATGAACTTAGTAAACTAATCAAGAGGACACCCAAAAACCTGTCTCCCGTTTCACTCTTCGAAAAGGTTTCACCCGTTAAACAGGGTCAAACAGAGCAAGTCCTCGACTTAAGTTTGCTCATTAGTTCACTGAATAAGTAACCAACTTTGGCGCACCTGATTAAAGCGTTGACACTAGAATAAACAGGTCGGACTGATATACGTCTGTAGCTCTAACTCTCTAACTTACATGAGCATCAAGGTTTGTACCTCCTTTCTTGATGAACAAAGAATAAGTTATAAATGTGAGTTTGATACATCTAATAATGTTGCCAGCAACTGGGGCACTCTCCCTGTTTGGCTGAAATATTTTATTTATAGTTTTATTATAATTTATTTTTAAAATAATTTAGTACATAGTTTATGTTAATTAAATCGGTTTTTAGATAACGTGTATTTCAAGACATAAAATGAAATGCTTTTTATTCAACATGAGGATTATAAAAATCACTTACTGAAAGTAAAAAAAAACATATCCACAGGAAAAGTTGACATTAAAATTATGATATATGTTATTCAAATCTGTATCTTGAATTAGCAATTGAATAAATAATCCCTAGGCACATAGAATATCTGTTTAAAAGTGATATTTCTTTAACAGGGCGTACATAATGTTTATTTAACTGAGCATTTTATACGTCGTCTTTTTTGTATAACTTATATGTACGTAAAGTACAGCTTCTAAAATATACTAGTATTTTTAACTTTGCCCCACCGGAAACTAAACTTACAGGTTAATAAGTTCTAACATTTACTCCTAACGTTCTGTTTACAAAGCTTATTTTCTCTAAGCCAGATAAGAAACATGATACTTGTTTTCGTACGATTATCATTTAAACAGCTTCAGTGCCAAGAAATAGCAAACGCGGTTGCAATAAATATAACAGTGATACAATGTTAGCCCTGCTAGTTTAGGGTGTAAAAATAAAGATAACTACCTGCTATTATTTCTCTCTAGTTGCAAAAAGTGACTTGGGTTCTAGGGAGTTAATGGAATCAATTTGGCAAGGCAAACGCGTTCAGGACCATTAACATTTGCGGGGTAGTCAAAGGTTCAGGTTTCCATCTCCGCAATGGCATAGGAAGTTCTATGGCCACCTCAAACCCACATGTTCACCTTATAGCCAGTACTCAATGTGACAGGTGACAAACAATCTTGCAGAACAGGTAGGTTTCCTCACAATGTTTTTCCGTCAACGTAATATTCTGTGCATTTCGTAAATGTATTTTTGGTGCTTTTTTGTTAAATCAATTGATGCCGCGACTAATGATGCATTTAAATGCCATTACGGACAAGAACATATAAAGTCTAGTTATTCGTAAAAGGGATAGGATGGGAATTTATATGTGATAAAATGTGCAAGATATTAGTTTGATTAAATACTGCCGAGATGAAAGCCTTCGGAGACAAAGATATATGATGTCCGTTTGTTCCGTTCCCTCACCTATTAACCCTCTTAAGATACTGCGAGTCCCGCGGCCCTCATTTCACGGATGGGGCCTGTTCTCGCTAATGGAGACCATACGTCACCCTGGGCATGACAAATTATGGGATAAATAATAAATTGAGTAAGTATTATAACCGTAGTACTCAGGGGTTCGAGTGTCTATCTTCGTAGTCTTGTAGAATGACTGAGATATTCCTAAGAATAGGCTGGTTTTGTAACAGTATAACTTAATCGCACCGGACACTTAATCGTATTGCGTTATGATTGTTAATATAACGATTATGATATCTGTCTCTTATTAGCATGTATATTGGGGATTTGACGTAGTATACAAAATTTTTGTGACAGGTTGCTAGCCTATCGTCCAATTGATACCATATAGCCAAAGTCCCTTAGACACCTCCTACGACATGACATGGGAAGAACGGCAGCTAGTTAGCATTCTTTTTACGTCCCAGCTAACACGGGACTATATACATGCTATTATATACATACTCGTACATACCCCAAAGGGATTAAAGGACGTGAATATACATGTATATGTATCTGTCTATACCTTAGTTTGCCAAGTTTTCAAAAAGAAGATTTTTTACTTATATTAAGTTTAAGTTATGAGTACACCATTATAAAGTTCAAGCACAGCAAACCATACCTAACCACGGATATTAAAGAACAATCGTGCCCAATCAATTTGC
Source organism: Leucoptera coffeella (assembly GCA_030578115.1). Classification (NCBI taxonomy): domain Eukaryota; kingdom Metazoa; phylum Arthropoda; class Insecta; order Lepidoptera; family Lyonetiidae; genus Leucoptera; species Leucoptera coffeella. The sequence continues at coordinate 286,679 of JAMBLF010000090.1, forward strand.
GTTCAGACTCACGTTTTGCTTGCCTTGTAGGAAACCACTTTTGGCAGAAGAACAGCGCACCAGAGAAAGATCCTGCCAAGACCATCATAATTCAATTACAGAGCTGTCATAATGCGACGGAAGGCAAGCGCTGGTGAGACTTCCAATACAAATACGTACATATACTTCTACAGGATGGCGCATTCAAAACGGTCAGTATGGCAAAGTCTGAAACTATAAGAGATACCAAAATTTGTTCTTAGGAACCATGTCACCGATTTTGATAAAAAGAAAAACTGCATTCATACTTTCTTTGAAAAAACAACTGTATCCAGTACGGGAATCGAACCCGGTTGCTTTGAAAAAATAAACTTACACTTTTCACTTTTTCTTTTTAAATATTGATTGTGTAGATCTTAAGCTGTGAATGTCTCTATGAAACATGATGTCGAAAATTAATAAAATGCATTCTTTTGGCATACTTTAGTTTATTATAAATGGAAAGCAGAAGAAAAGCGAAATTCTTGACTCTGCCTCCTCCGGGAATCGAATCTGGGACCTCACGATTAGCGTTCAGGTAGCTAACTGATCGCGCCACGGAGGTCGTTAATATACATCAGGTTCTGTCCACCCAGAACAGGATAAAAAGACGTGTGTATAAAATAACTTACTTACTCCACCGACCCTTTTAAAATATATGTAATATATTCAACCGTAGTAGGTTTGAAAACACAGCCTATTTTCAGTGCGCTTGAATGGCTAACGGATAGTGGTCGCAATTCGTCACTGAATGGTCCACCATTTACATTCTAATAGTTCATGCACACGTTTCCGCTATTGTTGGACAAATACCTTTTTGTTTCCATCCAAATTCGATTCTAGTGTGTAAAATAATATACAATAGCTTTATATATCGGGTAGACACTATTTATGGTTCTAAATGTATTATACTTAGAACCTTCATGGCTTTGTGATGAATCATGTGCACAGCCAATGAAGTTTCCCATGGAGAGCGAGACACCCGACACAGCGAGACAATATATGAATCTTAACATAGTGTATGTGTAAATATGTTTCTTATGTATCTTTGTAAATTAATATTGTGTTAACTAATTAAAAAAAAGTTGTAAAGTTACAAATTCGAAAACTATAGAAAGCTCATAATATGTTGTTTTTAGACCTACGTGGATCAAACGGTTAACCACGGTCGCAGGTTCGATTCCCGGTGGACACAGAGTTACGAACTATACTCTCCTATAAATGTATTTACCTACTATAATAAGTATGTAATATTTGACTAATCATACTTATTACCTATTGTATATAATGATTACCTTCTTTTGATGTCAAATGGTTAACCCCTTTACATTTCAAACCCAAAATGTATTAATTGCTAGGTTGCTCGTAAAAGGAACTTTTATTTCTTTTCCTTTGAACTAAGAATATCACAAGTATTTAGGTATTTGCTTACAATCGATAAAACGACACAAAGGGTTGGCCAATATGAGAAAATTGCTCCGAACCTACACCACACAACGTCCTTAACATACGATAAAAACTCTATTAGGATCCCTGCGTTTGAAAGGACAATTATTTGCTTGGAAATAGGTTCTTGAAATGTAACCTAATCGTTGGTTTGTGGTCTGGTTACCACGTAAGAATAGCGTCTTTAGTTATTTAAAATCTCTGTTTCTAACTTTCACATATTATATGTATGTTTCGGGTTGATTACAAAGAATAAGTTACTTGACTATTCTTTGTTTTTCTATTCTACTAATATATAACATGGTAATTTGAAGTGAATTTAGTGAGATGTTAGTGCTACGTAGTAGTTCACTGAACGTACATTCACGTTCTTGAATCCCTTTCGGGGTGGACAGAATATTGATGACTCTAGTCCATTAGTCGCTTCTTACGACATGCCGGAAGGAATGGCAGTTAGTTAGCATTCTTTTTACATCCCAGACTAGCACAGAACAAGTTGTAGTTTACTAGGCTTACAAAGGCACTACATGTTTTGTGCAGAGCGCTATTACAAAGAATTTATTCTGTTACAAAATATGAGAAGGTATTTCATTTAAAGAATATTCTTTATATTCCTGTCGATAAAAAGAAACCGCGATGCGTTTAATATCGTAAATCTGGAACGCAAAAAGCCAAGCTGAAGAATAATTCAATACCTTTATGTATGTAAAATGACAGGAAAATGTATTTCTACCATGAGTTTCCGGTATGAATAATGAATCACTCACTTTTCAACTTACATGAAATATTGCAAGTCGTAAATAAAGACTCGGCTGTAGAAAGATGCAACGGAAATTATTCTGCTCTTTTAATGATGATAAAATAGCAAAATATAAGTTATATGGCTGTAGTGCGTTGAATCACCGATATACTATAATTGAAGCTAAGCAAAGTTAGATGTGATGTGAGAATCTATATTTCTATGAATGACATTTCAAAAAAAACATCTTTATAAAACTGGGGCCAAATCATCATCATCAATCCCGTTCGTTTCTTTTAAAATAACTGAAAAATATCGAATTTCCTAACAATTTTAAGAAAATTACTTATTAGCTACCCGTCTAAATAAAATAACATTAAATTTATAGTCACCACTGTATCATTTATTTTTTTGACACTCCTATTAATGTTTTGTCTGGTGATCTTCAAACCTCTGATTACCCCGCATATGACGTAAAGAAAAATCACCAATTCTACCTTTAAACTGCATACAGTACTACAGTAATTATACAGCAGTGAATAAGAATTAAAAGAGCAAAGCCCTAACTCACAAAGTCACCTTGACTAATAAAAAAATGAGAAACTATTGTGAATTTTAATCTAAAAATATTTCAATAAAAACGGTTCGACTAGTAAAATGTTTCTCAAAACACTCCAGAGAAACACTTGAAAAAGACTTGAACAATAACTTTAGATTTATTTCGAAACTTTCGCCCGGTCGATACGCAATTACATTCCAAAATTACTTTGTTATTACAACGCCACCCCAATCCCAACAATAATAGCTTCTCTTCTTAATATCATATCAAATCATACCAAAAGTGCTAACCCTTGTACCGACGGAACAAGATAAACAGAACTCCGCAGGGTAAAAGCTGTCGTAGAGCAATCAATTGTTAAGGTCCTCACGCCATTGAAACCCTATTTCAACTAAGCGTACTTGAAATATAAATAAACAATTTTAAGTGTCACTGAGTTTTGGACAATGGTTTGTGAGAATGCTGTTGTGTTTAGGACACATTATCGATACTTCCTTATATAGTGACTTTCATAGAACATAATTGAAAGATTTTTTTTTTCTGGAAAAAAGATTGTTTCAATTCGATAGTAATATATGAATAATCTCGCAAATAGCGTATTTACAAATTGGTAAAGGATATTAGATTTCGAATTTTCATTGAAACCATTATTTTATACTGGTATAACAAAAGCTAAATAGAAGTGGTAGCAAATTAAATCTGGTGTTATTTAACAGCACACATATAAATATACACATAACTATCCATCAGTACGTATGAATACGCAATTAATGGATACTGGAATGTAGCAGAGATTGATTTATGATAGTTTAGATTTAATAATTAATAACCAACACTAGTTAATAATGTTCCACGGTTGTGCCTATATTGTACGTTTACTAAACTCATTAGCTGAATTAGGTATTGGCATTACTTGGCTAAAACCAATATCAATAATGCATTGGATTACATAATCATACAATATAAACAATAATTAACATTTGCGGCGTAGTCTGAGATGCAAGTGTCAATTATCTAAATTGCGGAGTTAGTGATTTTATGATCACCTCACAGTCACATGTGACTCAGATAGTCATGAGGTATCCTTGAAATAACAGGTGCTATACTGTGTCGCTATTTACAAGTACTAACTTTTGTGCAAATTTTCACTGAATATTATATCAATTCCTCACGATATTGTTGCTTAAAGTGCCACTTTAAACACTTTATATATGTTTAAACGACGACTTCCGTGGCGCGATTGGTAAACTACCTGAACGCTAATCGTGAAGTCCCGGGATCGATTCCTTGTGGAGGCAGAGTTAAGAAATACGCTTTTCTTCTGCTTTCCAGTCTGGTCGTTGATTTATATATACTATATATGTATTTATCTATATATAATGTGTATATATTTCTTAAATATACGTTGACTAGTACCCTTAACACAAGCATTGAATGTAATTACTAAGGAGCTAGTTCAATTGGTGTAATACTGTCCTACAGTATTATTATTATTATTAAAATTCATAATCTATGAATCAATATCCATTGTTATCTTAATTGATGTTTAATCATAATGCTACAACAAATACGTCTTAATCACTTAAAATATTAATTAACCTATTCTTATATTTCATCATTCAATGAATTCCATTCATATCTAGTCTTAAAGTCGATTCCTACAACATCACTAGAAAACGGCAGTTTTTTATATAACACGAACTATGTTTTAATCAGTTCTTAAGACATGCTGTTAATAAAGACACATATATTACTAGTATATTCCAATCTTAATAGCATATTACTCAGCATCTCTAGAGGATATCCCGAACCGGTTCACTTGCAATCAACGTACCAAATAGCAACTAAGCAAATCAGAGCACGCTCATCTATCTCAACGGGGTTAATAGGTGAGTGAGGCAGGACAAACGGCTGCCATATGTCCCTGTCTGAGAGGCGGACCATCGTCTTACCGCGTTTAATCAAGGGTATCTTTCTTACTTGATCGCAGTTTTACAAAGAGTTCCTTAAAGGAGTAAGTTATAGGGTTAAAAGGTGAAGGTTTTGTTCTGAATGTCAAAATGTAATAAATTATACATACATACACATCACGCATGATTCTCTGTAGATGAGGTAGGCAGAGATCACGGATCCCCATTTGTCCCGATCCTGACGGATCACTTTCGCTTCATTGACACTCATGCATTTTCTCATACACACTCGGCGGTTATAGGTACCCCTAACGTCATCCTTTTTCAATTTAAAATATTTTATGTAAGTGCTGCCGAATATGAATGGATTATATTCATTAATGAGCCAGATGACCATACGAAGATAAACTTGTATGTTAAATCTCTTGTGGGATTGATGTCATTTTGGAACAACAAAAGCCATTTGGTCACCATAAACATGACTTGTTAGGTCGTGATGATATTGCTATGAAATAGCTGGTGGCAGATTGTTAGACCGGTAGTCCCTTATGTTATGCTTGTTTGTTTGTGATATGTTATGTCCCTTAACATGGCTTGCCATCCGTCACATTAAGTACTGATCATCTCGTCAACACGTGGGTTCGTGGTGCCCATAGAATTACTACCTTCGCAATTGCGGAGATGGACACATGAATCTCTGACTACCCCGCAAGGGTTAATGAACGCGTTTGTCTTTTCTGTGTAGTTAGTTTCCTTAGTCACCTCTTTAAACACGCCTAGAAGAAAGGTAGCTAGTTAGAATTTTATTAACCAAACCAACTGTTATACTGTACTTGAAACTATTAAATATATAGTAAGAACAAATAGCGACACCAAATGGTCCGTCAGTGGAGATTCTCAACTAATTGTATCCTGTAACAATGTTTGCAATGGCACTCTGTGAGAGCTTTCAAAGCTCTTGTATCGGCCAGTATGGTTCTCTAAGCTCTTAGTCTTGTAATGGAGTTATAAGAATAGATGCTCAATATTTTGGTTAAGGATTTGGGAAGATCTTAAGTTAAGTTATAAAAAATACATACTATTTATGTTACGTTACTTTTATATATGAATATTTGTACTTAAAAATCCATGTCTCTAACATAAAAAAGTACTAGACGGCTACCGTCCTTCCCACCATGTCGTAGAAGGTGACTAAGATACTTGGGTGAAATGGAACCTATTCGGTGATAGGCTATCAACCTGTCACCAATGTTCCATATGGCATCAAGACCACAATTTTATTCTAAAAATGACCTATGTACTATATATGTACTACGTTAATTCATCCACGAAATGACAACCTGCATATCTCTGCATCTACGGCCTTTATTTAAACAAAACTTGGATCTAATCACTTATTTACCTTTTGACCAGTTCCCAAGAAACTCAAACTAAACTAACAGAACCTCTTTGCTTTCCTGATTCGCTCCCTAAGCGCAAGCAGCCTTGAAATCTTCTTAGAACAGGACGTTTCCCGTCCCTAAGGGCTGAGTGTCTCAACGAAAACGGCATAAAATGAGCTCAGAGCCCAGAAAAGGCGAGAAATCACTTAACTGGAAAAGAAATGTGCACTGCGATAAGCGACATCTATTTTGTAACAACAGAACTTTTTAGGACGATTAGTGTACCACTATTTCCCGTTTTTGTTGTTATGTTGTTACTATGGCATGTATTATGTGTTCTTGGTTTATTTTATCTATTAACTACTATTAGGATTGTTGTAACATAAACTAGGTCGCAAGATAACCTCATAACATTCTTAATATTTTCATATAAATAACAAGAATTTCGTTTTATCGCCCAAAAATCAATAGAATTTTAATCTCAATAGAATACAGAATCAATTAACATTCTTTGTACGACCAACACTAAAGAAACGTTTTAAAATCAATAATCTAAAACTCACTTTACAATCATTATTAATCTCCTTTATCTAATTGAAATCCTCACAACACATAGCAGCTGTTAAATTCCATAAAACTGTAAGTTTCCTGATAGCATGCATTTGCATTATTGACTTCCCTTACATGTGCCGTAGCCATTCCCTTAGGCAGTTTCCTTGAATCTCATTTATCAATCTGCCAGGGCTTCTTTGTGTGGATAACTCTTCCCTATTCTCTGCATCAATGATTTATTTGTAGGTAGAACTATGTGTGATTAATGGAAATGTATGTGGGATGGTTCAAAATATCAATAACCGAATAGTAAAGTTTCCGTGTACATGTGTTTATAGATAATGCTATATTGATTTACTTTTAAAAAGGAATGGTAGGGATAATTTCTTAAATAAGTCCCATGGTTTAAGCTTCATTTAAATACTATTAAAGAGGAGAGATGTATATGTATGTAAAAAAAATATTCTCACAAAAAAAACCAAAAAATTAAAATATTTACGATGTGACCGCACAGATATTATTTTAGGTATATATTTCATACTATCTTTAAAGTGTATATAACATACTGTCAATAAAAGTCCACAACATCGATACAATTCTTATGCTACGAGTTATCCGTAGCACGTTATACGTTAGCTCTTGGAAACAAACACGTTTGTTGTAAATTGATACTGTGCTCTACAATTGCATCTCGCATTGACATAGAACATGATAGAATAAGAAATACGTATACTTGAATATTGTCTGTCTCGTTCCGTATATTCTGTAGCGTCTAGAATGCTAAATGAATTCTAACTAGCTACCGTTCTTTCCCGAATGGCGATGTACTAGCAATCTGTCACTAACGTTCCATTTTGTCAACGAAACCCCAATATTCATTCGAAAAGTGACTAGGAGATGTTATATCTAAGAGGTTCTGTCCACCTCAAAAGGGATAGAAGGACGTGAAAGTATATGTATGTTAAGTCTGTACTACAAGAGTGGTGGCGAATTTACTAAGGATATATAGAAATATGTAATATACAATTCAATTGGATTACTTATTATGTATCACGCAATATACTTGTAATGTGGCTTTAATATCAAAGGTTGATTTTTTTATATAAATTAGGGTTACCTACGATTATCCTATTTATTAGCAATTGATTACCAGCCCAGGCCATAACTTTTAGTCACATTCCACTAAATGTGGTTCAACTATCCTCATAATGGATTTAAGTTTCAAACCAGCAATAGACTTAAGAAGTAAATATATAAATCAATCTTTAGGTAAACATATTTTAATTAATCAAAAAAAGACAACAATTCTTTGTTAATTTATTGAAAGTCATTGATAAAAAATCAATCTTTAAATATATAAAAACCAGCGATAATCTTTAGCTAAACATAAAGAAAGTGGATAAACAAAAAATACAGTTAATTCCTAACTAACACGTGTATATGGCGACCGTATGGCTACGTGATCACCTCAACACTCGCTGCATGTACTATACATTCCATCTCTCTCATCGGTATTCATGAAGGCTTCTTAGCACGTCTGCGTCTATGATATATAAGACCAGATGCTGCCTGAGTTCAGCTGCATATCGAATAATAGGAATGCGTTAAATAACATATAAAGGTTGTTATAGGACTAGAGATTAATGGGATCTGTTGGGTGAAAGATTGACAACCTGTGTTTTAATTAATACTAACGCAATTGAATGTCTGAAGAGTAGTGTTTTGAAGGTTATAAATACCCGGAAAGCATAGATTATAATAAGTGACTGTTGAGTAAAATTTGTTATGCAACTCGCTCATTTGAATGTATAAATAAAAGCTAGTATCTACATATTACGTAGGATTAAAGTTAAGTTTACTGTGGATTTTTTCCCGTGGCTCTATCCGCTTGAATGGGGACTAAAAGACTTGAGGGTGTATATTAGCATGTTCTGTGAAATCCATATTAATCTTTTTTTCTATCCTTCCGTTCAAAATAAATAAACATACAGTAAACAAACAAATTCCTTTAATTTCCACCTTTATTTACACAACTACTCTGATGCAAAGGAAAGCTGAAATAACTAAGCGAACAAATTAAAGATTAAACAGAAAGATTTTCACAGAAATTCCTCTCACTAAGTCTCAGACATCAAAATTTTATCTAGTTTCTCAGTGAGCGGAATCCAAAACAAATAAAAGTGTAAAAACAGGGTATTCGTTTGCTCTTTGCTAAGAGAACAGCTCAATGTAGAGGGAACATTGTGAGGGAACCTACATATTCTTCTAGGTAGATATTACTTCTATCTCTTTCGTATCGTGCTAGTCTGGGACGGTTAAAGATTCGTAACTAGCTGCCGTTCTTCCCGGCATATCATAGTTGGCGACTGAGAGACGATAATTAACTAACGGGGAAAATGGACGTTTTGGCTATCAATTGGGCAATAAAGGGCTACGCGACATCATAAATCGCCCAATATTCATGCTAAAAAGGGACCAAGGAGGTAAACCTCTGAGGTACTGTCGACCCTGAAAGGGATTGAAGGATGTTAATGTTTATGTAGATATAACTTCTAGTCAGTACCTATGATTGAGCATAGACATCAATGTGGGGTACCACTTTCTCAGAAATGACGGTTGTTATTCGGACTTTGTCTGGCTTGAAAAGGTTAAGCGTGGGCTTAGTAATCTTTATGATAGATATAAAAATAATTAGTGTTTTATTTCTGAATTATATAATTCTCCCATACTATTAATGCAATCTATTTACAAGAAATCGGGACTTATCGCATATATTTTATAAACAAAGTATTATTAGTATAGGAGATGCTTATCAGTAACTTACATAATACGAAACCCTCACTGTCACTCAAAAGGATATAAGGAAATAGGGATTATGTTTGGTAGTTATGATTATAAAAAAAAATCTTTTTAATGTTAGGGAATAATTCTTCAGAATATTAAGTTCTACCAACTCATAAAAAATTACCATCTTAATAAATCAACCTCAATTTTTTTATCAAAAAAAAAAATATACTTCTTACTTTTCGAATCAACGATTTCTCACTACATCAATATAAATATACAAAATACATCATTTCGATTCAGAGCATTTGTTCTCCACCAACGGTTTTCCCGGTAATAAGCTCTATTTCATTATGCATACAATAGAGGGCCGATTATTTCGCCCTAACTCGGAAGAAATGAGAACATTTCCTCGTACAAATGAGCACTGACAGGCGGCTCAAGTAAAAGTTCCCAGTATCAGCGTAACTGGTATGACCAGCTCCTAATTGCGAGAAAGTTCGTTTTTCCGGACAAAGGCTCCCTAACGAGTTTTGACATCTTTGAGCTCCTTCAGATTTCATCAACATTCTTTTGTCAGTCCAGATTGGAATGTACCACATTTTTCTCAAGCGCTTCTGCCCGTGGCGTCGATGGCTTAGAAATTTGAGTTAGGGATTTCTTTCCGGCGTTTTAGTTCTTGCCGTTTTGAAAAGAACTCTTATATGGTATTCCTAATAACTTCCTTGGTGACACAACGCATTTATTTCTAGGAACATTATTTCATAGGATTATGTATAGCCGAGTGTGTATGAGTGGCAATGAAGTGAAAGTGACAATGTTATATAGGATCGGGACAGATGGGGATTCGTGACCTCTGCCTACCCCTCTACAGGGAATCAGGCGCGATGTGTATGTATATATGTATGGCACCTGTCACGCCATGTAATATTTGATAAATATGAGGGTTCAAGAAGGATGCATTAACTTATAACAATTGTATATGTCGTGAAAGATTACATTGTATCTACCTGATACTGAGTCGATTTATATTTTAAATAATTGTTAGTATCTCATTTAAATAAACCAGATAAACGAAAATAACAAACACGAACGCCCATTACAAATTAGTATGCATTTACACAAATGTACGCTTACGTTTGTTTCCCTAATACATATCAGAGTAATTACTGTGGAGATAGCATGACGCTAACGCATTTAAGCGCAGAGTGGTTTGTCTCGCTAAATGAGGTAAACAACAGATGCAGACGAATCCTGCTTCCTATTAGTATATTTATAATACAGAAGGCTTTCGTTACAATGTACATATAATTATGTATGTTATTGTCGTTGAGGATAAAGTATGATATGCAATTGAGATGATAACGTATCACAAATCAAATATCGTGATGACACTGAACGTTAGATAGTTATAGAAAAACAAAGGTCAGACAGGAAACGATCACAAGCCATAAGGAATCTTGACTTAAATTTATAAAAAGAATTAACCTAAATTCGAAATAATAGGATTTGAAATACAAATGTTGATATTTTGGTTTTTATTATTTACCCTACTGTCTCTTTATCTGGTTGAATTAGAAGGCTCCGGATTCATACAATTATTAATTCTTTGGAGGTTCAAGATAAATTCAAGGAAGGCTACAAAACATCCAAAATTTCAACTTTTTCGAGAGTAAATAACAGAGTTTCAATTGAAATGGATCAAACAGATACCACTTCCATATCTTGTGTTTGGAAACATCAAAGAAACTCAACTTTTTTCGAGACTTCGACGAAATATTAAAAAGAACTTGGATATTTGTTAGGCTCAACTTTTGAATAAAAAGGCGAAAATACTTTGCGAAAACCAAAGATAAATGGTGCGGAATATTAACGCGATAATTCTTAAACGGACAAAGTGTTCATTCCTTCAATAGTGAAACAGATTTTTATTCTATTTATGGCTATCTTGATATTTTTCCGGACTGTATTTGGGTTGAACGTCTTAGAATATGGTTGTACAAAAACTCTGTCTTGATCTCGTTTAGTAATCTTAAAAGTACAAACTCAAATATATCAAGAATATGTTACGCAAAACAATAAATTTGATTCTTTTGAGTAGCTAGGATGCTTACATTGATAAAATCGATTATTGTAATATTTACTCGTATTATTTTATTCTTGCAAACAGCAAAACATTAAAAATCAATACTTTGCAATATCTTTATATTAATTTATACATCCCAAATAAAGTTAAACTGTTTGAACAACATTTAGACAAGCACACAACAACGTAAATACACGTGACACCCAAACATACATATACGAGTACAATCACAGGCTTCTAATAAGCAGAGATCACGGAATATATTTAGTGGAGCCAGATACAAGAACGTTTCAAAAGGAAGACGTTCTAATAATTTTGCAAACACCACTAGCTTTCGCTTAAATCTCAGTCGCAAATCTAAAGAAACAGCTTCCAAGAAAAAGCTCAGGCGGCAACGTTATCGTATTGAGCCAAAGAAAAAGTCCAACTGGACTTTTAAACATTTTTCAATAGCGCTTCACGAGGACTAACTATTGAACGGAATTTAACGGCAATTGTGTTTGCCAATCCTGATCTCGTGTAATGGAGCATTGTTTACAGAAAGAGGTGACTACGAGACGTAGGAACACTTTATTATTAATTTTATTTTATTATTTATTGTGTATGTCTTTTAGACAAGATATAGAAAGCTATGAAAATATAAAAATCATAAACATTATATACTACATATAATTTTATTTATTTAAAATACAATAAAGCAAGAAATTAAAATTATAAACTTAAAGTAAAAATAAAATTATATAGAAAATATCTTTATAATCATCGCTGTCAGAGGGTTATAAATAATAAAATAATCATTATTTATTTCATACTAACATACATATTTTGCATCTTCCTATTTTATTTATTAAACTACTTTCACATTATTGATTGAAATCCGTACATCTCCTAATACACACTTGGTGGTTATGGACATTCCTTTAGTCATATTCAGTCTATTTGATCGTTTGATGTCTTATTAGGCCAACATTTACTGTACCTTTAAAGTGGGTAATATAAATTTCAATGTAGGAACACAATATAAGTCATAGTATCTAGAACAACTTTAATGAATCATAATTAAAGAACATACTCTGTTGTTTTCACAGTAACTTCTGCTGTCTTATTATTTGTGTCATGTTCTCATTAAGAGCCTTGTTTTCAGGCTTCTAAGGAATGACGTAACAGTTTTAACAAAATAGAAAATACGGTGAAGTTACAAGATGTACGCTCGTTCCAACAACATATAACATGTGGGATTATATTGTCTGGTTACTTGCTTCTTAATTATATATTAGTATACATAGTTTTGTTTTTAAATAAAGTGTAATAATAACTTGTCATAATGGCAGGATTTGAAGGATTACAATTCATCTATATAACCCTTTTTTAACAGTAATTAGTTTATTAAAAATAGGTGTCCATAACTAACATGTATTCGAAATTTCGAAGATGGGCAGTCAAGCTTCTGACTACCCAACAACAATAAAAAAGGGAGAATATACATACACAAATTGTGAATAACAAACAATATGAAATATCCTTATATTTCTTTACCATATCAGAATTTAAGGGTAGTTGACTGGTTTCTACAACAATTTTCGCTTACAATAAGTATGTATACTATTTGGGAACTAAATTCAAACTCAAATAATGATTTTATATTCCCTATAACATAACATAACATACATAACATACCCTTCACGACTTTTGTATACACACTCCCTTTTTTATTCTGGTGGGGTAGTCAGAGGCTTGAAATGCCCATCTCCGAAATTTCGAAGGCATGTTAGGTATGGGTCATTCAAAGCCCTATATATATTCCCTATGTATAGGTTTTAATGCCTATTATAAATCCATACAGTTACAATGAAAACCTGGTTTATGCACAGGTTGCTCCAAGTTATACATATTTAACTTAAACACTTTAACTAAAATATGAACATCATATAAAGACCATTGAATAATTTCTTATATTTATTTTAACAATTAAACCTAGATTTTTCTATTAATCGGAGTAGTAAAGCTTACATTATTAAACCTTTAGTAATTTCTCAAATTTAATGTTTCATACTTTTACATCCTTTAACCCCTTTCGGGAAATTTAATTTTGTTGGCGCAACAGCTATGCACAATTATTTTAATAGAGTAATTAAAATCCATAGTACTCGTATTGCTTTGTCCTATTTACTGTTGAGACTTTGGGTCCTTGGGGTCCTGGGGCTCCTCAAATAATTAAATATCGAATTAATTGATAAGTGTGGGGATCCCAGGGTTGGAGCATTCTTCTCAAAAATTATCATTGATATTAAGAGGGGGAATGCTATCAGTGTCTTGGAAACTCAATCATCCTCAGACAGCGATGACTACAAAGATATTTTCTACATAATGTAATTAGTATTTTAGGTTTATAGTTTTAATTTGTTTATAAAAATATAGAAGATTTTTTGTAATAAAAACAAATAAATAAGTCACGCTACTATATAAATAACGTTGTTATACCAAGTTGAATTGAATTCTGACAATCCAAAAGTAAATTTGATATACTCGAGGCTTCAAAATGAAAATACGGCACATATCACGTTTTACTCTTATTAAATTGTTCATATTGCGCACGAAACGTGAGGTCTGTTCATAGTTATGTTGAATATAAAAGAATAACGAAAGAAACTTTATTTCTTAAAACCTATCTATTTTCTAAGAACAAAATTTTTGGTCGAAGGAAAATTACTACGACATTTCAGACGAATTTCGACGTTTGATATAATAATACGAAAAAACTCTGTATTATTTATCTCTCGATTACGTGAGATATATTAGGATTTGGGTTTTGAATTACATTGATATCATTGGAGGTTTTTCTCTTGCTAGTCTGGAACGTGAAAATAATGCTAACTAGCTGCTGATCTTCTATAATGTCATAATGGCGTAGGAGGCGACTAAGGAACTAGGGGTTAATGGAATCTATTGGGCAATGGGCCAGCAAACTGTCACCAATAATCCAAAATAAATTACAACCTCAATCAATGTTCACGCTTAAAAAATACCTAAGCGATGTTATTTCTCTGTGGTTTTGTCCATCATTTGTTCACGCTTAAAAAAGACCTAAGCGATGTTATTTCTCTGAGGTTTTGTCCATCCCAAAAGGGATCGGAGAACGTGAATTTACATGAATGAATAATCGAACTATAATGTTAAGAACATAAAAAAGTTGTAAATAGCTGTCGAAAATCTCTGCTTATCCTGTTAGCGTTATAAATATGTATAATCATGACGGTTTGATTTGATATAATATCAGCACTAGTGACATCTATGTAAAATTGTGAGTCAACCTTATCTTTTGGTCTATGAAGACAATGTATGTATATGACTACGCGGTTAGTGAAATGCTCAGCTGCTTCTGCAAAGAAATTCCTTGCAACTATCCGAGTGCAGACTGTAGTGTGAGTTACGTGCCATTTCGATGTAAATCTTGTAAATGTATGCTCACGGATGTTCCTTCGTAAGATATTGCTTCTTGAGAATTCTTCTCAGTTTGTGCTAAACTGTTTCGAATACAACAAGACAACGCCCTTTTATGTAAGTGTGTGACTGTACACCAATAATAACCAAAATAATGAGAAAAACCATTTCTTATGACGAAAAATGTTAACATATCGTACCTAGAATATTAAATATTCATCACAAAAAATAGAATAAACCTCTTTTAGATTAGTAATGAGCCGGTGATCTTCTCAATATTCCTTGGCTTCTTGAAAACCTACTTTGTGTGGTCACTATTAGTAGACTGAGGATGAACTCTGAAAAACAGGTATCCATCGAATGGAGTATACAGTTCAATGCACATATCACTAGCAAGCGTGTATGTAGAGGTATATTGGTGTTCTAAAAGTTAAAATAGTTAGTCAGTATTGGGGTTATCGGGTCTGCTTTTTCAATTCTTTTAATATATTTTTATATTTATAAAGAAGATGAAACTAAGCATCTAGAGTACAAAGAACTCTAAGTACTGATTCCTATCTTTACCGAATAATGAAGAGCTGCCCCGTAGTTAATTAAAACGATTACGCCTCAGATGAGTTTGAGATCCTCGTCAGACGCGATATCCTTCTATTAAATGAGAGCTTCAGTTCATAGAGACGGGAATACAGAGGAAAATATTTTGTATTAGAAACTCACCTTCTACTATTCTAGGATGTAGATAGATAGCTGTTGTTAACGGTGAGAAAGGATTATTAAGGTGGTTTGGACAAATGGAGCGGATGCATGAAAGCAGGGTTATGAAAGGTATTTATAAAGCCAAAGTGGATAGTAGAGTTGGACAGGGTAGGCCACGTAGAACGTATAAAGATTTCAATTGGAGACATTGTCCTCAAAGCGGGTGTAGGTGTGAAGAACAAAAGAGCAAGTATGAGAATGTTAATGGGTGTGAGTAAAGCAAAAGAGAAATTCGTCAGAATCGTTCCATGTGGCGATCGATAGTCTCTGCCTATCCTGTTGGAGTCAGGCGTGAATGTATGAAAGAGGTGAGAAAGTGTATATATAAATTGAAGAACGATGGATTTCCTGTCAATGATTTTTCATAAAGAACAATTGTGTCTTCGAGTAATAGATTAGTTCGTTTGTGACACATTACTTACATTCACATTAAAGGCTCTTTGTTGAGGATAAATAATTTGATGTATTTACAGTTTATTTATTTGTTATTCTTTATTAAGCCTACAGTCTTTCGATCGATCGATACTTGCAAATAAACCTTACAAGTAAAAAAATTTATAAACATTAATACATTGAGATGCTAACTAGCGGCCGTTACTCCCGGCATGTCGTAAGAGGTGAATAAGGGACTCAAGCTCAATGGATTCTAATAGGCGACAGGCTAACAACATGTCACCAATGGTCTGTATAAAATCACAACCCCAATATTTATGCTAATGAGTGACCAAGGAGACGTCTTCATGTCTCAAAGATTATGTCCATTTCAAAAGGGATAAAATAATGAGAATGTAAGTAATGTACATCGTGATATAAACAACAGCATCGTGTACATCATGTACTACGTGGTTGGTCTCTGTAACGGCTACCTTAAACAGTTTCATTTCACCTGATCTTGAAGCACCGTTAAGTTTGCAGTAATTTAATGGCATTTTCAAGGGGTAAATAGGAAGTTTGTAGGAAACTGTTGGTTGCATTTGATCGAAGTAGAAAGTTTTGGACGCAGCAGAAACTTCTTAGTTAACCAACTTTAAATAACTATTTTTAATCAGCAAATTATATGAATTACATACACTTTAATATATAATATAGTCATCCGTTCAGACACTTACTATCCTAGGATTGCTTGGTATATCACAACTAATTTAGATTAAGTTGTAGCCGAGATAGTGCATTGTAGGAAATGAAGAAAAATTACACTAACTTAACTACACTCAAGTATGGTACAAAATGGTTTTACTAACACTCTTATAGGTCAGATAATATTCAGAAATAACAACAGATTTTCTGTGTCTTTTGTCACTTTTGATATTATGTCAAACGGTAAACGCAGTGTCAGACGCCCCCTGCTAGAGTTGTTGTGAGTGTTTAGGGCATATTCTTGGAAAGGCCTACGTCCAGCAGTGGTCAGATATAGATTAATTGTTAAACGTGAGCATTAATGCAGTAACTAAGGAATATCGTAGTTTCTCAACTAGCTGACTTCTCCAAAAGAGTTAGCAGTCGTTGAGTTTATGTATATAACAATACTGTCTACCCCGAAAGGATTACAGCCCCATAACATATGAATGCAGTAGCAGATTACTAATTTCGCATCTTACATAACTCCTATTTGCGTTTAAATACGTTCCAGTACCTTCATAAGCAAGCTCCGAGAATCTAATTCAATGATGATAGTGTTTGTAGTCTTCATCTAGGGATTGCTCAAAGGATGTTTGTTGAGTGCCATCACTCGGAGATGGTGCTCAGGCTTGAGTTAGACTGTTGAGTAGTAATTTAAGTTTCGACTACGTGCGTTGATGGTGTGGAATATATACGTGTAATAACCGTATGCTATTTACTATATTTATATATACTGGCTCGTCTTGGCATGTTTTAGCAGTTATATACACACATATATATTCACGTCATTAATTCCCTTTCAGGGTGGGCAGATACTTGAGGAAATAATATGTTCTAGGTCACTTATTAGCATGAATATTGAAGTTGTGATGTCATAATTATTATATAATGAAAAAGGTCATGAGGCATTAACTTGTCACAAATATAATATATAATGTAATGCTAACCCAAGCCACTGGCTATTTTACATGTAAGCAAAGATATTTTGTGTCTGTGAGGATGAAGGATGTTTCTTAAAAACTGATTATTCCATAAACTTGTAAGTAACAATCAATAATGTTTTATAATCTTATATTGATATTGATTGAAAATTTGTATTTCAAACAAAGAATTTCAATACCAAAATGCATTTGATATGAAAGATTCGTAACTGTTCTGTTTTGAACACGCATCATTCAATTACTTTTTGCGGGATAAATGCGAATTCCAAATAATGTTACTAAAAAATGTGTATCGTTGTATGTGTACCTATACTCGTATAGGTTTTAAAAATTTGACATACTACTACTGAGTATTGTTCGCAGTAAAATGCCGTGAGTGAAATTTAAATAATTCATACATACACATCGCATTTCTTTCCTTACACAAGTAAAGTAAAAAAACATGAATCCTTATATGTCTGGATCCTGACAAACCACTTTGGTTTCATTGTCATCTATACACACTCGGCAGTTAAGAGAATTTCTAATAAACCCCAATTAAATCTTTTAATACGATAATAATCTCATCTTCTTAGCAGATTTCTATTTGAGTGACAATCTATATTGTTTATTTGTATTGTTGCAATTATGATTTTTATTTTGCTTGTAATTGGCGACATGGCTTACCACCTGTCACATTGAGTACTGACTATCTGGTCAACACGTGGCTCAGAGGTGTCCATAGAATTACTATCTTCGGAATTGCGGAGATGGACACCTGAACCTCTGACTACCCCGCAAGGGTTAATGGTCGTGAACGCGATTGTCTTTTGTTTTTTGTTATGATTTTAAGCTCAACGTAGTTCACCAGTCAATGCAATATATAGCAAAATATTATATTATAATCTATGAAAAAGAACCGTTTAAATCTACACGCGTGTAAAACAACATTAGTCATTAACCAATACATCTTGTGGGAAAACAGTGGATTTTTCCATTCGAAATCATTGTAATTAGGGACAACACAATAAAGACCAAGCACTCCGGGTTACGACAATCCCGTTGTGTACTCAACAAACAAACGGCGGGAACATTGTTTATTTCTTTCCAACAGGCTTCGGAATGAGATCGCGATGCCGAGACAAGGTTTCAAATTAGATGGCTCGACAATATCTTACCTAGTCTATGTATTCCACTTTACTGTTAAATATCTGTGACGTTAGGAGTACCTATAACCACTGAGTGTGTATGAGAAGATGTATGAATGTCCATAAAGCGAAATTGGTCTGTCATCAAGACAAATAGGGATCCGTGATCTCTGCCTACCCCACTACAAGGAAACAGGCGTGATGTGTATGTATATATGTAAAAAGAATGCTAACTAGCAGCCATTCATATCGGTATGTCGTAAGAAGCGATTAAAAGACTAAGGGTGGATGGAATCTACTGGGTGATGGGCTAGCTACTTATCACCAATGGTTCATATAACATTACAATCTGAATATTAATGCTAACGAGTGATCAAGGAGATGTTTTTACGCCTTCAAGGTTCTGTTCACCCTGAAAGGGATGAAAAGACGTGAATGTATATGTATCTATACCTATAATGCATGTGAAAACGACGATTTAATAAAGCTAATTTTGTAGATATAACTGCCGGGTGTGTATGAGGAGATGTTTGATTGTTATGTTGCGAAAGTGGTTTTCAGGATCAAGACAGATGGGGATCCGTGATCTCTACCCATCCATCTACAGAGAACCGGGTGTGATTTATACGTACATATGTTATCAATCAATCAGCCTATACTAGTCCACTGCTGGACGTAAGCTCCCCAAGAGTACGTTAGGGTATGTATTTTTAAAGTATGAATAGTATACAAGAAATCAAATGTACATGGTGAAAACAATAAAGATACTAAACAAATAACAATAAGTATTGCTTATATTGAAAAAACAACAAAGGTTTAGGCGCATAATTGCATGCAGTAATTTGCAATCTTGGTTAATGAGTTGGGTTTAACATTGGGTTTAACATAAAAGAAAGTTAGATTCAAATTTCCGAATATTGTTCCACTGAATTAAACATTCAAATTTCGAATATTTACTGTGATTTTTATTACATACTGACCAATTTAGATGCATATAGGATATAGGTAAATAGACAGTCGAAAATAAAATATATCATCACTTTTTAACGTGGGATTAAGTGACGTATAATTATGGTACGTGAAATATTTCACATCACTACATACCTTTACATAAGGAGGAAACAATACTGTAGCCCAGCCAGTGCATCTTTAAAAACAAAAGGTTGCATACTAACAAAAATGCTTACAAAGAGTTCCTTAGAATGTAGAACTTTATCAAAGTAAGGAAGGTTCCTAACTACTGCAACGCCATCTTTAGGTGAAAAGATCGATATTCAAAAGCTGAAAGCGCCCGCTACTCGTAAACTTTGAGCAGTAGAAATTCTATTACGTTTCGTATCGCAGAGTTTGTTCCGTTTCGATCAAGTTTGTGCGATTCACGGGAACTTTCGCGAAAATTCTGCTCGCATTGCTCGGACCTTATGGATTTTTGAAATTCTGTCACGGCAACACCTTGAAGTGTATGTGTGATACTAGTATCTATAAAAATTCATATGGTTCTTGTAAGCTCAAACTTAGCTAATATGTTTTGGATACCATGACTTGCCAGAATTTATATGCTATATTGGTTAACAGACATATAGCGGAGTATTCTTCTCACTACGAAGTTAACACCGTTAAATTATTTATCATTACTAATGCTAATACAATCAGAAGTTTCTGTGGAAAGTTTAATAAAATATCTTACATAAATAGTCTGAGTCAATAAACAAGCAATTCTTCCATTATATAAAAAGACATTGAGAGTACTTACCAAAAGGTACGTACAAAAAAGACTATCATTTCGTTTTAATATATATGACTATAACCTAACCTAACCTGACACGGCGTGCTCAATACCTAAATAACTTCCTACATTTGTAAAATTTCAAATAATGGGTCTATTATTAGCCTTTGCGCTTGATGTTTAGAACATATTAGAAACTAGCTTCCCAGTGTTGTAATAAGTCATCTAGACATTCTGTTGAAACGTTCCTAATGCACAGCAAACATCATGCACCTGTGACGGATGCTGGCGACGAAATGAAGCTGTCGCCTATCGCCTTGACAAATACTTCTTTGAGAGACTACGTTGTATCTGCGGTAGTTTGAAATGCTCCCCGCATTGCTTGAATATTTAGAGTCACGCGAACAGTGTTGCTGTTTTGCACACTCATTTTCTAGTATTGCGTTAGGAAAAAAAATCTTAGGGTAATTATTTAAACATTGGTGTGAACGGAGATCAAGGATTCTCATATTTCCCTGTTTTTTTTTCTGTCAAAACACTTTCACTTAATTGGCATCATTATAGGTACTTCTTACGAAACTCTATTTGGTATGTTGTCTGTTTATCTATACCAGATCGAATAATCGGAATAAGTGTCACAGAATTAGCTATTTTAACTAAATAATCTTTGCAGTTTTAACTTTCAGTGAAAGTATAAATAATTACTAAGTAGTTGGTATAATACGAGTCAAATTGTTATTAGCTTGTTACGTTGTTTTGCAATGAAATAACCAAATAGGCTTCTTACTTAGAAATCTTTGTTGTTTTCAACAGTAATTAGGTAATAAAAATCTAGCCTTACCCCTGCAAACAGGGTTGGTGCAAAGATAATTGAAAAATTATTCAAGAGTACGTTTGAACGCAAGTGATCGACGACGGCGCCTGCATTCAAACGGCCATTTAACTTCTACTCACGCTAGGCTTGGGACACCATCTTCTTCAATTTAATATGCAGATGATTAGTTATATATTATTGAAGAATTGTTTTTATTATAAGTCAATCTGTATTTAAATCTGTCTGTGTCAGTATTTTCTGCTAGCTAATAAATTAAGTATGAATAACCGAATGGCACTCTTCACTATTCCAAGTACTTTCACGATAATGCCACGCTAAAATCGTAACGGAAACAGCCCTAACATATTAATAATATTTATCAATGAACATGTTAATCTTATTATTCACCTTTCAGTCATATTATCAGAATAATCAGACAGAATTAGGACCAACGAAGATTAATTGCATTATCAAGTAACCTCATTGAAGATCCTAGTTTCAAAATTCAGCCAGGGCACCAAAGCTTAATGACAATCAGGTAGACGACTAATAAGAAACAGTAAGTCAATAGAAACCTAATTGTAACACTTTAATTTAAAAATCATATCCAAATCGGGTAATTTCAAAAACATATGAACAGCATCCCTGTAAAGGATATTATCGAACGTGTTATTCGATATTAAATTGATGACATCGATCATAGCGCAACCCAACACTAGTAGCAGCTGCTTTCGTTTCATTCGATCAAATGTGCCAGAAAGTGTTCCTGAATATAAATGAGCGAAGCAATGCAATTTTTCTACTTTGAAATAGTACCTTTAATATTCCTTATGCACAAAAGTTAGAAGGCGAACTTCGCTTATTATAGTATATTTCTGTGCCTTTCAATGAGATTGAAAATGCATAAGGAAGCTTATATGAATTTGATTACAATGTTATATATGAACATAGATTTCTTCTGTACATATTAAAATATAATAATAAAATATAATATAATCCTGGAATAGATAATTTATATATTTTTTGGGTTTGTAACTTAAGTATAGGAGTGTTAATAACGTTCTTTTAATATTCTTCAATTCAATCTCATGTACCTGTTATGTCGTCATACATTCTTGCAAATTGCTTTTTATTCTCCTCATTTATCATAATCCAGCCCAAATTGTATCCCAATCTGAAATCCATAAATAATAGTCCGAAACCAACAAATCAAATAGGGATTGAAAAAGCTGGCGAAACTTTCTTGTTCCTAGAATTATTGTGAAATCGAATTATTGCGTGAAAATGGAGAGGTGAACAAAACACATTGCTCTTTATTAGGTTTATCACTTGTTTCTCATTTTCCTCACTATGATTGTAGTTTTATTGTCCTCTTGTATCTATCTTATTAGTAATAAATGTGGTACAAGTAAAACTGTATGAAAATAGGTAAATAATTATATTTTAGGTAAATATAAGGTTATGTATGTATAACGTATTCAGAATTATACAGTTATAAAAGTTACATATTAAACATAATATATCTACACGAGTATATCCACGTCCCTTAATTTGTTCCCTCTTTAAGATTATTTTTTTAAATAGTTTGTTTAAATAGTTAAAAATTTAGCTTTTAATAAAACAAATACATGTTCGTCATGCCATACCCAGCGTTATATTTATGATATTATATGTATTGCACGTCTTTCCATTATAAATATAAATTGCCTTTAAATATTCTTTATGTCCTCTTCATAACTCGTTCTGCACTTGAACGACACCTGAACATCGTTTCCATAAAAATACTTAATGCCAGTGTGAATCCGGTATGCATTTCCATTTTATATGTTTATTCCACTCTATAAACTAGTATATAGGATATTTCAATATCTATTGTAGAATTTATAGTTAATTTTTGTTTAATAAAGCAGAATCATAGCAAGTACAAATAATTAAGAGTACTTGGACATAATGGTTTTTTTTATTGGACAGTAATGTCATTTTCATTTTCGATTTTATGTAGAGAATTTACTTTTCGAAGTTTACGGTTCAGTAGATATAACTTATATATAATTATATGACTCTTATGACTAAATTTCTGAATTAAAAATGTAGGTAGTCTTTTATTTCTTATTATTTTATTTATTTTTTATTTTATTTATTTACATTTATGTACAATAATGTCCTAACAGGAGGACCTTCCGACATTATTGGAGTAACAATAAAAAAATTAACATTACGTAACAACACATAACAATAATAAAAAAAATTAACATAATAAAACAAACAGAGAGATTAACTCATTTCGTAGCATATATAGCGCATGGCAACCCTCCTAAAGTCAGGCTTACTGCAGATGAAGAGGTCCACCCTGTCGGCTAGGCCGTTAAGCAGCCGGATGCCACGCACCAGCGGTGACTGCCGGAGCAACTCGGTACGACACCAGGGCACCTGCAAAAACCTTCCACGACGGCGGCGCCTGAAGCCCCCGACGGGGACGCACAGCCGGAGCCTCTCGAGCACCATGGCGTTGTGCTCCACTCCCCGCAGCACGGCCAGCAAGTAGCTCACCAGTACCCACGCTCTGCGCGCCTCGAGTTTCTCGTACCCCACTATGCCCAGAATGAATAAAGTCGGGTACATAAGCGGATAAAAAGGATACGTACCATAGAGTTTTAAATAGACGTACCTTATAAATTTATTTTGTATACGCTCCAGCATGAGGCTATATTTAGCTTCATACGGATTCCATAATAATGCACTCGTTTCTAATCTACGTCGCACCAATGCGTTGTACAGAACTTTCACAGTATGTATGCTGTGAAAGCCTGCACAAGTACGAAGAACAAAACCTAAGCTACGAAAGGCTTGCTTACAAATCCTGCGGACATGCTCTCTGAAACTCAAGTGCGAGGTGATATGCACCCCCAGGTCACGCACCGCATACACGCGGCGCAGCTGGTCACTTCCCAAACGGTAAGGGTGGCGCAACGGCGCATGCACTCTGCTGTAGCTCACCACCTCGCACTTGAAGACGTTGAAATCCAACAGGTTCCTGACACTCCACTCATGCACCCTGTCAATGTCCGATTGTAGCTTGTCACAATCGCTCTCATCATCCACCGACAGAAGCAGCTTCAGGTCATCGGCGAAGAGCAGGCAGACGGCATGCCGAACGACCTCCGGAAGGTCATTGATCATTACCAAGAATGCCAAAGGGACTCCGGTACTCCCCTGGTTGGCCCCGGTTCGCGTATAGTATACGCCCGAACAAGAGCCCCTATAATCGACATATTGGCGTCGGTGACTAAAGTAATTGGCGAATAACGACAGCAACTGCGGACTGCAACCCACCCCCCGCCAGTTTAGTGAGAAGAATGTCGTTATCCACCATGTCGAAGGCCTTCCGGAAGTCGAAATAGGCCGCATCCACCTGTCCCCCCCTGTCGACAACAGGCGACACGTAAGACATAAATCTTAAATAAATCATGAAAATACTTTACTAAACGTACTACTAAACGTTTCATACATACATATAATATAACATTTATGTTCTTTCAGAATGGATAAAACCTCACACACATAAGGCCCTCATCACTTTTAACATTAGTAGTGATACAAAACTAAGATGTAAATAAGAGCATATCAGTTTTGACCTATAAAAAGGAAAACCTGGCCATAATATCGTGTTATTACTGTCATTAATATCGTGGAATATGTTGGAAAACTTTGTACGAACGCAACATTTTATAAGATGAGAGAAATCCATAGTGGGTATTAGTAAAGCAATTTTTCGAAGCGATACTCTGGCAGATTCTGCTTAATCCTTTCTAGGACTTAATTTAATACTTGATTGAATTAATTTTGAAGCGTAAATCATGTTATTAGTCAAATAGAATACATATTTACATTTTGATAGTTAAATATTATCAAATTTATACCTAGTATCTAGCAATTTTTTTTTATATAATAGAGATCAGGCATCGGTTGGCTTAATTGTTTGAGTAATCCTATGAACATGTTCATTAGTGATAAAGCTTATACTAATAACGTTTTCATCGTGGACAAATAGTACGAGTACCAATGGAGAAAGGCAACGCTGTTATCATGTCAGGTCCACACAAGTGTATATAACGATTTTCTATATTTTAGATTAGTAGAACCAGGCTTAGTGGACAGCCCCAGCCATCGCGTCAGCTTTACTGCTGTACCGAACTTTTCTAATCTAAACTGTTGGCGAACAGTTTCAATCTTTGCTAACCCTCGAACGAGCGTGTGGGAACGGCGTTTTTGTGGTGGACCACTACTTGTGATATTAGTGAGCCAGTGGGGCGGGTAGCTACTGCCATCTGTGATTTGGACGACAACAATACAAGGGAACCAAGTTACTTTGCGTGACCAGATTATCTCAATGCTCTGTTCATGGTGGATACTTAACCTTTGGCTACTGAAAGGCTTGACGATCGTGAATGCATATTATATATGTATGTACTTTATTATGATTCAGTAAGTATCTCTAATTTTTGTGTTGTGATAAGGTACCTGATCGAAAATTGTAAAATTACTAGCTGTTAATATTGACTAATAACTAAGAATTATTCTTTTGCTATAGATTAATACGACGATCGAAACTAGTTACAGTATAATCTCACTAATCCGGCACTTCGATAGACCGGTACGTCCAATAATCCGGCACACAAACTTATCCCGTGCATGTATTTAAGTATTTGTTTTTTTCAAGTGAGAATAGTTTATAGTTAAAAATGTCAAATAAACACAAACACAAGGCACTAGGTTTGAATAATGATAATCGAATACGTGACACATACATTGATTCCTTCTATGAAATGTTTTATTTTATTCATTACCTATGACTTTTTCTCTATAATCCAGTAATCCGAACATTCCAATAATCCGGCACTCTCCGGTTTTTAATAGTGCCGGATTAGTGAGATTATACTGTATTGGAAAATATCGTGTTCTAAAAAAAACGTTTATTCAAAATAATAATAATAAATAGTTAAGCTAAACCTGGTAAATTACTTAAAAAAATACTTTATTTCAGACATTTAAAAAAAAATTGTTATTATATTACATATATTTAAATTTTCCATAATTAAAAGTATTTTATCACACTTTTTCTATCATTTAAACCTACGTACCTATCATACAGTTCAATTCCTCAGTATCTCTGTAAGTTGTAACTCTGAAATTGCTTTAACTTGCAAACAGAAGGTTTAGATAGCTCCCATTCGATGTAAATTGGTCGTGATTTGTCAATAACTACGAATTATTCTTTTGCTTCAGATTAATATAACGATCGAAACTACTTACTGAAAAAAATCGTGTTCTACCAAAAAAAATCAAAACAATATTTTACTAATAAATAGTAAAGCTAAACTTGGTAAATTACTTTATTTCAGACATTTAAACAAAATTTTAGTTATTCTATTACATAAACATATCTTCAATAATTCAAAGATTTTCTATCATACTGTTTTCTATCATTTAAACCTACATACCTATCATACAGTTCAATTCCTCAGTATCCCTGTAAGCTGTAACTCTGAAATTGCTTTAACTTGCAAACAGAAGGTTTAGATAGCTCCCATCCGATGTAAATTGGTCGTGATTTGTCAGTTTTACGCTCTTGGCTGAAATATTTTCATGTGAGGTCCCAGGTGCTGTTCCGAAGAAAGTTTCGTTTTAATATTACTGGTTATGTCTTCTGTAACTCTGAAATATGAGTTGAAATATAGGTGTTATCTTATTTTTACCAATGGTAGAAATTGTATTGTTAAAGAGCTTATAAAATATACATAAAACTTTAAAATTCGTAGCATGTTTGATTAAATTAAATAAAAACATCAATCAATATACGATATACAGTATTTTATTTCATTAAGAAAAATTTACATAAAAATAATAATTAATAAACGAAAATATATAACTGCGAAGATGGACACGCGAACCACCGACTACTCCACAATGGTTAATGGACGTGAAAACTTCCACATAGTTCCAAGGTCTCATTTGACCTTATTCTAATCAACTTACTTAATTTTTATTTATAACCTAGCGACCTCTATCAACACGCCAAACGCGACTTCCCATCCGAATAAGTTCGAAGCACTCCACTGATAATAGCGACTGAAATGCAAATTGCGATCCTTTATGCAAATCGCAAGACTGCCAACTCTCTAATGCTAAACAGCAAAAAGTTAAGAACAAGGTCTACGGCCTGATTCATATGCAAATTAAATTCGTGGGTCACGTTGTTTTGGAGCGTTGCTTGGCTCCGCATAAACGGCACTCACCCCGTTCTAGGCATGAAAAGTCATCCTTTTATCACTCGGGATCTCGGGACCTCGAATTTGGGAATGGCGTTAATACTTTATACTCATTCGCATTTCAGGATGGATATAAACTGTAACACTTTTCTTGGGTTAACTATGGTATTAATATTATTTTTGTTATCCTTTAATAACTGTATATTAATTTTATTGTATGTAATTAGTGTAAATGTGTCAATAAAGATGGTTTTAGCGTTTCTTCATTTGGTTACGAGCCCAGAGTAGTGATGGTATTGACAGGGAATATTTATAAAATATTGTTAGTATTGCAAGTAAAATATTGTTAGTGAATTTTCAACACATTCCACTGATGCTTTTATTTAATTCGCCAGCTATGACATTCTGGGAAGAATGACAGCTAGTCAGCATTATACTTACAATCCAAAGTATTACGTAACTAGAAACATAAAAAGCCGTAATACATCATTCCGTTTCGTGTAGCGCATATTATTCAAATTGGCAAAGTATCTAATTGCTTTTTTGTGTTAAGGCTTAAGGGAGAGATTTTTGTTGTTTCATGACGTTAATGAGTTTAGTCAATGTAAGCATAGTAATGGTGATGAGATGAAAATAACCATAATAAAAATCGCTAGACCAATATTCATGCTGATAAGTGACCTAGTAGATATTGTATCTCCGGGGTTCTGTCAACCCCGAAATGGATTAAAGGACGTGAATGTAAATGTATTTGACTATAATAGAATCAATTCATTTGAAGTATTCTTAGTTAGACTTTCCTTAACTCGCAAATCTTCACACTTTTTTCGATTGATTATTTTTATCAAGATCAAATGAAAGTAAATAGAGCAACATGATAATTTCAATATAAGTCGAGTAGATTACTATCTCCTATATCTACTTATTAAAAGAATGGGAATTATGTTTGAACATATATAATAAGCAACTTGAATACTATACCTTTTACCGTATTTCACTACACATTCATTGTAAATTACTTTGTTTGGAAAACATACTTGAATAATTCTATACATTTTTTATAGTATATGGACGGAAAACTGGCGGAAGTCTAGGTGCGATGCATTAACTTATTTTGTAAAACTTATTTTAATAAAATTATTTATAATTAACGTGAATCAGGATATTATGATCAGTAGCCTGTTTAAGAACTTCATCTGCCTTAGAAATAAATTATATCATCGACTTTTATACCCCTGGGACGTAAAAGAATGCTAACTTGCTACCGTTCTGCGTGGTATGTCGTAGGAGGCGATTAAGGGACTCGGGTATATTGAATCTATTTGGCCATCGGCTTACAACCTGTAACTTATATCATCAAAACCCTAATATACATGCTAATAAACAACTAAGAAGATGTCTTCATTTATCCGAGGTGCTGTCCTACCCGAAAGAGATTAAATGATATCAACGTTTGTATATTCATGTATAAATTATATCACCGCATTTCGTATGAATAATAGAACTTTTGACTTTCCACGAAGCGCGGTCAGGCGAGAAACAAATGTTTGGTTGTCAACCCATTAATATACGTTTATATGTAAGTAAATTAATAAACTTTGCCTATAAATCATGGCCAGTTGTAATGTACACACATACATCATACCACATCTGTGCCATATATCATAATAGTCACTGATAACAACATGAGGCTACATGTCTTGTGTGACATAATTAGGGTCACGACTGTTAACCCTTTCAGTGTAGGTAGAATGTTGAGTAACCACCATTCATAATTTTTACATTTAAACAGTCTTCGGAGAAACTGGCGTGTTGTGTATGTATGTATGTATTTAAATCTTCGCTCTTTGATTAATTTATTTATACGAGTAAGTATAGTATAATATGAATAAACACATACACGCGGCAACTTCTTATCCTTTCGTAGTTCCATTCGAATCGACTCAAAGACTACGTATCAAATCACAGTGAAGACCTAATATGGCAACAAATAAGTCTACGGCAATTTATAAACATTCTTATTGTACGCAAAACAGATATGTTATCCCATGGTGGCATTGCTTCCATAGATCCTCGTTGCTGATAGTGACAAGTACCAAATCTTAAATCTACCTCTGACATTTTTGACTTACTCTTGTCAACTATTAAAATAATAAAGCATAAGTACATTCATACAAACTTGTTTACCTCTGCATCTTTATTTTTCGCTAGTTCATAATACAAAGGCACCATTAAATCGTGATCCTTAAACGCTTTCAGAGACAAAATTTGTTTGCGAATGCCAGCATTTACCTGCAGCGGAATGCAGATGGCGAACCTTTTTGCAATACTACGGTTCAGCAGTTCCCAAGGATATTCTTGCCCTGCTAAGTTATAGCGTACAAAGTTGCCCCTGCTTCAACGAAGTTTTGGTTCAACTTGCATGTATAAAGAAGAAAAGAAAGTTCGCTGCGAAATCGTATCTTAGGTTATCGGGAAATCTACGTACTACGTAGTAGGATTCTAATACGTTCGTACGTAATATAATTAGGTAGTTTATCTAGTTAATATTTTATATGATGGTCTATACTATATAGTAGGACTTGACTTAGTAAGTGGGTTGTTTATTTAGTTAATATTTGATGTTAATATAGATTTATTATACGCATCAGGAATAACCCTTAAGTATCCATCAATCTATTGCTGTATCAGTATCAAGTTAAGTTTTTGAATCTCACATTTATTAATATGCATATATCACTTATACTTCATAGAATTCTCGCTATTTTATCTGTATTTGCTATTTCTCTATTCCATCTATCTGAATAAAAATAGGCATGTCATATATGAAGCTTTAAAATTGTATCTCATTACTTCTTATTATCTCGAAATAACTTATACGCAAATTGCAAACGAGCTTAGCTCAGTAAAATAAGTGTGTTCAAGAAAACAAGATAATTTGATATTTCTACAACACACACCTAATTCATATTTCCATTCTTCATGCCAGTTTGATTTAGTAAAGCCATTAGTGTTATTTATTTCTTCATTACACTTTTGTTTATATAGTGTGTAATTTGGGAATGTTTCTGTAGTAATAATATGGCTTTTTTAAACTAATAGTTGTCAAATGTATGTAATATTTTTATTTTTTGTATACATACTCAAAACAGACATATCCTCGAAGACATACGTAGCACCTCACGATCATTACAAACAGTATCGCTCTGATATCCTTCATATTTGATATTAGAGGTTACTAGCCCATCGTGTAATTGATAGACAAGTTATTTAGTAAGTTCTTTGCCATATCAGCAATAAATTCATCAATAGTAACTACCAAACAATAATACTAAACTATTTACATCTCAGACTATTTATTGTATCTTTATATTCTTCTATACCTTTTTATTCATATACCTACGCTAATTTCTGAGCGCAAATAATATCGAGTATCTGATTACATTTGCACTGAAACATCGATATCTCCTGCCACACATATAGCCCATTTGTCCATATAAATCTCATTCGCTTTTCAGTAGATGACAAGTTTAATCCTGGAGTTAATGGTGTGCCCCCAATGATTACGTATCCACTGCCTCATTAATGAAATAAATTAATCTGTGCCTCACACCGAGTGCCCAGTGGAATGAAATTCGAGCGATTTTTTGCCGGCTCTTTATTTATTCAACAAATATCCAACCGTGTTAGCGAGTGTTTGGATGTGGCTTGGTTTTGGTAAGATTGGGTTCTTGTTTCAACTAATACAGAGGCTAGAATGACCATAAATTCATATTATATATCTTTAAGTACGCTTTCCTAATCAAATGTCATATCAATAAATCACCACAGAAGGGCTTATGATGTTTGTGTTGACTTATCTGGTAAAAATATAAATCAATATGTTTTGCCTAGTATGTTGGCCTAGTTAATTAGTAAATTTTAATGTTAAGGATATTTTTTTGCGTGCAAGTAGGCTAAAGAATATATAAAGTAAATAATCAGATGGTGATCACTAATATATGTTTCGTTCAGTATTAAATAAAGTACAAAGGGTATGTTCAGTGAATATCAAATTTTCGAGCACGATTTCAGAAATGTGGTCAGTTCATATGCAAATGTGATTCAAGGGTCACATTGTTATGATAGGCACACTCGGGCAGCCCTTAATAAAACTTTCTCATAATAAATCTATTGTGGCTCTATATGCGGAGTCGTGGTCTACGAAATACAAGCCTCGCAGGAGACTAATATGAGAAAGCCTGAATGTTGTTGAGACTTTCATTATGTCAGATTTGATTAAATATACAGGAATGTTTATAGACACGAAACTCTATTTAATAAGCGTGAATGAAGTATAATTATTACTGAAAAACAGTAGGGTATGTATAAGAATTACGTGAGAGACGAATAATAGGTTTACATATGTTGTGTCAGGATATCTGATCATCGCATCTCTTCTTATCCAGATGGCATATAAAAGCGAGTTGGTAATACGTAGGTATATTATAGTTATTCAGGTAAAGTAGCTTCAGCTCAGATTTTCGTCACTTAAATAGGTTTTTCCATACTAACATTTCATGAATACAGGGATTAATTAAATATTAGCAAGGAAAATCTCCACTGTGATAGAACCAAACCTATTTCATTGAATACTGGCTTCCTTATATACTACTCAAAAGAAAATAAGGGCCAACTAAAGATTACGGTATTAGAGCCAAGTTATAAGCGCTAAACGATTTTTTTTAAGCAAATTAAATACTGGCACTACATCTTTTTTGTTTAAGGGTATTGTATTCCAAAAATAAATTCACGAACTGTCAAAAATCCGACATTTCTAGCGCAGCAGCGCTGAGTACATTGCGCGTTAGTGCTGTTTTTAGCGGTTGGACAGAATATAAAATATAAAAAGGCGCGAATTTCAAAACATCGCGAAACGTTTATGGGAGTTTTATATTAATAATATAATTGATTTTTAAACTCAATAGTGTGCCGATTGCATGACAATTTTTTTATTGCTAAATAAAACGTACATTATCTATCTATCTAACATAAAATAAACATTGTGATGATTTTTCGACAATCCAGACCGACTTCTTAGCAGATATTCTCTGTCGAACGTGACAGAT
Organism: Leucoptera coffeella; assembly: GCA_030578115.1. Classification (NCBI taxonomy): domain Eukaryota; kingdom Metazoa; phylum Arthropoda; class Insecta; order Lepidoptera; family Lyonetiidae; genus Leucoptera; species Leucoptera coffeella. The sequence continues at coordinate 319,456 of JAMBLF010000090.1, forward strand.
AGTTTTGATCATTACGACGCGCCGCCGCGGCGTGTAAATTGCAGATAGTTATATCAATAAATACGTATCGTTTCCATATGATGCAACGTATAAACTGATATTCACACCCAAATCCAGATGGTAATCAATCCAAAACGAAATAAATTCAAGTTTTCCAGTGTTTGTAATGATGCTAGTACAGATTACATTATGTATGTATGTAGGTATGCAACTACCTAACCACTTATTTACTGACTCTGAAAGGTTAACGAATTTGTAAAACTATGTTTTTATATTATAATGCTTTTGAAATAAAATATGTTCTTCAACGAAAGATCGGCTGTAGTCATTTTTCATATGCGTAAGTATTATGATTACCTAGGTTAATTCAGTTCATTCACGGTAAAATTATATAAGTACCTATTCTACAATACTTTTTACCATATTGTAGATATAGTAGTCATACAATTTATTAGTTACATTTACCCACACTACACATATTGAAATAAAATTGAGCTCGTGAATCTAAGTGTAAACTCGTTACAATGCATAAAACCTAATTTTATTTTGCCCTAATACTGCTTGATTTTGCGACTAAATTTACAAACGGAATATGTACTAGGGTCATAGACTTTTATAGGCGGCCAGTCGTACGAAAAATGTAAATGTCTCGATTTTCATACAGATATCTTTTGATCCTGATAAACTACTATTATACTGTCAATTATTTGTTTATGTGTTATGTAATGTCAATAATGTTTTTGCTGAAATATTGGGCAGGTATTTGAATCGCGCTATCGCTTAGTTGTGATCGTAAAATAGGATTTTACGGTTGTGATTTATACACCGGTTCTCGTTCTATCACCGAAGTTAAGCAACGCAGGCGTGGAAAGTAATTGGATGGGTGACCATTTAAATTGTTCACGTGCTGTTGTTTTAGTGAGGGAACCTGGTTTGGTTATGTAAGGACTTACTTAATCACCTATTACATTGGCTATTGATAATCAGGTAACGATTGGGTTTCGATTGACAAAAAAATGCAAAAAAACTTAGTTGCCACTCAACATCTGACTACCCCGAAAGGGATGTGGGATGTGACGTAGCCATATCAATCGGGGTCGGCGGCAGCGACGTAATGTGAGCACAGTATTTTGTACCTATTCAGGATTATAAAACTATAAACACTGCGCACTCGTAGATAGTTTTCAGATACTTTAGTAACTACGATTTAATTATATGCATTGAAATTGTCTTGTTGCTTGTTGTTTTGTCACGATAATGTGTCTTCTCGGCATACTCAAAACACATACACCTGACCTCACAAAGCGTACCTACCTATTTTATTATTCGTTAATTTGATATAGTAACAATCTGGCGTATTTAAAATGAAAGTAGTAAGATGATTATTAGCTCTCGGAATCTGTAACTGTCAGCTATTCTTTTACGTTTAAATATGGTTTAGACCACGAACCTTTGTAATTGCTCTTTGGTATAGAAACTAGCACCAGATGTAAGTACCTCTGCGTCCAAATGCTGGAATGAAATACCTCCACCTATTCGCGACGTTGCTTCTAGGGGAGCTTTCTACCTTAGGTATAAGGCTTGTGTTCTCGAACAACAAAAATCCTTACCCTAACTCCTATCAATGTCTCACCTTGTCAGTGCAAATACCATAGTTATATATTTTTCTTTCTATATATGAGTTTGAATAAATGTGTATGTGTATGAAATATATTAATGTATGTTTATACGATGTTACTACTGTTTATAATGTATATATAATATGTATGACTGTGTATGTGTGTGCCTATATCTATCTACATGTCTATAATATATATATATATATATGTTCTTGTTTATGTTGCCCGAAGTATGATTATGAATTATAGTGTATTAATTTTATGTATGCGTATTATATACATACATACGCTTCACGATTTGTGTATACACACTCCTTTTTTTATTATGGCGGGGTAGTCTAAGGCTTGAATGCACATCTCCGAAATTTCGAAGGCATGTTAGGTATGGGTCATTCGAAGCACGCGTCTCACTAGATAGACAACACCCAACGTGATAGGTAGTAAACCGTATCGCCGTATATAGGCATTGACTATTACCTATCCTGAGGGATAGGCTGGTTTCCTCACGATATTTTTCCAAATATTTAAATTTCATTCATTGGTACATGCTAGAGTCGGGATTCGAACCTAGGACCTTTCTCATACGAAGTCCGAGTTCTTAGCCACTGGGCTACAGCCGAACTCGTATTATATCTGTATTTGTATATTATAAATTAGTTATTTTGTGTATGTTTGTTATTTATTATATTATGCAGCTTGTGACGGTTTCCGAATTGGGTGCTGCCGGAGGACCATTATATACTGAGGCAGCACCTTTTCACTGCATCAATGGTTTTTTACATACCTATATTTTTTCTATGTTTGTGTTTTGTTAATGTAGTGAATAAAGTTTCTTTCTTTTTTTCTCTGTAGGTGTTAAAATTTGCAAACACATATCGTGTATTGATATACAATTTACTACTTACATAAGCTCCTGAAATAAGTATACTATAAATTTAGTTATAGTCTATAATGGTAATAGTATATACTGTGGCGACCTCTAGAGCGCCACACACACAGAGAAACCTAAGTAAACCTAGGTTGCAATTAGTTAAACATAATTACCACAGATGACGCCGCCAAGAATATAAAATAATAATTGCACACAAATCAATTCCTAGAACGCGCAAGTGAAATATTTATCGGAAACAAGATATATACAAATTTCCAACTCAGGCCATTAGCCTGGGCGAACACCTGCCCAGGTAGGAAGCTTCCTCTTTTCATGTAGGACTCAGTGGTTCCTACATATGTAAGTAATGGTTACTGCACTAAAATATTGTTTGTAATAATAGGTACCTATTATTTAATTTTATAAATGCTCGTATTAAGGTTACATTACACTTTGATTAGTGACTAGGTATGGACATCTACTGATTAGTGCAAATTATATCCTGTGTATGGAAATGAGTTCTATTTTTAGCGAGTAACCTCGTCCAGCGTTCCGTCACTGCCCCCTCACTCATCTAAAATAAGTTAAAATCAACGCTAATATAAGTCAATATCAAATCAGTATGATGAATTAGATTTAAATTTAATTAATAATAATTTAGATTTAATACTGGCCTTACAGAAAAAATAAGATGACAAATTATCTGCGCGTATCGTTACAACTTGGTTACAACAGCACAATGTCCAGGTTTTAGACTGGCCTGCGCAATCTCCAGACTTAAATCCTATTGAGCATGCCTGGGATATGCTTCAGAGAAGAGCTCTAAGAAATTTCCCAGAAGATATTGTCAGTGAAAACCATCTTTTCTTGCATCTTAGCAGGACTTGGGACAATATTCCACAACGGGATATTGACACCCTTGTTTTAAGCATGCCGAACCCCTGCAGATGTGTCAGGAATGTCTTAGGAAGATCTACACATTATTGATTTTCTTGATTGATTTTAGTAAAAAAAAGTAAATGTTATGTTGAAGTTTTAATGTTTTAAAAATAAAGTTTAGTTTGAAGTTTTATCAGAGTTTTTTCTCTTGTTCTAGATTTTTTTAAATTACAACTTTCACTAAAATATTTTCATTTAATCAGATAGGCTAATATTCAAGGTTTATTTTAATATACAGGCACAGATAATATAATACTACAGATACAGGTGTCTTTACTAAAAGGTAGTATAATTTTAGTTATTTAGGTTTGAGCTAAATATCCCTAGACCATGTTGATGTGTGTATGTTCTTACAGATACCTACCACCTTATTCCAAAACAAAGTCGATGTTTTGTTATAGAAACAAGTCCGTGTAAAACAATTGCAGCCCCTTGTTTATCTCTGGGATAAATACTTTTGAGGTTACCTTTCTGTTTTAGTAGTGGCCAAGTATGTTTTTATATCTAAAATAAGTTAAAATCAAAGTTAATATAAGTCAATATCAAATCAGTATGATGAATAAGATTTCTTGCAGATAAATTGTTGTTATTTCATTTGTAAATTCTTATGCATGAAGCATTTTTCTATAAATATCGATTCACAAAGCAATGCGCCGGTATAATAGGGGATATTTTATGTAATGTTATTTATGTTTGCGATATAAACAGGTTCCACACTACGATAGTTTCAAAAACACTGAAATAAATCACATCAAACTTGATATAACAAAAACATAACAAACTTTATTGTCATGGCGGATGCACGTTCCGTGTATCAATTGAGTTGTAAACGAAACAAACACTAATAAATTATAATCAGATTATTCAACAGCTTATTATTTATTAATATATATTAAAAACATTGTAGTCATAAATATATAAAAGTTATCAATATTTAAATAATTAATCACTTGTGGTAAATAATTGTAATTTTATAGTAACAATAAGAAATAGTGTATTGGAACGTACTTGAGTGAGTACTCTAACCCGACCTCCTGTAGGAGTCTGTGAGCCTAGTACTACGCTTGTATTTTCGTATGGTTTTGAGGTAGAAAAGAACTTCGAAAAATATAATTTCTTCGATTTTATGCGTAAAGTTTGACGAGGCAAAGAAATACCTACAGACTACTGAGCAAAATTTTGGGCAGCAGGATATGTATAATAAATGGTGGTGGTGCGACCTCCAACTCCGTTATGAGAGCCTAGTGACCGAATTCAGATTTCGATAGCAATTTGTCTCTAAAAAATTGCTCCGCGGTCTACCCTTCTTGAGAGAGATGAGTCTGAGTTGTAAAAAAAATCAAAATCTAACCAACTCGTTCTTTCCGTATATCTGTCCGGTACCGGTATAACCTATTCTGCAGTTCGCCAATAACTCAAATTCAAGTTGCCAAAGAGCATCCCAAATGTATATATTTATGATTTCGACCATCACAAATTAATACGTTAAGTTCTCTGACTACCCTGAATTCGATCACGGTCGTAATGCATAATATATAGTTATTAATAATTATGTATATGTGTGTGTGTGTATATATAATATAGCATAAATAACCTATCTTGGGGTTCATTAATTGCTGCCTACCTACTGTGAAGAAAGCTGAAGTGATGTCAGAATGTATCATGTATGTATTCTCAACTTCTTGTCATAATATCCGAAACATCAAGCGGTAAATCAAAATTATTTACATTCATTATTATGACTTTTTCATATCATGTCTGATATGTACCTGTCATAGGCATAAATGACGCAAGAATAAATTTATATCAAATATGGCGTCGCATCAAGTAAAATACTTTTTTAAATATACATGTAGAATAAATCAACTTTAGCAGTTCACTTCGAAAGAAAAAAATCGCTTGTAATATAATAAGCAATAACCTCAAACACCAAAGTGATTACACTTTGTTTTCCAAATTTCACTTATTGAACTAAGAAATAACTGATCTCGTGTGATTATCTAGCGGTTTAGCTGTGATCGCCAACAAAATGGACGTGCTCCCCACGCTGGCATTCGCCAAATTCTGAACGCGATCTATTGAAACTAGCGACTCGCGGCGGACGCGTAAAATGTCCATACAAAAATGTATGAAACAGATGGCGGCCCAAAATTGGGCGTTTTTATACTTACGAATACTGCAGTATTATGAATAAAACAGGACCTAATATGTTTTTAGTCAAATTATTTAGTATTTAGAGAACCCATTATTGCATATTTTGATTTCAGATCTTACTCCGTGACGAAATAAACGAAAAAATACAAAACCCTGTTTGCGCCATTTTTCTGATTTTTTATCAACTTTATGCGTTTATATTTACGTAATTATTGATATTTAACTCTTGAAACTACTTCAGTCATCAATTTCAGTCTTTCATTATGCTACCTTGAAAGTATGATAGGTGTCAGTAAGTTCTAAATAGGTTTAAACTGAAAAATGAAAACACTCGTTTCGCTCATTTCCGCGAACAATACCCTTAAAAGAAAATACACACCTAAATTCTTAATTGAAATTTGAGAAATCACTTTTTGCAACCACGATGATTTTATTGCATTCGAAGCCAAAGTTTTGAGTTTGATGGGAAGCCTTTATTTTCCGATTATTGCTTTATTATTGGTAATTTCTTGTTTATTGCTGTACGTGTGGAAGATATGGCAGCTGTTCGACGGCATATGGACCTGGTTACAGTTACTAGAGCCATAACATTAGTTCAAGAAGGCTATTCGCAGCGAAACGTGGCTTTGCGGCTTGGATTCTCACGGAGAGCAATTCAAAATGCTTGGAATCGTTTTTGTAGAGACCGGGAGGGTAACCAGGAGATGGGGATCGGGTAGAGTGAGGGCTACAACTGCATCAGAAGACCGTTTAATACGCTTGACTGCGACTAGGGAGCGCTGCATCACTGCCCGTTTGTTACAAAACTACCTACGTCGCACCACGGGGACCCGCGTCAGTGACCAAACCATAAGGAACAGGTTGCACGAGGATCAGCAGTTCTCCAGAAGACGCGTTGTTCGTATTCCATTAACTCGCGTTCATCGTGCAAACAGATTAGCATTCGCAAGGCAACACTTGAACTGGACCATGAGGGATTGGAGCTCAGTTTTATTCACAGATGAATGTAAAGTCAAATTTTATAGTAACGATCGACGCATTAGGGTGTGGAGACGACAAGGAGAGCGTTTTGCGGATCCTTGTATACATGAAAGGGACAGATTAGGAGGCCCCAACGTAATGGTATGGGGAGGAATAAGTCTAACTGGCAGAACCGAGCTTGTCATCTTAGACGCAGGTGCAATAACAGCCCAGCGGTATATCCAGGAGGTGGTGACACCACATGTGGTGCCTTATGCACAGCGAATAGGTCCCAGATTTTGGTTGATGCAAGACAATGCACGCGCACACACAGCGAGGGCCACGCGTGATGCCTTGGAGGACGCTGGAATAGGAGTATTACCGTGGTCCGCGAACAGCCCGGATCTCAATCCTATTGAGCACATGTGGTATTTACTCAAGCGAAGCGTGCGGAGCACCAATCAGCCAGTGCACAACAACACACAGCTGATAAACCTGTTGAAGATCAGCTGGGAACAGATTCCTCAGGAAACGGTTTAACACCTGGTCGAAAGTGTCCCTTCCAGGCTCCACGAGTGCAGGCGGAAACGGGGTGGACACACACGTTATTAATTTTAATAAATTTTCATTACTGCAACTTTTTCTTTAACTTGTAATTTTTGACAAAAAACGTCTAATTTTGAATAAATGTAGCTTAAATATTTTTTTGTCATTATTTTACATAAATAATACTTCCAAACGCTTTTCATCTGTTTTATTTAATTAATTTAATAATTGATGATAAAAAAAAACACTTAATTGTTTTTAAATATGAAAAAAATACAGTGGCCCTTATTTTCTTTTGAGTAGTATACAAACTGGTGTACCATGGTTACTCTTTTCACTTACTCTAATTACTATGAAAGCTCTTAGATTAAATAAAAGGATCTAAAGTATAAGAAATAATAAAAACACAATTGAATCAACTTTCAATCAATATATTCGTAGATAATAGCCATTTTTAGGCTACCTATTATATCTAAAAGTTGATATTACTAGTCAAATTGTGTCAATACATCACTACATAGTATAAAACAAAGTCGTTTTATCTGTCCCTATGTCCCTTTGTATGCTTAAATCTTTGAAAATACGCAACGGATTTTGATGCGGTTTTTTTAATAGATAGAGTGATTCAAGAGAAAGGTTTATATGTATAATAACATCTATTAAATAGTGGAGTACGCTATATATTTTATACCCGTGCGAAGCCGGAGTGGGTCGCTAGTATATACTAAATATAGTGCATCTAAACAAGTAGTAGTTTATTAGTCTCTTAATCATGTTCGTTATTTTCGTTCGGACGATAAACAGTTTTGAGAATGGTAAAATATGACCATGAATTGCTTATGATCTGGAAAAAAGAAAGCAATTGTTCCGTAATTACGAATTGAATTGTAAATTCAGTGGTTGAATTGAATAGTTAATATTAATTGAAATTATCATTCATTTTGTACATGTATGTACGCGAAATTATGACAACCAGAGTCTTGATGAAAAACAAACAACGCGTTCACGACCATTAACACTTGCGGTGTAGTCAGAGATTCAGGTTTCCATCTCCGCAATTGCGAAGGTAGTACTTCCATGGACATCTCAAACCTACGTGTTGACCAGATAGTCAGTACTCAATGTGACAGGTGGTAACCCATCTCGCCATTTACAAGCACTAACTAATACCTGTGAGGAATGAATGATGAAAAACATAAATTAAAAATATGTTTTCATTCCTATTAATACATTAATATTAAAATACTCACTTTGCTAAAACTCGCGTAACCAATTGTAGAAAATTTAAAAGCTGTTAGTTTCTGCGGTTTCAAAGCTCTGAAAAACAAAGAAGCAGTACTGTGTACCAAAGTATTGTTTTTACTTTTATTTGATAATATCTGTTAGTTCTATGTCATTCGAATTCGTGTCGTTATTTATTACTTTACTTTTCTATGTAGACAGAACCACGTCTACATTATATCTAAAGTTCAGTGTATGTAATGTTTAAACTGAAAAATGACTCGTTTCGTTCATTTCTGTGAATAATACCCTTAAAATCAATTACTCTAACGCGTTTTCGAATTAGGAACATATACCAACAGTAAGTCAAAAAAATAAAAGACCAACGCGTTCACGACCATTTAACCCTTGCAAGGTAGTCAGAGGCTTAGGTTCAGGTTTACATATCTGCAATCGCAGAGTTAGTAATTCTATGGCCCACCTCGAACCCACGTGTTGATTAGATAGTCAGTACTCAATGTGACAGGTGGGAAGCCATGTCGCCTTTTACAAGCACTAACTAATTACCTGTCGGGAAACAGGTAGGTTTCCTCATTTTGTTCTCCCTCACCGGAGTATTAGATGCATTTCGTAAATGTATTTTTATTACGAAAATGTATATAGAAATTAATTAAACTTTATTTCCGTTGGTACATGCTCAAGCACGATTTGAAATCTGTACCCACTGATACAGAGTCAAGTCCCAAACAACTGAGCTACGTCGAATTCAATGAGCTGCGTCGATTTTCCGTATAACTTATAGAAGTAATATGTGTAAAATGTAATAGAATTACCTCTGTCGCATTATCATGATAGTCTTCCTGGTAGTAATGTCCATTCTGTACCATTTACATTGGAATATCGAATGAGATATATTTTCACTCTGTTGAAATAAAATGAAAACCATAATATTTATCTTTAATTTATGTTCACTTTAATAATAATCACACATTATACCTTTAATCCTTTTCGAATGGACAAAACCTTAGAGATATAATATTTCCTAGGTCACTATTTATCATAAATATGGGGGTTGTCATATGCAAAATTGGTTACAGGTTAGTAGCCCATTGCCAAATAGATTCGATTTACTTCTAGGTTGATTAACAACTCCTGGGGCATGGCCGGAATGAATAGCAGCTAGTTAGCATTATATTTACGTCCCAAATTATGGGATTAATTGCTGGAAAAAATTATATGTACATACCTCTCTGATGAGACGTTCCCCAAACACACTCATCAACAACATTTGAAGTAACACGGAACTCAAGAAAATTAAGAACACAGGTATTTGGATCAATTTACATGTCTGTAACAAATATAATTTAGCTTAGAACTCTACACAGGGTCAAAAAATTACCTAACCCGGTGGCCGAATTAGGAACTACTTTTTAAAATGGTGTTTACATTGTAAAATACGTAAATAAAGACTTATGGCAACAGTAGCGACGCCGTCATCGGGTCAGAAAAGATTAAGGTGATTTGATTCTTATTTCAATTATACATTGACAATAAACTCACTGTAATATTAAATCCCAAAGCACAAATCAGCGTAGAGCCGACCAATATGTTAAAGAAATTAGGACCTGTAAATATGTCTTCTAAATCTTCCGATAATCTGGAATATGGCAAAAACTTTTATAAAATATTATTGCTTAAGAAGTTCTAAGTTGTATTTTATTAATAAGATTAGTAAAATCTTCGGGGCGAAGGAAATTTGTAAATTAGGCAAAGCTCAATGTCTTACTAATGTTACATAATAAAATCAATGTAGTCGAAACGTCGGGTTAATGAAGGTAATTTTATTATATATAAAAACTTACGCGATAAGTCCCGTTAGTTATTAATCATGAGTATAAATCGCGAATCTCTTAAAAATATAATAAAATTGTTGAAGTAAATGGGAAATGTCCCATGTAAAAATAAAAGCAAAAATTTTGTAAATAACTTAGCTACTAAATCCGACTTACTTAAGTATGTACTGATGCTTCCTCGCAATATCTTTCACCGCATCCTGCTGTGCAACTGTCAATGTTGCCAATTCGTAACTGAGGACCTTGAAATGCATGCAAACTTGAGAAGTCAAAAGGCAATATAGCGCATCCACGGAGGAAAAGTACAGCCCACATATATAACCTTAAAAAAGAAGATACATTAAAAAAAAGAAAGCAATACGCGACTTAGTCTTTTCCCACAAAAAAAAGTACATAAAAGAAAAAAAGTAATACGTGACTTATTTCGTTATTTAAACATTCATACACGTTCTAAGTAACTTGCAAGGGTGACACAATTTTGTAAGTCCATCTCCGTAATAGTAAGGTCAAAAGTGAGCGTCTCCATCTCCACCATTGTGGAGCATTCGTCCAGATCAATTTTCAGTAAAAATCAGCACAATAGTTGGATACTAGACAGATGGCGTTCATTATTGGTGTGCATCATGGGTCAATGCCTCGATGCTATTGACTATTCCAAATAAAAGACTATTGTTAAGCTACCTATTTAATTTAAAGTATGTTATAGTTTCCACGTTTACGATACTTACCACTGAGTATTAATTGTACATAGAACACTGCCCATTTCAGCCAAGTATCCATCTCTACAGGCAAAATAACTGAATAGGGTAGTTCAAATCTGACCTCTTGATTAGTCATATGAGCATACACCATATGGGTCACGGACGAGAAGTTGTAAATAGTCAACAAAATTCCATTCAGTACGAAATAGTACACCATGAACTTATTCAACAGTATACTGTTTTTTTTGACGAGGCAGCATTTTTCCTTTTGCTTCGAAATAGCTTTGTTAAGGTGTCCTAAGCAATGAACAAGCTGGACTATTTTAAATCGTTTATAGATGATCCAGACTATTTTTAGCATGGATAGCAGACCCATACCTGTACAAGGTGCAAGTTGGGTTAATACCAAGAAGTTTTCTCGCGAAATCTTGCTCGCAAAGAATGTGGTTTCCTCAATGATGGCTATGAAAAGAATCATACAGCCGATTACTAGTTGCCAATGGATATTTCCGGTTTCTAAAGGCAATCCAATGATCTTAAAGCACATTTTTATTTGCTTAAATGGGTCGAATTTTGCCGCGTTAGAAGTCATTTTACTTTGAAACCAACAACCAAATAGAAGCGATGACATTTGAATGACGACTTCTGGTCGGGAATAATTATATGGACAGTGTAGCGTTTGATCGTCGTTTTAATTAGATTCAAGTAGGTAATTATCTTTTTTAATGATAGTTTTTTATGTTTACCAGTATTTGTAATCTTTGTAGTAATTATGATAATATTTAACCTGTATTTAAGAACCCTTTGACTCTTAAACTACATGCACGAATTATCATAACTTATTTTTAATTACACATATTAAACAGTGTAAACGAAGACTGTAATTTAGACTTTAATAACAGTTTGTACATTTCTTTTGTTTGTCAATACACTAGTATTAAGTGACATTATATATATGTATATACACTTTATGATCATTACCTTGCTGAGAAGGCAGACATTGGTGTACCCATTAACGAAGAGAGTAACTTAGTTCTATGGCTACCTCGAACCCACATATTAACCAGTTAGTCAATACCTAATGTGACAGGTCATTAACTCAGCTTATCATTTACCAAATCCGACTTTTGATTAATTTCGATTATTAAATTCGATTTATCCGACGTATAAGTTGTTAATTAAACTATTTTCAGTAATTCCCTGTTTCCCGAATTTCAGTTTTTCCAGTAAATGAAATGTGAACAATTAATTACGTAATTCAACTGATGTTCGTACATTTTCCGGGAAGGCTTCTATTTAAAGCCTAATTCTAGGACACGTAGCGATTCAAACGCTGTCACTTTACTAGCAAATGCAGCACATAGTGGCGCCCTCTACGGTCCTCTTAGTATCTGTTTCAAAATCAATTAGAAGCGAAAATAGGGCACTGCTCGAGCTAAATTATAAGCTAATTGCTTATTTGAAACACTAATACAATAGGACTTTATAGGAGTGTGTTATTTGAAGTTACTACTCATATAGTAATTATGCATATGAATATTATGCAAGAGAGAAGATGTGCCTTTTAATAAGTACCCCTTTAATTATTACGTTATAATTATAACAACAGTTAGAGCTATGATTTCTACTAGTGTTGATATGTTACTGTAACAATATATGTAAGCACTATATATAAGGTTAAATATTATAATAAGTGAAGATATAAATGAATGAATTAATGAATTTAGTAAAGGGAAGTACAAGTAAATAACTTAAAAATGTTATGTTTTGCGTTGGACTTATTAATCTCCGTCATTTTCATTTGGACGGTAAACAGTTTTAAGAATCGTAAAATATGACCAGGAATTGCTAATAATCTGAAAGCAAATAAAAATAATTTACTTTAATTTAAAAATTAGTCTTTTTTAAAAATCAGTTTAAATCATATAAGTAAATTGAGTTATTTCGTTACTTAAAAATAAATGAATTCTGAAAAATACTTACTCTACTGAAACTTGCGTAGCAAATCGTAGAGAATTTAAAAGCAGTCAGCTTTTGCGGCTTCAAAGCTCTGCAAAAGAATAGGTATTTCACATAATACTCAATCAAACAAGTAGTGTTTCTGTTTTAATACCGTTATGTTTTCTTTATTTTTCATGTTGTAGGTTTAATTCACGAACATAACTTCATAGAAAATACATGAATATTGTTTAGATTTAGACACTTAACAACGTAATCGTATTTTCTTTATGAATAATTAATAATATATTAACGAATGGGCTTCAGAGAAGAATACGTTCAAAAACTAATAATTATTATCTATTTTATATCATTTACCTTTGTCGCATAATCATAATAATCTTCCTCGTAGTTATATCCATTTCATACCATTTACATAAGAAAATTGAATGAGATATTTTTTCACTCTGTAAAAGGAATGATAACATAAGTTTCCTCGATATATTTAGTATTAACTACTACACATATCTTCTTGTATACTCACCTCTCTAATCAGATATTCTCCGAACACACTCATCATTAACATTTGCAGTATAATCGACATGAAGAAAATGAGAAAAGCTGGCACTTGCACTAATGAACATGTCTGTAACAATGAATTACGTTGTATTTTTTATTTATTGTTATCTATGAAGTACCTTATCAACTACTTAAGGAGTGGAACTATAATATATGTTCTAACTGCTTCTTTAAGTTCACATGAAGACATAAAAGATGATTAAGAAACCATTCCCTCGGATACTTCTAGTGTATATAGCCACCATATTACTATGTGACTGACTACTAATGGGCCCAAAATTATCGAGCCTATTTATTCTACTGAACCTTTCGAGTAGGGAATATAAGTTCATATGTAAACTTACTGTCAAATTAAATCCTAACGCGCATATAACTATAGAACCGACCAGCACATTGAAGAAATTGGGCCCTGTGAAAATGTCTTCCAAATCTTCCGATAGTCTGTAACAGACAGTATGAAATAAAATACAATAACAAAGCACATTACAAAACATCGTGAGGAAACCTACCTGTTCCCGAACAGGTAATAGTTAGTGCTTGTAAAATGGCGACATGGCTTACCACCTGTCACATTGAGTACTGACTATCTGGTCAACAGGTGGGTTCGAGGTGGCCATAGAATTACTACCTTCGCAATTGCGGAGATGGACACCTGAATCTCTGACTACTCCGGTTAATGGTCGCGAACGCGTTTGTTATTTGCATTTGTTTAAATCACTACTACTATAGTTTACGCAACCTTGAATGAATTAAAAGATTGTAGTTAAATTAATAGATAAATTTTATTCGGTTAAACGTGAGCTATTAGGGACCAAAAGCTTTTGCAGTGATAACGTGGTCACCTACCTGAAAGGCTTAATGGTATTAATGACCATGTATGTAAAGTGGTGTAATTACTGAATTGTATAAGGCTTAATTATACGCCAAATGTTTTCAGTTAATAATGGTACAGATAATATAAACGATTTCATCACTTGATAAGTATATCTTTATAACTTGTGTTAATATATATTATTCATATTATATCAACATATTATCATATTACCTATGAAGTACTATCGTCTCTGGATGTTCTGTCTACCCGAAAAGGATTAAAGTACGTGAATGTTACATAGATGTATGTAAATTATGTATACCGACTTACTTTAGTATGTATTGGTGCTTTCTTGCAATATCCTTCGTCGTATATTGCCTTTCGACTGTTAATGTTTCCAGTTCATAGCTTAGAACGGTAAAGTGCATGCAGACTTGAGAAGTTAATAGGCAATAAAGACCATCAACGGACGAGAAATACAGGCCACATATGTACCCTGCAATGAATCCAAAGTTATTATTAAGTTACTAAGATATGAACCATTGTGAGGTAACATCATTTATGAATAAATATGAAAGATTGTGCTTGTAAGAAGCAACATGGTTCACCGCTCCTTCATATTAGGTACTGGTTATCTGTATAAAATGTAGGTTTCCGGTAGCCATTGTAATTATTGAGTTAGAATCCGTAATGGACACGCGAATCCTGAACTTCCTCACACGGAATAAAGCTCGTAAAGCTTTTGTACGTGTGAATTTGAAAATGGTGTTGAATAATATAAAAACATATGTACACTTAGAGTTTTGTACGTAAAATATATTTGGAAACCAAGCTGTGCTGTGCGATTACCGTTAGCAAAATTTATGCGTTCATGAAACCAATGAATGTTTTCGAGAGTTGAGAATTTGTGGAATGCGTTGTTGAGACAAAATACCGAAAGAATCTTTGTCTTTTCCTTTGAATTGAAAAGCTTGACGTTAGAATCTGATTCTCTCTTAAAAATGCTTTTGAAACCTTTGACTTTACCTGTCTTTTATGACAGCAAAATAAAATCTATCCAGCTGTCGAAGTCTACTTATGCTTTATATCAAAATGACTTTTTTGACACTTTTGCTACGCCACTAACATCTTGATATCATTACTGAACTACAAGTGAACTGTGTTTTTGCTACTTTACACATTATTGAACTTATATATTTATATACTACTTACCGCCGATAATCAATTGCACATAAAATATGGACCATTTGACCCACGAATCTATAGTCACAGGCAACAAAACTAAATAGGGAAGTTCAAACTTAACTTCCTCATTAGAAAAGAAAGAATACAACATAAAGATAACCGAAGAGAAGTTATACACAGACAGGAGAACAGCATTGAGTATAAAATAATATTTCATAAACATGTTCAACAGTATAATATGTCCTTTGATTAAATTGAATTTATCCGCCTGTTCCGAAATTGCTGTGTAAAGGTACTGTAAAGATTCAAGGAACTGAACGATTTTGTGTCTTTTATTGCAAATACAGGCTAATTTAACAACGGAAAGAAATCCCATTGCTATACAGGGGGCTAGTTGAGTTAATAGCAAGAAGTTTTCCGAAGATATCTTGCTCAAGAAGAATGCTGTCTCTTCAATCAATGCCAAGGAAAGTATGCAACCGCCAATGAGAAGACGCCATTGAAGATTTCCGGTATGTAGAGGGATTCCGATTATGCTGAAATTTATTTTTATTTGCTTAAATATGTCGTCGAATGAAGGAGTTGCAGACGCCATTTTGGACGAAATTAACAACCACAGAACGTTTGAGAAACAATAATAATGATGCGCTATTGATATTTTGATCCAATGAAAAGAATGTCACTTGCAATCGTATTCATGAATATTTACTAATACCTTGTATAATAATACTTTTAAATTCTAAAATAGATAAACTAATGAAAAGGTAAATGTGATTCATTTTGAAGTTCATTTATAGGGTTGTGTATAAGTATTTTTAATTATTTAAATTATATAGAAATTAATGAATTTTAAATTACTATTATATATTATATTATTTATTTCAAAAACAATACACATTGTAGGTAATAATTTCAATATTTCCATCACTAACACAGCAAGAACCCGATATATGGAAAAATTATTATGACGAATATATTAACAAACAAATTCTGCTACCCGAATGCAACATAAATTACCCTTTTATCATCCTTTATAATAAAAAGAAACACAGTTAGTTAGCTTCTAGTCTTATCCCACGCTGATAATGCTTCCCATAACATGTATATATAAATATAAAGCCAAACAACCCTATTTCCCCGAACCAGGCACCTCATTTTCATATCACGTTCGAGTGTCGATGACAGCTTTTTAACTTATAAGTACCACAGATATTGTCAATCAGCCACACAAGGCTCTGTGATCGTTTATTCCCTTTACTAACAACTCTAGCTTTATTATACCGAGAGAATCTGGGATTTGATGTGCTGTAATTATGTGCTTGTCATTACGTAACTTACAGGGCCGTCATAGGTAATAAGTTGACTTTGAGAATATTCTGGAAATATTCCGTTGCTATACCGATTTTTATGTCATATGTGTAGACTGGCTAGGTTCATACTAGTATTATTTTGTAAGCTTCTTGAAATTAGAAAGGCTAGAAATAGAGTATAGTATCGTTCGGTCCTGTAAGCTGAAACTATAAGCTGAATACAATACAACGCATTACACATTCTATCAAACTATAGCAATGACAACCAAAGACTACCTCCAGCTTTCATAATAACGGTCTCAACAAAAGCGTTACCATGGCAACGTAACAAAGTTGAAAGTGACTGTTGATCCACGGGTAAAATGGTGGCACGTAGGACGCATTACGCCGCCACAGCTGCCCCTGAAAGCCTCACGTAGCCGCCTAGTTATCCAAAAAGGCGGTGAATAAATTACATACTTCTTTCTCTAAGTCTATGAACGAGCTCACGTGAGTTTTACACTCAAGCTGTCAACATCTTCGCGGCTGCAGTAAAACCTTTTTGGTGGAACAACTTAAGAAACAATAAAATATAAAACGTTTTCTTTTTTAAAGTTAATTTATTTGTATGAATAGATTCGTCGCTTATTACTTTAGATACAAGCTATAGTAAAGTGTTTGTTCTAAGTATTTAAAGACTATTAGTAAAAACGAAGGTGGTCAATCAAGCCTGTGAACATCCCATAGTTAATAATCACTAGATATTTGATTAATCATTTTAAAAAGAAGCTTATTTCACATTATAATCTTAACAAATGTGCAGCATAAAAAACATGTGTATGTAAAGATAGCATAACTCAATTATTATGACCGATTGACTAAATATTATATAATAGTTAGTGCTTGTAAATGGCGACATGGCTAACCACACTGAGTACTGACTATCTGGTTAAGACGTGGGTTCGAGGTGGCCATAGAATTACTACCTTCATAATGATGTTTTATATAGGTAGGTATACTCTGATTCTTCTTGCTTATAGATCCATAAAACGCTGCATTTTCCCACGCGATCGAGATAATAGCAAAGGAAAGCATAAAAGAAAATGCCGTCGATATCGTGAAGATAATTGATTTTCTTTATGACCGCATTCATAAGCTTGTCTTTTGTTGCGATGTGACAGATAGATACTGTGGAAAATATCATGTCTTATCGTTTCCGTTCTTGTTTACTGTTTGTGAAGTTGTTTTAAATATACATCCATATCATGCCCCTTCGCCCATAGAGAAATAGGCAGAAATCACTGATCTATATTTTATATATTCTTGACTTAACACTTTCGTTTCATTCATATTTATACATCTGCTCATATCTAATTGGCTTCTAACGACGCCCCTTATGTTAGATACCCTAATGTTTATTATTATTAAGTTTCTGTAACATTATGTAATGATGATTTATTATGAATTCTTTATGCTCAATATCAGTTCAATCTTTTATACTATATATATATAAATGATCTACTAATTATTTGTTTCGCAATCCAGACTACACGCGTGTTAAGATTTCTCAATAGCGTTGTAAGTAAACAATGTTTAGTTCCTTTTACAGTAGCCTTTGAGAGTAATATACGATCGCTATCCAGCTAAAGAGTGCCCTCGGGATCTGCCGGTTGATTGCAAGGATTTTCACGTGCTATCGCAAAAGCTAGTTAACTAGATTTTCTTTGGATATTGTGATTCATGTTGTTAAACAAGAAGAATATGAGGTTGTGGTGAACAAAAACAGAAAAACATCGTAAGGAAACCTGGCCATTCTTTTAGTATAGTAAATTGTCCGTGTCTTGAAGCGGTTATTCAAAAGATCACTGTTATGTTACTTTTGACACTTGCGATCATTAAGTGGACGAATTTTCGTGAATCAAGTGTCTGACTTACCGAAAAGGGTCGTGAATTTATATCTGTGTATATACTAAACGTGATTAAATTCCAGTCTGAAAATATGTATTCAATAACGTATTTAAATAGACGTTAAATGTTAAAAGCCTGAAAAAATCTTTCAGATTATCATATGCACTGTTATCTTATATCTTATAAAATATTCGTAAATAGAAACTATCCTTTTTCGCAGTACCTACCTCGTAAAAGGCGAATAAACAACACCATAACTTCTAACCACAAGCCCCAGTTTAGAAACCTTATAAGCCGTCTCTTGATATTAAATCATGAGATTAAAACTCACAATACCTTTAACCTATGTACTAGTGACATAACATGAGTAAAAAAGCGACTTCAATTCAATAACTTTTACGAATAAAACCGTCCAAGTAAGTAAAAAACTAAATACGAACAGGTGTGAATAAGGTTTTTTGCACACCTATATTTTCACCACGTCTACTAAACACATACAAAAGCACAGAAGCCCATGTAAAGCAGTGTCTGCCTAATCGATGGAGTGAACTGCAATGCAGAAGTTTTACTACCTCTTTAGTAGCAAACTTTATGGCTCTTAATGTGGTGCAGTTTATCTTGTTACTCTGCGCCGCCGCTTCATTGTACGGTTAGGGAAGATTTTAACGTTGTTTGGAATACCTACTTACAGCTATACTTACATACAGTATGTAGAGTAGTAAATACTCTGTGATCTTTGAAAAATGAATAGAAGGAAAAGTAACAAAGAGTGTTTATTTAGCCGTTTGTTGCGAACCAATTGATTAAAAAGCAAAAATAGTAGAACAGGAACAAAAAACCTTTAGTATCTTAGTCACCTCTTACGATACGTCGTCTAAAAGAAACTGCAAAATTGATACTATGTCAATGTCAATTATATGACATATTAATTTCTATCTAACCAGCCCTATACTACGAATTCAATGCAAATGAAATATATTCAACAGTTATAATGTCCCATTGTTCCAATGATTGCATTCGCACGTATTATTAGATTACTCTGAGCTCTAACTTTTTAATTGATATTTAATTGTTTATATGCTCATTCTGAGTATTTTGAGACTATATAAACCAAAATAAGCTAATAGTAAACCGTGTTTTAGTGTTTTAAGTATAAATTATATTGATATTATAGTATTTTTGATCAACTTAAAATATCTGTTACCGTTGAGTATATTTGAAAGTTCTCTCTCATATAATTGCTAAAAACGTATAATTGTACTAAATATTCGTGGTATAATTGTAGTGTGGTGCATTTCTTTCTCGTTTCCTACTTTAATCTACTAGAAATAACCTTAGCAAAATATCAATTCAACGTACAATTATTTATTATCTTGTCTACCTTAATGGCAACTTATAAAATGAATACTCGGTCTCAAACCATTCGTGAACTAGAAATAAAACTCAAAAACACCCTTAGTGAACTTCAAGCTACTAAGGACAAGTGTTCCGGACTAATCTCGGAGCACGAGGATAGCGAGAAGGAAGTGTTACTTATAGTTGAGAAAAACACTAGGTTAAAGTCCGAATTGGTATTGAAAGATCGTGAGTTAGCAGAGGTGGTGGCGGAACGGGACTATGTGCGCGGTGCTCTGGCTGGTTTCCATCAGTGCGGTTTGGAGTATGAAGATGCCCTGTTGCAGATCTCACAACTGAAGTTGGCCCTGCGCGAGTCCGAAGAAGTGGTGAGATCCCTTAACACGGAGGTGAGGAGACTACAATCCGCAGAAGCTAACCAGCAGTATCAGCGCCTTGTCATGAAGACCGACTTCAGTGCTTCTGCCACCCCTTTATCAAGAAATTGTAGGAAAAGGTTAAGAAAGTTGAATAAATTAATAAATAAAACTTATCTTTGAGTAGGCAACAAAAAATCCTTTATAAATAATAATATAAATAATAAACTAAAATCACTTTACATTCACCACAAACTAACTAGTAGTAGGCATGACTGTGAGATACAGGCTTTTCACCGGAAAGTAGTTCTGCTTGAAGGTGAATTGAGTGCTGTGACTCAAAGTTATGAGAGTTCTCAGGCAGATATTGCCCAGTATACTAAGGAGATGGATGAGCTCCTAAAACTTTGTAGGGAAAACCAGGAGCGTTTTGATTCGCTTGTGGCTGCAGGATGTCCTTGTGCCGATGTGTCACAGGTTTCTATGGCCAGCTCTAAGAAAGATACTAAATGTTCATCACCCAAACATCTTAATTTAACTAAAAAGTTAAATCATAAATTAGTTCACATTTATGGTGATGAAATGGTTAAAAATATCGGTGTAATGGTGAGAAGTGAACTTTCAAATACGGCAATTTACAACAATTGCCTACCAGGAGCTGATTTTGACAACTTAATTGACAATATATTGAAAACTAGGTTAGAATGCAATATGACATTGCTTCTAATGTGCTGTCGCAGGGGGAATCTAAATAAACATAGATTAATTAAACATATAGATAATTTAATAATTCAAAAGCATATTAAACGTATAATTCTATGTACTTTGCCTTATTCTAAGACATTGACCCCGGCAGAAAATAAATATAGGTATATATTAAATCAGACTATGCACACTATTTCAGTGCATAATAATAATATTGAATTAATAGATACAAATTGTATTTTAAAGAACAAATTATATTTTACTGGAGATACTTACTATCTCAACAATAGTTGTAAAAAACAAGTAGCTGAAATGCTACAATTTTATTTTAGTTTTGACCAAGCCAATTCACTGGCCTGTGACATTGCCCCTTTTGGGCTTGATTTATGCATCTCTTCAAAGGAAGAGGTTGCAAATATTAATTTAAATTAAGTTATTTGACAAAAGAGGATTCCCCTTGCATCAGAAATGAAACATGTGCACAGCTTAACTCCACACAGTGTCTTAGTGTTGTTCATCAGAACATTCAAAGCATAGCTGGTAAGGAATTAGAAATTGAATTATTTTTAAATAATAATAATATAAATGTATTTTGTATTTGTGAACACTGGGCCAAAGATTATGAATTAATATATAATTTTAAAAATCATAATATTGTTAGTTCTTTTTGCCGTGAAAATTCAATACACGGTGGCTCTATGATAATTATGCATAAAAGTATTAAAAATAAGGTTCGCAATGATATAATCTCAGAAAGTGTAGAAAAAATAATAGAAATGTCCTGTGTGGAGGCAGATGCATTCATTGTTTGTTGCTTATATAGGCCACCTAATGGCGACTTCTGTGTCTTTGAGAAAATTTTAGAAATGGTATTGCTTAAGCTGTGTAAATCTAATAAGACCATAATCTTTTGTGGTGATTTCAATGTTGATCTTTTGGAGTCCTCGACACGGGCTACTAGACTTCTAAATTTGTTCTGGTCTTTTGGGTTGGATAGAATATTTGAAAGCCCAACAAGGGTGACCAGCCATTCTGCTACATGTATTGATAATATATTCAGTAATGAGAACCCAAACAGCAGCAAAATTATTAATATTTTGAGGTCTGATCACAGTGGCCTGTTAGCTTCGTTTAACAAAAATATATATTCTATTAATTCTCAGCTTATAACTTGTATTCCGGTAACTGAACGGCGTTTGGAGCGTTTTAGAGAACAAATTAACAACAAATTAAGATTGTTTAATATACACAGTAGCTGTCCTAACAAAATGTTCCAAACAGTTTTTGATCTAATTAATGGGGAACATAAATCTGTTTTTATTCCAAAAACTTTAAATATAAATTCAAGGAAAAAGTTTAGTGATTGGGCAACACCGGGTATCCATGTTAGTAGGACAAAATTGTATCGATTGTATGAAGAAAAAACAACAAACTTTAGTGTAACTTTTAGAAACTATGTAAAATTGTATTCAAAGATATTCAAAAACGTTTGTGTCCAGGCTAAGTCGCTGTATATTAGGAATAAAATACTCAAATCTAAAAATATAATCAAGGAAACATGGGATGTCATTAAATCTGAAACTGGTAGAGTTAAAACATATAATCAAAATAATCTAAAGTTGAAACTTAATAATAAAATTGTATGTGGCGAAGCAGATGTTGCTTCATGTTTTGAAGAATATTTTGGAAACCTCCCTTTGATGACATCCAGCTCACTAAACAGTTGCGCTGAGAAGGCTTGCAATCTGCTTGCGTTGTCGGCCCCGTGTTGTGATTTTGAGTTCCGTTTTAGGCCTACAACTCCATTAGAAATAATAAAAACATTCAAAACTTTCAGTAAGAAAAAAACTGTGGATCTGTTTGGACACTCGGTCAAAACAATTAGTGTTATTATTGACTTGTTGGCACCTTATCTGGCATCGGTTTTCAATGCCTCGATAGAATCAGGTTCGTACCCTGATTTAATGAAACTAAGTAGAGTAACACCGATATATAAGTCTGGTAGTACCTTGGACCCATCTAATTACCGTCCAATATCCGTGCTACCAGCATTAAGTAAAGTATTCGAGAAAATCTTGTTAAATCAGATGTTGTACCATTTTAATTTGAACGGACTGCTACATTCTAAACAATTTGGCTTCACAAAGGGTTTCTCCACCACTGATGCTGGTGTAGAATTAATAAAAGGGATTTTTGATGCCTGGGAACGGTCACAGGATGCATTTGGTATCTTCTGTGACCTTTCTAAAGCGTTCGATTGTGTCCGACATGATATAATAATAAGAAAATTAGAGTATTATGGAGTTAAAAATAATTCACTAAATGTAATAAAATCATATTTAAGTAATAGAGTACAAAAAGTAACTATTGGTTTGGAGCAGTCGTCGGGTCGTTCAGTCCAGATGGGGGTGCCTCAAGGTTCAATATTAGGTCCGTTTCTTTTCCTAGTATACATAAATGACTTACCTTTTGTAACTAAAAATAGGTGCAGGATGGTCCTTTTTGCTGATGACACATCCCTAATCTTTAAAATTAGCAGGAAAATTGATGAGTCGCAAAAAGTAAACTCGGTGATAGGAGATGTAGTTCAATGGTTTCAATATAACAATTTAGTTCTTAATAATAATAAAACAAAATGTATTAAATTTACTTTGCCAAATGTTAATGGTGTCGAAACCAATCTAATAATAAATAATGAGAAAATAGATAAAATTAATACTACTGTCTTCTTAGGGATAACTTTAGATTCAAAGCTGCAGTGGGGAGACCACATTCGCGTTTTATCTAAAAAACTTAGTTCCGCGGCATATGCTGTTAAACGGATTAGGGAATACACGGACGAGTTCACGGCTAGGGTTGTTTATTTCAGCTACTTTCATAGCATTATGTCTTATGGCATCTTGCTGTGGGGTTGTGCTGCTGACATAAACACGATATTCGTTTTGCAGAAGAGGGCTGTTCGCTGCATTTATAAAATGGGCCCCAGAGAGTCACTTCGTGAAAAATTTAAAGAAATTGATATTTTGACGGTTGTTGCTCAGTACATATATGATTGTGTCATTTATGTACATAAAAATATAAATATTTTTAGAAGAAACTGTGATGTTCATAAAATTAATACTAGGAACAAACATAAGCTGTATGTTGCGCCCTCGAGGCTTCAAAAGGTCAAGAAATCTTTTATTGGAAATTGCGTGCGTTTTTATAATCATTTACCGGACTGGATTACGCGATTGCCCTTGCCTAAATTTAAGACTATAGTTAGAGGCCGACTAGTCCGGGGCGCTTACTACGCGGTCGGAGACTACCTTGCCGATGCTCAGGGTTGGCAATGAGTGCATCTAAGCTATATGTGCAAAGTTAATTATGTTTCTTTATAAATTTGTTTTTGTAAATGGCACTGGGCAAAAAATCCTGAAAGCCGGAGTTTCTTGTTGGTTCTTCTCCGAGCCAGGGCTTCCGAACCAACGGTAGAATTTCAATGATAAGAGACAACCAGTGTCAGGCAAATGTTTTGACTTTCAATGAATGTACTGTACTTGTACTTATGTTGAATAAAAACATTTGACTTTGACTTTGACTTTGACTTTACAAGTATTGTTTATGATGAGCAGTTAGTATTTAATAATGTATATTTATGCTGAAATATAACACGATTAACAATATGAGATTGTTAATTTCTTCAAAGCGAACGAAGTATTATACTAGCACGTGATTCAACGAGGCACGTCAATTTAGCTAAAACAAATATCTTATTGTTTTAGTTACTATATAGAAGAAAATGTTCAATGTGGGTATAACCCAATTATGTCGTGATATCAGAGATGAAGACGCGATTATCTGAATACCTACCCTGCAAAAAAATATCTGTTGAGGGTAGGTATATAAAATATTATTATAGGTTTTGTAAGGTGTGTGTTTAAAATATGGTTTTCTCATTTACTCATAAACGGATCTATATTGACACTAAGGCAAAGTCTGGTTCATACTTTGATGCTCCTTTGATATTATTTCACACAAGTACCTTTTACATTTGGCAGTAGTGAAAAGAGCAACTTTGTATGAGCCCGAATATGAAGTAAATATCGCGCGAAAGCTCTTTGCAAAATGCGCAAATTGGAACGGAACGGGACAAACTTTTCAAAAACGAAACGTAATAGAATTTCTCTTTGCTAAGTTCACATGCAGCATACGCTTTGTGCTCGATGTCTATCGATCTTGGGTGACAGAACTAATAGGGTGCCATCTATGAATAAACTTTAGGCAAAATGCTCCAAGGTAAAATGTGTTATTCAAACGCCTCTAGCGTTGGATACGTTTTATACGCTAACTTAAATAATTATAGAACTTCGTACGGCAACCATTGATACCTTATTTATTATGTTACGCAAATGTAATCATAATTATTAAAAAGTCTAAATTTCGTATAGTATTTCGAAAATAACAATATATATACTGTAGTATTATATTATCTGTGACAATATGTTAGAACCTACTTCAGCATTTCATTTACCAGATGGCTGATGATTGGATGATAAGATTATTCTTTACAGTATGCTTAAAACAGCCATAATCCCTAGCGGGGTGTTCGTCTCCGCATTGCGAGGACAGTAATTTATGGCCACCATATAGTCAGTACTTAATAAGACAGGTGGTAAGCGATGACGCCGTTACTTACACTGACTACTATCTACTGTTCGGGGAACAAGTAGGTTTCTTAACGATGTTTTGGCTCACCGTAGTTTTCGATGTATTATGCATTCTGAAAATGTACATAAAAAATTGAAAAATTTTAATTATTTATGGTGCTTGGTTACCCACTGATACAGAGTCAAGGCCCGAACAACTGAGCTAGGCCCTATTCAAATAAAGGAAACCCACAAGAAATCTCACAAACCACAGACAAACAACCTTTAGCATTCGTTTACACTTTATGGAATATATTCACGTAACCTTAGTAACACGTAACTTCAGTTCTTGTCAACATACCTAACAAGACTTGCCGAATCTTAACAATATGACCACATCTAACTTTATGTGCCTTTTGATTACCATATATATTTTATGGGCTCCATTAAAACACCAGCGCATATTATGTGAAAGCAATAAATGCTGACACGAGTAGGCCGTTTTCCCCTGATAAGCGGCTGCCTCGATCGTAAATATTAACCACTGAATATGTAGAGTAAATATCTATATCTAAAGGCAAATAACGGTTATTGGTCCAAGAATCGTTTCGTTCCTAAGTCATCTTTATCATGATAAGTTGAACCATAAACTAAGATTTTCTTTGACACGTGACTAGTTATTTAATACCTTTGACACTTGGAAGTTTGACCTTTAAGATATCTATGAATCAGCAAAGTAGAGTACCCGCCACATACGGTGGCAGTTGGAGGCGTCGCCACAGTCGCGTAATCCAGTGTTGCCAGTAAACACGCCAAAACTAGCACTCACTGTGCCATACGGCTCGATACATTATATTGAGGTTTCATTTGTAACGATCTTTGGTTGCAGAGCTATAAACTCAAATAAAACAAATTAATATATCTAAGTCAAAATATGTTTATTTAAAATAGGCCCTATCACAAGCTCTCTTTGAAAGTTATCTTATGATCTAAGTATAAATTAAAAAAACTATTTCAAACATGGCACTGAGCATTGTCTTTACATATTTTTTACCGAGGTTAGATTAGCGGAGACCCTAGCTTGGAGAAGAACTAACAAGAAACTCCGGAAATCAATTTATTATAATCACCCTTAACAAACATAAAAATTACAAAGAGTGGGCAAAAAACACAACGCTGGTAATACTAAATTTACCTTTCATACAAAATAACACGCAATTGCGGAAACGTCAAATTTAGTTCCAAGTTTGGCTACTGCCACCGTATGTGGCGGGTACTCTATACACGTAGTTAGAGTACCCGCCACATAAGGTGGCAGTAGCCAAACTTGGAACTAAATTTGACGTTTTCGCCATTGCGTGTTATTTTGTATGAAAGGTAAATTTAGTATTACCAGCGTTGTGTTTTTTGCCCACTCTTTGTAATTTTTATGTTTGTTAAGGGTGATTATAATAAATTGATTTCTGGAGTTTCTTGTTAGTTCTTCTCCAAGGGTCTCCGCTGAACTTCTTCTTCTCAATCGTTACGCTCTTATCAGAGCGGTCGTGGTCTTCATGACGTGGCATCTTGAGCAGCCGAAATGGTTGGTGAACTAACCTCGGTAAAAATATGTAAAGACAATGCTCAGTGCCATGTTTGAAATAGGTTTTTTACATACACATCACGCCTGATTCCCTGTAGAGGGGTAGGCAGAGATCACGGATCCCCATTTGTCCCGATCCTGACAGACCACTTTCGCTTCATTGACATTCATACATTCTCTAATACACTCTCGGCGGTTATAGGTACTCCTAACGTCACCTTTTTTCAATATAGCGTCTATCTGACTGTTACATATATGTCTTATTAGGCCGGCCCCTACGTAACCGCCCTTCCACTTCACTCATATATATTCCTTTTGTCAATATATAGTTTTTTTAATTTGTACTTAGATCATAAAATAACTTTCAAAGAGAGCTTATGATAGGGCCTATTTTGAATAAAAATATTTTGACTTTTGACTTTGGTATATTAATTTGTTTTATTTGAGTTTATAGCTCTGCAACCAAAGATCGTTACAAATGAAACCTCAATATAATGTATCGAGCCGTATGGCATAGTGAGTGCTAGTTTTGGCGTGTTTACTGGCAACACTGGATTACGCGACTGTGGCGACGCCTCCAACTGCCACCGTATGTGGCGGGTACTCTACGTAGTATATCAGATTCTTTACGTCCCGGTTATTAAAGGACGTGAATCCTAATGTCATCTCATCAGACATTCACTGACGAGATGACATGATGTGAATTAAGACTATTCCTATGGTCAGTATTGAAAATACTTGTCTTTACATTTATTCGTTCATATTACGTGATGTCAAAAGATTCACGTTAGTTCCAAAACAGAACTTAAAAGTACGAAATTACAATAACACATAAAATGTAGTTGTTAACCAAAAAACTACTTGCAATTATGAAATAAATATTATGAATATTATCCTTCATATTCAGTAAAACAGCCATAGTAAATTAAGGAAAATAAATTTGCTATGGAAAAATTAGGCAGATTTTTCCCTTTTTCAAAATGAACGCAATGTCTATGGGAGCAGTCTCAGGATAAAAAGCCAGCAGTTATAATGATTGTAATCATGTTATCCTGTATCTAACATTGCAACATGGATCTTTTTTCTCTTACTATCATGGTTAAGTTTTGATAAACAGAACAATACACACTTAATGTTAAGAATAAAAGAACTTTGTTTTAGGTATTATTATTTTTATTTAACTATAACTATAACAAAAATATATACACAATATTCTACTTCGTTTTCGCATGTACTTTAGGTATCTTTGTAGGGTCTATCTTGAAGGTTTTTTGAATTGGACCTTTTCCTGCTTTTGTGAACATGATCTCATCCAATCTTTGTCTATCTGCCAGCTCCCTAGAGATCTTCATGTTAGTCCACGAGTCTTTAGCGCCCTCTACAAAGCCTTTCTTCTGCATCGGCAAGGCTGTAGCTTCAAACTTTATCAGTTTTGGTATCTTAAAGAAGTCTCTCACTGCAGGTATTTTGAGGAACCCAACTTGTGCGAGAGAAATAAAGTTAGAAGTGCACCAATAACACAAGACTGCTCCCGGAAAGTTTATGGTGAAAGGAATCATAACTATAGGCAGGGCTTTGATAAAGTATTTCATCATTTGCATGTTCTGAGCATCTAATCTGCCTCCATCAACGCCTAAGGCTATTGTAGCATACATTGTGGCGCTTGTGACTAGGGGAAGCAAGAAATATTGATCTGGAACTGTCAAATCAGTGAACCACCATATTCCACCGTGAGTCATACTCTCAACAGGGCAGTTGGCCATTCCTCTCAAGCCCATGAAGAAGGAAATAAACAATGGGGCCTGAGCTATAGGTACTATCATATTTTTGAGCGGGTTCAACCCTTTCTCTTTCATAAACATCATAAGCTCTTGTGCATATCTAGCTGTTTCAATCTGGTTACCAGTTTGTCTTGCTTCTGACATTTTCATCTGAATCACTTGAATTTGTGGCAAATGGTTGTTCATGATGGCAGAATTCCTCTGTGACATGATTACCAAAGGAAACATGACAGTTCTTACAACTATAGTACCAATAACGATTGCTCCCCACCATGGTATATCAAAGGATACGTGTAGATATTCTAGGGCATTCTGCACTAAGCCAACTGGGCTCCAACCGCCTAAGCCCAAACTAGCTAAAGTAGGTTCCCCGTTTGCAGAAAGTGATTGCACCACCTCTAACGTACTGGGATCGGGTAAGGGCGGTGGCTCCGGTATGTTGTCAATGAGAGGTACAGTTGAACCTACATCGCCTTTGCCTGTGGATGCAAATCTTATAGAATTTGTTGATGAATATACATAATAGATTCGGGCTTTTCTAACCTCAAAACTCTTGTCACAAAAAAGATTAACAATGGCACTCCGTCTCCCAGTTCTCCCCAATAGTTTGAACATTTTGGAGTACTGATTATATTTATATTAGATTAGAATCTGGAAACACACATTTATCTACTTATCACAAAGCATTTCCGAATAAATTCAATAGGTAATCAAACTATACCATAAAGTACGGAAAATTCTGTTCCATTTCAGTTCAATTCAGTTATAAGTAATATATTTTGGAATGAATGCAATAATTTTACTTTAAACATATGGCCACTTATCGACCAATAGAAAATCCTTTTGGACAGAATATTTATGTTTTCTTTTATTGAAGCATATAGACATAGACCACACAAAACAGAAAGAACAATTAATACACTTATATTGGAAAATGTCACCTGTTATGGTCTAAATAATTTCAACATGTCTTTACGTTTGTTTTGAGGTTATATTTACTATTGTTGGGCTGACTTACAGACAGAGGAGTTTTGTATTGTATTGTAATTTCTCATTAAATATCTTTGCTATCAATATTTTTCATCCAAAGCTTAAATCCTACAACAGGTTTAAGCACATAATATCATTAATAGTATAAAAAGCTTATTGTTTCAATGTGATATTATAAACACGCATCATGCCTAAAATATCATATCCATTTAAAAAGACAAATAAAGCTATATATGAAAAACCCAGCAACGTTTTAACTAACGATGCTGTCTACTGGAATAAATCGGGCGTAAGTATTATGTTATTTTATGTTACAATGTACCATGAAGATCTTGGTTACTTTTAAGTCAACACCATGTACCCATATAAAACTTAATATTTATTTTTTTTTCAGAAACCTGTATTGGTAAAAGAGTTTGGAGCAGTAGACTATGTGGATTTTTGCCCGCTGGAACCGTATTATTTTGTTGCAACATGTTCAGTTCGCCTACAGGTAATAAAATTATTAGTAATAACTGAAAGTACAAAATATTCAAAAATTATCAAAATATCATGTATGTTGGGAGTTATTGTACTATGCTGACCAACAAACAAACTAGAAATTTTAAGATACATCATCAGTATCGAAATCTGTACTTCAGTAATCTTGTTTGTCTTTGCATGGTTATTAACGTAAAATCTATATTTTATGAATTGAAAGTTACCAGATAATTTTTTTTATTAATATGTACATAATATAATATTATAAGAACATATTTATCATAATACACAAGCAAAAGAAACCAGTACTAAAGAAGAATCACAGTGAAACACAATCTTATATTACTTTCCAAACTTTTCAGGTGTATGACCCAATAACAAAGACAGTAGTGAAAAACATTTCAAAGTTTGTGGAGGGAGCCTACGGTGGTACATTCCGTGCTGATGGTAGACTGATTGTGGCTGGGAGTGAGGAGTCGGCTGTGAAACTGTTTGATGTGCAATCCAAGAACCTTTTGAGGGTATTCACTGGACACTCAGGGCCGGTATGATGAAGTTTAAATTAGTAAATATATTTAAGATTTAGTATTGGTGTTGATAATGGTTAAACCTACTTTTGCTTATCCAAAAACAAAAAAACGTGTTTGCTACAAATAAGTTTAGGTTTAGGTGTTCATCTCCGCAATTGCGAAGGTAGTAATTTTATGGTCACCTCGAACCCACATGTTAACCAGATAGTCAGTACTTACTGTAACAGGTGGTAAGCCATGTCGTCATTTACAAGCACTATTACCTGTTCGGGGACCATGTAGGTTTTTCTCATGATATTTTTCTACACCATATTCAATGGTTTTAGTAAATGTATTTTTATTACAAAAATGTACATAAAAAAATTTCTTATCCAACAATGTTAAAAATGAACATTATTCCTTAGCAGTTCACAACTGCCTTTAAAGCTAAATGGCAATATCTCAAATTAATAAGGGAAACATTAGGAGAAAATCTGCCTCTTGTATAGAACACTTTCTGCAAAATAGGTTCTATGGTCATATATTTCTCACAGTTTCTCTGACCACCTTACAAAGAATGGTGTAGTTGTGATATGCATTTGATATAATCAATCTAAAGTTGATAAATTCCTTTTCAATAAGTCTTTAACTAAGATGCTTTATTACTTTGGTATTTGACTCTACAATAGTTTCAGCTATTCATTTATATATTTTTAATTTTTTAGGTACACAGAACATTTTTCACAAAGGACCAAAAGAGGATCATAAGTTTCTCTGATGACAAAACGGTTGGCTTATGGGACGTCGCTGCTGAAGAGAGACTCGCCACATTCTCCGAACACACAGATTATATAAGAGCAGGCGCCCCTAGTCCTATTTCCCCGGATTTAGTTTTATCTGGTGGATATGATCAATTAGTAAAACTCTATGATTGTCGTACCAATGAGACCTGCTTAACTGTGAACCATGGTAGTCCAGTTGAATCAACACTCTTCCTACCCTCTGGTGGTATATTTGTGAGTGCAGGAGGCACTGAAATCAAGGTATGGGATATCTTGAACGGTGGAAAGTTGCTAGCAAGTATATCCCAACACCACAAAACTGTGACGACTTTAAGACTAGCTTCAAACAATAGTAGGTTGATGTCAGCGTCACTTGATAGACATGTGAAAATCTATGACATATCTACGTTTAAAGTTGTACACAATATTGACTTCCCAAATGCAGTATTAAGTTTGGGTATATCAGAAAATGATGATGTTATAGCGGCTGGAATGGTTGACGGAGTTATATCGATCAGGAAACGTGAGGAACCAGTATCTAAATCTCAAGAACGTATTGGTGCGACATTTAAGTTCGCATCTGATCATCTGCCTGAAAAAGAGAAACCAGATGAACGAAAAAAAAAGGGTCATACGCATGCAGAATCACCAGTAGATTTAAATCTTAGACGCATGAATTACGGTAAAGCTCTATCCTTGGTTACCAAGCAAATGAAGATAATTAATTCTCCAGATCAAACAGCAATGGTGTTACAAGAATTACTAAGAAGAAACGTTCTGCATGTAGCCTTAGAAAATATTAATGATATGGAGATTGGAAGACTCCTTTATTTCTTCAAAAGACATCTTGGTGACACTACGTTGACACGTGTCATTATTGACGCAGCGAATATTTTCATAGATGTGTTTGAAAGTCGAATCAATCAGTTCACAGAGCAAAATCTACTGTCGTTTTTAAGTTTCAGAAAACAGTTAGCCCAAGAAATTGAAGTTAGTATGAAAGTGTGTGAGTTGGAAGGTGCATTGAGTCTTTTGTTGGCTGGCGCATCAGTGGCTACTGTAGATGACCTGGAACTTGATCACATAAAGCCCTCTTCAACAGCAATGCGAGACTTGATCATTGATGTATAAAATAAAATATTCTTTAACAACAACATGGATACTTTATTTTGTAATGCATATACCCTGCACGACAGATAACTCTTTCGCAAACAAGATCACCATAGTATCACTATAAATAACCACAATTAATATTAAAAAAAAAGGGTAGTATTTTAGTCACAAAAACACCCATGTCTCATCAATTGACCACTACCTAAAGTAAAAGATCCCACCATATTCATGGTTTCTAGCAGGCTACCACCTACATAGCTAATAACACATTACTGACTTACTTACATAACTAAAAGGTAGCTTTTCTCAGTTTGCAAACATCCGAGTAAGGCCAATTTAATCGTAACACAGATATAAAAATATTATGTTGCGGTAATTGAACAAGGATCAGCGAGTTGAAGTAGTTTCAACTTTTATTAACTGCTTGCTCTCCGACAGCACCTACATTATAATTTATTATATATAATATAATAATTTATTATGTATATATATATAAACAGGAAGGTATAGATAACATTAATGCATTAAAATATTCCTACAATTCGCAATTTCGTTTTGGACAAAATGGTGCCTGAATAAATTTTAGGGTACATTGCGGAATTAAAATGGAAATAATAAATAATATGGATTTTACACTAAACTAAAGAACCGTTGTTGATAAAGGATTAATTGTTGTTTCAAATATTCCGTTGAGTCAATTGTTTCTTTCGCCTACCCTCACATTACTATTTTAAAATATAGTTACTTTTAGACTAGGTATTTTAAAACTTACTAACGGTATTTATCGTTGTTTTAGGGGTTGATTTATCACATTTTCAGTAGCACCGAACTCTGTTTATCTAAGTAATAAAGTAAATAAAAGTTGATGCGACTATTGAAGATTTGATAATAATAATATTTAGAATACTATTACACCAATTGAACTAGCCCTTTGGTAATTTCAGTTATAAGAAATATATATAATCCAAATAAAAAAATATAATAATATATAATCACCAACAAGACTGGAAAATAGAAGAAAAGCATAGTTCTCATCTCCGCCTCCACCGGGAATCACACTCGTAACCTCACGATTAGCGTTCAGGTGCATAACCAATAGCACCACGGAGATCGTCAAATAGTCGTTGTTTAATTCTGAAAATCCATGTTTAATTTATAAAAGTATTTGTCTTCCTCGTGTCATTCCTGTACTTATAATTTTTTTGAAGAAGTTACAAGTCACCACCAAGCCACAATTGGTATCACCATACCAAAAGTGCTTAAAATTTTAATAGATGTAACAAGGTGTTAAATAAATCACTAAATAGATTAATTAAACACAATTTTGAACATTACAGAAATCAATTTAAAATGTCAGGCAGTGAATGCGCAGCTTTATACCTTTCGAATTGCACAATAAACTTCATTCATTTTCGTTCGTCTCGTATCGCCTTACTAAAATATTTCGTTCGTCATTGATCACTGTGTATTGTATTAATGTTTTTGTTTGATTCAACCAAAAATATTAAGTTACATTAGTAATAGGATGGATTTAAATAATGTTACAAATATTTCTCATATGTCTAACATTTTCTTTTAATTGGTGAGTAGAGTTAAATCGTTAATTACATTAGGCTGAACAAATATTTTGTTTTCTGCCCTTCAAAATATTATCTACTTTTACTACGGTTAAACGAAATTATTAAAAAACAGGAATATCAATTAAATTATGACTTCAAGCCCTTTAAGAACTTAATCAAGACGTGAACTAGTGTTTTGTAGTGATGTAGGTTATGTGCATTTCAAATAAAATGTGTCTGGTTGTAAAAACAAGTTTATTTTTTTTTCCAAAGTGCTGCACTAGGATATAATGGAAGAACGAAGAGTTGCTGACTATTTCGTGGTTGCTGGGTTACCAGAAAACCCAGAGCTTTTGGAGGACTCTGAATCTGGACACTTAAAAGGATACAGCACAAAGCCTCCTATCACTGACATAGGTAAGTTGTTTTTATATTTGATTTCTTACTTTCGTGTACAGCATGAAGTATTTAACAAAATAACTCCTTTCTCTTGAAAATAAATGATAAAAGCTGTGTTTTTATTACAAAATTGTATACTGATAGAATATGAAGTGTTGTTCTATACTAATTGTAAACAAAATATTTTTAGATATGATGTTTTTGTAAATACACATTTGTTGTTCCTATATCAGTAACTAACTGCACAGTTATTACACTGTTATTTAAAATACCTGACTGCATTAACCTCAAGGTAGATAAGGTTTGAATGACACATCAGTTGGGTCACACATATTTTAAGCAATATTCAACTGAGTGACCATTGAGGTTTTGAGTCTTCATTGAATGTAATGCATATTGTGTTTTCTTTAAAAAGGTTATAAATACAATCTTGGACAGGCAAATTTAATACATTTGAAGGGTCTTTATATCTCTGCCTGTTATGTGCTAACAATATTGGACAATTATATGTTACTGTAAATTTTGGTTCCATGAACATATTTACTTCTATGAAAAATGTATAAAATTTATACTTATTCAAATGATTAAAAAGTCACCTTCCATGTGGTGTTTTTATTGACATTTAGAAGAATAAAATTGAACAACTGTGTTGTTGAATGACAACATCAAAACCTCGTTTTACAATTTAGTACCCAATGCGAACAAGAATGAATCATAGTAGATTGACAAAAAGAATATATGTGGGTGAAGTGGAAAGGCGCTTACCTAGGGGCCAGCCCAATAAGACATATGACAGTCAGATAGACACCATATGGAAAAAAGGTGACATTAAAAGTACCTATAACCACTGAGTGTGTATAAAGCGAAAGTGATTTGTCAGGATCGGGATAAATGGGGATCCTGCCTACTACAGGGAATTAGCGGCGATGTGTTTGTATGTGTTCTGCGTTGTCAAGTACACAATGCGACTATTGTTTCCATTATTACATACAGATACACATATTCTATGGTGAGACATTGGAAAACATTGTGAGGAAACCTACCTGTTCCCCCAATTGGTAGTGTCACATTGAGTACTGACTATCTGGTTAACATGTAGGTTTGAAGTCGCCATTAGATTACTACTTTCTCGGACCTCCTTTATTGCGGAGATGGACACCTGAAGCTCTGACTACCCCGCAAGGTTAATTTACACATATAGCCAATAATGCAATAAAGCCATGGCAATAATAAGAGTAGTTACTTAACCTACTGACTATGTAGAAAGTGTACTCACTGTGACATTTTATTTTATCAAATGCCACTTTGATACCCCTTATCTAAAAATGTAACGTGATATCCTAGGAGCTAACCAGTGCACTGTAAATGCAGTTAGATAGTGCTAAGTAAGCATTTTATCATATGATTCATGATATCATCACACACATCATGTTGCCCTGTAGAAGCATAAGCAGAGGTGTGAGCGAGTAGTGGCTGTCAAAATGTAGTTCTTACCAACATGTAAGACAAATGCAAAGACAAGAATTTCACCTTTTTGTTGTCAACAACAGGCTTCAATGTACAAATATTTACATGTACACCCTTATATGTAC
Organism: Leucoptera coffeella; assembly: GCA_030578115.1. Classification (NCBI taxonomy): domain Eukaryota; kingdom Metazoa; phylum Arthropoda; class Insecta; order Lepidoptera; family Lyonetiidae; genus Leucoptera; species Leucoptera coffeella. The sequence continues at coordinate 355,865 of JAMBLF010000090.1, forward strand.
ATATTAATTTGGTATGTCTTACAAAGGGTTAAAACTAAGATTCTAAAGAACTTTTCGTCCCTTTGGACTGTAAAAACGAAAAACTTGAGAAATCCCTATACATTGGAACATACCTATAAAAAATTCCGTATATCATGTAAGAAAACTTATAGTACCTACTAAGATAGATCTCTAAAGAGATGTTAAAAATAAAGGATGTGTTTGTAAGCATGCATAGTGCAAACACACCATAGGTCATTGTCATTAAACGTCTCAATGGCACTCGTAAGAGTTAAACTGTTTGTTTAACTAGCGTATGATAACATGTGTGATTGAGTGCAGTATGAATTTGAAGCAGCTGCGAATTTTATTTCTCAGATCAAGGCCATTTTTTTAATAATACCTACACGAAAGGTGTTGTTTAGAAAACTGGTACTATTTCGTTTTATTCAATATTTCAATCGTGTTTTGATATAATGTAAGAATGCTTTTCTATGCTACTCTAGCATCTAGTTTTCATCTTGTAAATGCTTACGTATATATGTACATACTCACGTTCAGAAGAACTGTCACTTATTTTTATCCTATTGATGTAGACAAAAATGTATATAAATTGTATCCAAAATTAACAAACGCCAAAAGGCGCTCTTGACGTTCGCCGCCGCCGCCGACACATACATGCAGCAGTTTTTTTAAATTGAAATCTCAAATTTTTTGGACAGTAAATTATTTCTCCCTCAATATACGAATATCATACACACGAGTTAAATAATGTCTGTGACAAGACAAAATCATTAGAATTCAAGCCTATCCTTTTCGCTCAACTAGTTAGTTACGACAAGCTAAAAAGATAAGTAAAAAATACGATCGGTAAATCGATTGTGACAGTCAATTAAATCAACAACTGTGTACATTAGTTCCTCAATCGTTCGAGGCAGTCCTTTGTATTCTGACGAGGTGCGACAACTTTTGTTTATGTTAATTGAGGAAGAACTCTTACGTTTGTCGCTTTTTTACGCTACTTAATGAATGGTACAAGCTGACCGAGTTAACCCTTGTGGATGCACCACAACCTACAGAACAAAATGACAGTAACTATTTCTGCAGTGGTCTTAACTAATTGATATTCATATAAATTCACATTGTGTTATCGCTTAATCTGTTTCAAGATGGATAGAACTTTGGATAGTTAAAATCTCCTTAATCACTTGGAAATCATATTGGGGTTACGATTGCATTTATATGACACAATGGTGACAAGTGGCTAGCCGATAGCCTAAGATTCCATTGACATATCTCTGAGAGATTTCTGTAGGAACGGTGGCTAGTAAACAGTTTTTTACAGTCACAGACTAGCACGAAACGAGACTAGCCTTAATTGTTAATGCTTACAAAACTTACACCTATTAACGTAATACAATCTTATGTAGTACCGAGGTTTGTCGCGCTACAAGTTGTATGGATTCATGCGTTACAAGGCTCCGTGTATATTGATCAAAGTTCATGTTGTCAAGTCATACGTCATGTGACGCAATGGACGTAAATCTTTTCTATTTGCATGTGAACGTAGTCTTAGGTTAAAGATTAAAGTGAGTTTAGAACAAAGCAATAAACACAGATTTTGAATTGAGTAATAATCTCCGGACTTTACTTGTATGACCATAATAAGTTAGGTAGTCAGAGGTTCGAGTGTCCATCTCCGCTTTTGCGAAGGTGGTAATTCTATGGCCACCTTGAACCCACGTGTTGACGAGATAGTTAGTACTCAATCTGACAGGTGGTAAGACAGATGTCGCCATTTACAAGCACTATCTATTACCTGTTCGGGGAACAGGTAGGCTTCCTCACAATGTTTTTCCTCACGGTAGTATTCGACGCATTATTCAATACATATATTTTTATTACGAAAATGTACATAGAAATTCATTAAACGTCATTACCATTGATACATGCTCAAGCGTGATTTGAACCCTGTACCCATGGATACAGAGTCAAGTTCCAAACAACTGAGCTACGACGAATTACTTAATAGTATTTAATTTTTTAGAATCTAAGTATCATAGCAAATGTTATTGTTAAAGCAACTATCGATTGGTATACTAAATGTAATAATATATTCTAGTTCTATTGACAAAAGACCCGTTGAAGTGAAAGACCGAAATATTTTCATAGTGCAACAGACAGTATGCGTGAATAAGCGAACAAATTATCAGAAGTATGGTAATGAGCGCCGTAGTAAAACCGTTAAAAGGCTATTAACTACGAGAAACTTTCTCCTTTTTGTATGTTATAGTTTTTTAATAAACAGTTTATGATATTTCCTCAGTAAATTTTAGGAAAATTATCAACCTGTACAGAATATAAGATTGCATTAACCAGAACATTGGTCAACTCCTACAATATGCAGAAAAAATGGCCTTTACTCATAATTTTATATACGTCCCAGCTTGTGTGGCACCCCCTACTACTATTTTTGATAAATTCCTTTTACATTCATTGTTTATGATGATGACGAGAATTACTACATTTACTGGCTTCACTAATATGTTACAGTTTATAAGTCGTAATTCATACATTATTATCGTGTCTATTACCTAACTTGAGCCTAGTGTGTCTAACATGACCTATCATAGCCTTATAAATAAGAAATGGCCATCTATCGAAACTGATCGATTTCAAGCGCTTAATGTTACGCTCTATAGTGTGAATGTAGGTCATAACTTCGAGTTTATAGTAGATATTAGATGGCCTAACATATGTGGGCATACTGCGTTAAGTATCGGAAAGGTGCATAAAGACATATGAAAAAAAGAAAAGAAATCAGTATTTGGAATACAAAAGTAACATAATACAAAAATATATAGGTAAATAAAGATATAAAGTACATTTAAAACAAAAGTAAATATTGACCTACATACATACATTACGCCCTATAAATTAATTAGTAACAAAAAACTATAAGAAAGCAGAAGAAGGGGTAGTTATTAACTCTGCCTCCACCGGGAATCGAACCCGGGACCTTACGATTAGCGTTTAGGCGGCTAACCGATCGCGTCCAATAATATAAATGTTATGTTTCATACTTACATAATATAAACACATTTCGTTGACCGTTTATCAAAAATGCATTTCCAAAACAGTGATTACCAGGGTAATCTAATCGCGAACACGTTTTTGACAAATACGTTAAGTTATGTAACTAAATAAAAATATGTATCGTGAGGAAATTGTTAACTAATTTAAAGTTGTGCATTTTATTCACTATTATCGTAATGTAGACAAAATTTGTTATTTATGTATAAGTTGACATAATTGTGTATGTATGTACGATATGACTGTACCCTTATACAATAGCTAGATTAGACTAACAAAAAACATCATTTCATTGAATTAATATAATAATCTGTTTTTGATACGATACTGTTATTACATTCTGTATCATTATTATGTATATTTACTCGTAGTATTATCTTATATTTCTCTATCCCGTTAAGGACATAGAGGCGTGAATATGTATGTATTTTCCTTACAAAATTGCGTAAAATTACATAACATACGCTTTCCGACTTGTGTATACACACTCCCTTTTTTATTGTGCCGGGATATCCAAAGACTTGAGTGCCCATATCCGAAATTTAGATGACATGAACGTATAAATGAATTCTCTCTTTTACAGGTGTAGTATTTCCGAGCCTAGGCGAAACGGTGCCCAATGGTTTTGAGCTGATCGACTCGACCCCCAGCGGATTTCCAGCTGACCTGAACCATGGCTCCATCAGATCACCAGAATGCTTCATCTGCATCAGACGAGGAAGAGATCGACCTCCACTTGTCGATATTGGTAAGAATTTGTTTATTACTTGGTTTATTGGTCTCGTGTAAGAATTTGATATAAAGGAAATGTTAACTATCTGTCGATCTTTCTCGCATGCCTTAAAAGGCGACTAAGGTAAATCAAATCATATACAATGTTCTATATGACATCACAACCCGAATATTCTTGCTAAAAAGAGACCTAGGAGATATTTTCGTGTCTCCGAGGTTCTTTTCACTCGAAAGATATTAAAGGACGTGAATGTTTATGTATGTACATGGTTTATTAACTCCATACTGGGATGGCCAAACCTTATGCTACGGGGAAGGTGCATAAAACACATACACAACAAATTGGAGACATAATTGTCCATTATTGTGACCTATCCAATTAGAGAAGTATTGGCGTGAATATTTGTATGTATACTTACTTATGTATACTTTAAATTAAAGGACGTGAATCCATACGTATATATGAAATGAATGTGACGTAAAACAAATTACAATTATTTCTTTGGAATTCAGATAATCTTCCTATCAACTTACATAAGTACTAGTTATAATAGTTATGTGATATCTTTTGTGTGCCACTCGTACTAATGAAACCAATTTATGTAATTTATCAAATACGAATGCACTAGTCTCCTCGTATTCTATTAAAGACCATTATGTGTAGCAAATCTTATTCATCAGACACTCTACGGTATAATATATCGATGTACTCTTATGTCCTCGTACCTAATGATTTATGGTGAATTATTAGTAATTACATCACAATTATTGTACTGTTTTACAATCTCAGTTTGTTCAGCGTGTAAAAAGCAACTTAGAGTTACGGAAAGTAATTTTATCTTACTGAGCGGTTAAGAATCTTTACACTACATAATATTAAAATTTGGTTAAATTTTACAAACATTAGAAGTTAGAAGTACGCGTACCTATAACTGCCGTGTGTATGAATGTCAATAAAACGAAAGTAAGTTTATCAGGATCGCGTCAGATGGGGATCTGTGATCTTCGCTTACCTCTCGACATGGAGACGTGTCATGTATATGTATGTAAGAAATATTTACATTGTAATATACAGTTTTTGATTAAAATGTAATACTTCAGTAGAAATAACATAAACTGCAAACCGCGACGCGTTTCGACTTCTCACGTGGAATCTCAAGTGTTCAATGTGTGTGGCAGTTAGTGGATATGTTATAGTGAACGACTTAATGAGATGTCATATTACTGCTCCGTCACAAGGTGTTTGTGCGTCATTTGACGTTTTAATGTCAATTTTATTGAATATTGAAGAACTAACGAAGGACGCGATTCATATAGTAATTGCATTATGAATGAAACTACTATGTTTTTAGTGGAATAACTCAGTGGTTCTCGTGTATTATTAAAAGATTTACCATACTGCTTTAAAACATATATAAAATTATAGTTGTTGGGTTGAAACTAAAGCTATTAATAAATTCAGAACCTAACCAAAATATATGTGATACACAAACAACAGACTTCTAAGTTAACGTGACTCATATCTCCATCGCCTGCTTAGGTGCACAAGCAAACATAATATCGTTACCAACAAAGGATAAAGGCGTGGGTTTGACTAAGGAAATTTATACCAAGATATCAATAACTGTGACACAATTCTCTCGAGAGCACTTTCTCTTTATACTGACTTCGTTGAGCATATTCTAGTGGTGTTCACTTGCTATACGATTATTATAAGTTCCGTTTCGGTCGAATGTAATGCATACTTAAATAATAGGTGACATTTTGTAACCCAAACTAACCATCATGTCTATTAGTTATACGTTTTTGTGTTTATAATAATAATTTTTATTTAACCAATTTACAGTTTATAAATAAATAGTCGTTTTGAACCCTCTTTCTAAGCAGTTCGCCTGTGTTAGGTGGGTCCGTTCTCTCGTCGTATACAATTTAATTTCTTTATAAAAACAAAAACACTCTTTAGGTTCTATTCACTATACACTGAGAATCCAAGCCATTTAAAGACTTGATATGTGGAAGGTAAATTTTGTGATGTGTCCCAAAAACACACAAATTCTTTAAACATAATAGGATCTTATCAAAAGAGAATTACTCGTATAATTAGCATGATTTAGAAAAAATATAAATTTGATTTGGTATTCACAATGGTATAGCTAATCTAGTAGAAATTAGGTTTCATGAGTCAAATACTACTCTAATCGTAATTAAGAAGCGTTAAGAGTTCAACCACAGATAATAAAATACTGTTCAACTATAATGACATAACTGTTTTATTAGATCAAATAAAGTACTGTTTTCTATTGTTATATCCAAATACCCTTGTGTAATATTATTATTGCTTGTACTGTATTGCCTTATGGTCCCTACGGATTCTCAGCGTTGCGGTTGTGGCCAACCTTACCACATCAAGCTACTTTAGCTTGTAACAGGTACATCAATACTAGGTCAAATCAAAATAAGTAATTTGTTGTATTTTAAGTACATTTTATATATACATAGACGTCACTTCCTTTTGTCAATAATATACATATGTATGCGAATGACAATAATGTGAAAGTGGGTTCTCAAGATTGGGAATAAAGGGGAAATTCTCGTGTGTACTTTATATATAACTATTGGCAGGTATCCATATAATAAATTCTCGATTAGTGTCGCGTAATAATGTTTCCGAACAGCTGCGAATTTCCTAAGTGCCGCAATTTGAAAAGTTTCTTTGATTTCTTCATAGCAGATTAGATAAAGCCGATTACTGCGATGTAGTAACAGATTGCAGAAGCTTACGTCGCTTTAGTGGCGAATGATAGCCTAGTTGTATGTTTATGTTTATTATGTAGACCACACAACGTTTTGTACAACTTTCGTTGATATACTATATTTTGAAAATAAATGATTATTTTGTAGCGTAATAATGTAATGCTATTTATTATTTGCTTTCCCTAACAAAACTACTTAAATTCGTTTAATAAATAATTAATTATTGGCAAAAGGATACACAGATCCTACTGGAATAAAACTTTATTAAATGGCATATAAATACATATTGTGTTTAATAATTTTACAAATTACTTAACGAACTGATAAAGAGTAATAATAACTAATAGAGAGTGCTCTTACGACATACCGTCGAAGATAGTTACATTAATTTAACCCTTACCTAGATTATAGTTTTAAGAGATTCGGGATTTATACTCATGATTAATAACTAACGGGATTTATCGTGTAAATTTTTATTTATATTTTGTTTCGGCTACGTTCTGTCAGATTCTTCTGCGACTACCATCACTGCAACGTTTTTATCAATAACACACGACCTACATCATCCTAGATCATCACATCAAATAACCTATCTCTTTACCATTCACAGGAGTCATGTACGAAGGCAAAGAACGTCTCATGGCGGACGCAGAGATGGTCCTTTCAACAGTGGGAGGCCGAGTGGCCAATGTCAACAACTCTACAGCAAAGATCTTCATCACATATCGAAGGGCGCATCCTTCAGCCCCTTGTAATTCGCTGGTAGTGGTTGACGTGTGTGTAGTGATAGCCAATAAAGGGGAGTGTCCGCCGCATGCGTTCTGTATGATTGCGAAGAATTTGAATAAAGGTAGGTTGTTTCTTTGTAATATGTATTGATAATAGTATAGTAGTAATTATTAGATATTAGTTGTTGACTGTTAACTGTTTCAGATTAAGAGAGATTATTTTAAATATTAGTGCAAGGCAAGAGAAATTTGTCAGAATGTTTCAAAATGGAAATCGATAGGCTCTTCATTTCAAGGGTGTTAGAATTCAAGGGTTGGCTATGTAGATATATCGAAATCGGTATCAGTGTTTGACAAAGCGAGAAATGATAGAGTTTTCTTCATGCTATGATTATGTCTGACCCTTAATTGGTCTGACTGTCAAAAATAAAATGTTGTGTGTAGTAATTGACACTCTGTACTTTAATAAATCTATTTCTATAACCATGGTGTATTTTTTCAGGTTTGATGGGCAATGACGTATTTTTGTGTTACAAGAAATCAATGAACCGTCCACCACTGATAGCTTATAAGCCAGAAGTGCTATTTAGGTGAGCATGCTTGTTTAAACTATAATATGTATACAACATATTCAGTAGCATTTTTCAAGATTTATTTCAGTAAACAGTGTGAAAAAAATCATTTAAGAACCTGCTTGCTCAAACTAGCCACGGTTAACTAGCAACATTATAGTTCAGTATAATCGCAATCGTACTTCAATAGCAGTTCAATCGTGTAAAGTTGTTAATAGAGTAATATAAGTTTCAAATTTGACAGTTCAACTTTTGCTACAATGCATCAGTGTATAAGGCCCCTGTAGAGCTTGTCTTCTATTTATAAAACTTCAAATAATCTAATTATGTATGTCTTGCAGGTATCCAATGACAGAGAGGCGAAGTTTAGCGTTCCCCACATCCGTCCCATTATTCTGTTTGCCGATGGGCACGACGCTTGAAATGTGGCCCAATGACTCTGCGGCACCCAAGCCTGTGTTTTCCACGTTTGTTCTCACTGTTGCGGACGCTACTGATAAGGTTTGTTGCTTGTGTTGGATAGATGTCGCTATATGGTTTATAGAAATTCAATAGATACGTATTTGAGTAAACGTAGATTTGTAGACTTGTTGAGACTAGATTAGGTTAAAAAGTACATAATTCAGCTCTTAACAGTTTAATACAGTAATCCAACTGGTAGCATTCTATATAAAACATAATATGCTACCTCGGATCGCATTTGTTGTTAAACAATAATAATCATGGATTTTTTTGAAGTGTTACTTACGTAAATCAAAGTAAGCATTATTTTTAACCTTAAACTGAAAACACTTACAAACTCAGCATATATACTGGTAACTTTATCATTTTATATATTTCTGTCTTAGGTTTACGGATCAGCAGTAACATTCTACGAAGACTACGACTACGAGAAGTTATCAGACGAACAAATGGAAGACATTGGCTGGAGGAAAAACGTGTCGCAATCTACCCATTCACTACATGTTAACAAATGTATATGTTTACTATCACGATGGCCTTTTAGTGACACGTTCGAGAAGTGGTTGCTGTATATATTGGTGAGTATCTGCCTTCAGCTTGTAGGGATACGGGGCTGATGTGTATGTGTGTATTGGTAGAATATCTTCCTTTAAATAATAGGTGTCAGTGTGTGTCGATGTAGGTAGTCTATAAATTGATACGTTTAATACTGATTAGTTTGTTAGATTAGTATAGTCAAAGACTGGCAAATAAAGTTAATGTGTTCACTAGCTAGCAGCCTGTTCACAAAGAATCAAACTTGATAGAAAAAAAATACTATTTAGGCTATACTTACTTATTTTAATTCTTTTATTTATTCTGTAATTATGGAAGGAACATCGTATACCTGATACTAGGTGAAATAAATTCTTCATCAAACTTTTATTTGTTCAACAGGAAATGTCGTGGAGCAAAGAACCCTTAAGTATACCAATAGAAAGATACATCACACACCTTCTAGAAGAAGTCCCCTTTCCGGATCCAAGGATATTGTTGCAGGTAAACATAATTGTGTGACATGAATCAATTTATTCTATCTGTGCAATACTCTATAAACAACAATAAATCCATACAAGTACCGTGATAAAAGACCTCGGCGAATTTAACGTATACAAAACCAATTGGAAGCTAAATTGCTCGCGTACACAATAACTTTATGATAAGTAATATCACATTTAGTCTGTCGTTCAAAAACTGATACTAAATTCATTTAAAATGCTTCATTCTTTAAAAGTCTCTTACGACATACTAAACTTACAAAGATAGCGAGACAATAAAAAAAAACATTTTAGTTACATGCCAGACTATCTAAGTAAACTTACTATGTATATGTAGTATACATCATTATTAATAACTAACGGGACTTATCGCATAAGTTTTTGTATAATAAAGTTACCTTTATTATTAACCCTTTATTTTATAAAAACTTACGCGATAAGTCCCGTTAGTTATTAATCATGAGTGTAAATCGCGAATCTCTTAAAACTGTAGTATATATGTATGTACATACATTCTCGTAGCTCTCAGCAACAGACGCGAGTGAGCGGGTGATAGTGACGCGGCGTGACGACCAGCCCCTAGTGAGGAGTGGGGCCGGCTTCCGACAGCTGTTGCTCAATTTAGGCGCCGACCATTGCCTCTTGCTGTTGGCCCTGGCTATAACGGAGCAGAAGATCTTGATACATTCGCTTCGGTATGTGTAACTTGAGCTTTATTTTATTATTTTAATGTGTCGTACTTTACTTAAGAGGGAACCTCGGTGATGTACCAAATACAAGCTTGTGATTACAATATAATATTAAATATAATAAAATAAAATGTGTGTATGTCATAAAATATGTCAACTTGGACAATATTTCGCTGCTTTAAAACTAAACTGAAGAAACTCAAAAAACACTATTTTGCAAAAAACGTTGTTTTATAATATAGTTGATATATTTTTGACATTAAATTGCATATAATTTAAAAAAACGATTAAATATAAATAATTTTTTTATCTTTTTATTAACTTCAATATGTTTTATGTACTTATTATTTAATCTTTTTGAGATAAAATGTTTTTAGAGTTTCTTCAGTTTAGTTTTAAAGCAGCGATTTGTAAACTAGACGTGTTGATAGGTTTGCCACCTATACATACGACTCTGGCCGTCAATTAATGCTGCAAATATCCCTATATTACTTGCCTTTGGGGATTAAGGATATAAAAATAAGACATTGACTTCAAGTGAACAAAATTTCTTATGTCTCATGATTTAGCAAGTATTTTGATTCTCTTACATCTTCTCAATTACAGCCCCGATACGCTGACAGCTGTTTCGGAAGCAGTTTCGAGTTTGTTGTTCCCGTTCAAGTGGCAATGCCCCTACATACCTCTATGTCCACTAGGTAAGTAATTGTTTACGTATAATATGTAATAGCAGATTCCTGAATTTATGAGACATTTATTCACTGATGCATAATTATGGTTACAGAATAGAATTTTGCATAGACTGTTTCAAAATGTATACAAATATTTCGTTACATGGTATAAAAGTACTGTGATTAATTTTATATGTCATTCTTCAAGTACCTACCTGATTAAAGTATTATATATTTTTTATATAATTTGCAGGATTAGCAGAAGTGTTACATGCCCCGTTACCATACCTAATTGGCGTAGATTCTAGATTCTTTGATCTGTACGAACCTCCGCCAGATGTCACCTGCGTCGATTTGGATACCAATAATATTACGGTAAGATTGGAAGTAGTATAGTATAGTAGATAGACGTGATATTAGTTATCTTATATGTAAGAATAATGTGGTAATTATGTGTCTAATAAACTGTTTTCTTTTTAAGTAAAGCTTTCTTATGATAGTATTTAGAGATTATATAACTTTCTGTATACGTCAGCCGTTTCATACGGTACTTCAAATAGAAAACACAAAGGCATTTTGTATGCATGCATTTACCGTGGAACATTTGATGAATTTACTAATTTATTAATTACAATATAAGACTCACATAGAATAACTTTTCCAGGTTTGCGAGTCTCAACGTCACATCTCCATAAAATTGCTGCCAAAGCGGCAAACTAGGATATTGAAACAGACTTTGGAAACGCTTAATGGGCATATTCGACCAGGTATGATGGGTGAGTAACAGAGAAAATTATGAAATTCACACCTACGCCTATAATGCCCACTGAACAGAAACAGAACAGACAAAATGTGCACAGAATATTGGAGTGTAAAGCCCTTTGTCACTTTTGGACGACACACACAGAATTCAGATAAAAATATTTCATATAATGTTTACTAGTACTTCTCTCTCTCTCTCTCAGCCGTTTTCGACCCTCTCTTAGGTGTAGGCCTCCTTCAGCACCTTCCAGCGATTTACTTACTAGCACTTACAAAACTCGTTTTAATTCTCCCTTCGTTTTTTTTAGCGCCTGTGCATCATTCTGAAAACAGACGCAACGGCGAGCCTACGACTAGTCTAGATAGGGATTTCCAAAGGCGGAAGAAAGAGGTTTGTTATTTTTACATTAATTTAACACGACTTTTACTGTTAAACATCATGTCCTGACTGTCTGCTTAAAATGAAAGTTTAATTTTCTTAAACTTTGTTTAAAATAATCACTATGCAGTCCAGACTTTAATGGTTCTGGTATATTAAGAAACACTATACCAAGCATATCAAGCACGGTAGCAGTTTTTTTTAACAGTGCCTATTTAGTAAATCAATTCGTAATTACTTCTTATAAATTCCATTACTTTCCAGCAAGCCCTAGAACTGAAGATCCAGGAGGCGTTTCTCCGCTTCATGGCGGTGACTCTCCAAGGGTACAGGAGTTACCTGATACCCATAACCAAAGCCCCGACCGTTGGCACCACGGACCCTCACGCACTGTTTCATATGGACGCGTTTTTGAGGAGCCGTGATCGGGTACGTTACGGGTTTTAGCATGTTATGATAACATTGATATAGTAATTAATAGACTAGGGACATTTGTACGTGCGATAATATTGAATGTTATTTAAAAAATAATCGTAAATATTAAACACTTTGAGATTGAGCAAATCAGGGAAGTAAAGTATGTTTGTCGTCGCAGTCGAGTAGGCAGAAATCACAGATTCCCATAATGATTACGTGTGTCACGGATCCTCTATAAGGAAACGGGCGTGACGGAATGTGTGTCATGGTGGAGATTTTTAAATTAATATGTCGTATGCACAAAGCGCTGTTTAGATCAAGCATATTTCTAAGACGCACGTAAAACATTTCTCTTTTGCTTTTCTATACGCAACTGTTTTTGTCTCTATTTGAACGCATCTCACTTACCCCTACAGATTACCCATACTAACTACCATTTTACTTCCAGACACAGCAAAAATTCTTTGCCCTAGTGATGCGTACGCAAATGTTCACGAGGTTCATAGAAGAGCGTTCGTTCGTGTGCGACGTGGACCAAGGTTTGACGTTCTTTGACGAATGCACGGAGAAAGTAGCGGTCACGGACGAGCCGCTTATAGGCATAGATAATGCGAATAATTCGGAGCGGACTGTATTTGTGCTGCCGCCGGATCCGCCTGACCCAGGTAATATAATAGAAAGAATATACACAGAAAGATTTACAATTACAGAATATACAGGTACAGGTAATATACAGATAGTGAAAACTTTTGATGCGTTTAGGGCTAAAAAAGAACTTTGGAAGGTCAGCTAAATTATTCAAAATACCCTATTTCGTATTTCTTTTGTAAGCCTTTATCATCCTGTTACTTATTTCTTGTAGTATTTTTGGAGAAATGCGTAATTTGAACCTAAATTTTGCACGGCAAAATAAGTATCTTCACTTATTATTAAGGTTAAGTTTGACCTCTGAATTGAGTATGAAGATTCTGTTAATAGTCTCATTATGTTATCTACATTGAAACGGAATTATTTATATTATAAAATAGTACAAGTCCGCTAGTCTAGCGTTACTTATTTATAATCGTCATTCGCTTACGCCCATCATCAAATTCATATACTAAAACCATCCTTCCCCCTAGGTGAAACCTACACATACAGCAAATTCGAGCTGGACCCCTCAATACTGGCCAAGAGTTGTGGGAAGAGTAAAACGGGTGCCTTCAACCTGCTGTCCCCAGCCACGAGATCCGCCCTCGCCTCCGCAGAATCTCTAGGAGATGCGTCCCCAATGGCAAGGAGGACTAAACAGGAGATCGTTAATGCTCAACGGTATGTGAAACATGGTGATTATGTTAAATAGGGCTTGGGATTGGATTAGGTTGTTTCTATAAGTGGTCAAGCGTTTTTTTTATTTGATTTATCTTTATGTTTACCTTTTTATAAATAAAAAAAATATTTATTTATTTTGATCATAACCCGGCCTTTGTAGAAAGTAACATAGCTTTTTTATCCTTGTACTCTCCAATATCGTAGATTTACGTACAGACATACAGCGTTCATTTTATTAAGAAACTTGCCGATTTATCATAAACACGCTGAAGTCTTAATATTTTTGACTGACACTAATGTTACCTATTGTTGTACTTACAATATACCTAACTATTGTTATTATAATATAAACCATTAAATTTTGTCTTCTCTCCAATAGATTAGCAAGAAAAGCTTCCCTTTCCCCCGAATCGTGGGCCAAGTGTCTCCTAGGCGCTTGCTACTCGCTGTATTTCCTGTCGCTACCCAGTCGTCTGATGCTGTACAGGGGCAAAGAACACGCCACGCTGAGATCGGCCTTCGAACTGCTTGAACGTGCAACGAAATTACGCGTGCCTTGTGATGAGGTTGGTTTATTATAATAACTACATAGTATAAAACAATGTCGCTTTCTCTGTCCCTACGCAACGGATTTTGATGCGGTTTTTTTTAATAGATAGATTGATTCAAGAAGAAGGTTTATAATGTATAATAACATCCATTAATTAGTGGAGTACGCTATATATTTTATACCCCTGCGAAGCCAGAGCGGGTCGCTAGTGCATGTATAAAACAATAGGGAGGGAAATAACGGACCGTAAAGATAATTTTACTTCATTATGTATTGGTACTGTTTATATAGTCCTGTTATATAATTCGAAAGTGCTTGTGCTTGGAGAATTTCAGGGGGGTAATTAAATCGACCACTTTTTGGTTTATGATATACTCAATGTAGAAAACAATGTCATGTCACATCATCCAATTGAATCTCTTTTGACAGACTTCAACATACCTTATCTTACATACCTTACGGAAAAAGACCTAATAGCATTCTATTTATATTTCAAATTAGCACGGGCCAATACACTACCTTAAAATGATTTTAAATAGGATAGAACATAATTGTTACAATGCCGTACAATTTATATAATACTAATAATTATGACGCAGGTTTGCTACCGTGTAATGATGCAGTTATGCGGCATCCATTCTCTGCCCGTATTAGCGGTGCAACTTCTGTTCCTCATGAAGCGCGCCGGCCTGCAACCCAACGCTTTAACTTATGGTTATTATAACAGATGCGTGTTGGAAGCGCAGTGGCCTAAAGATATGCCTAGGTGAGTTTGTTCATTGTTTACAGGGTTTTTAATAGATGGAATTGACGCTATATATAATTTATCAATCTTGGAATAAAATAAATTTATGTTAGTAAAATATTACGTATATTTGAGAATATTGATTCTATTGAAGCATAAAATGCTTATTTATATATTATTATAATGAAATATCATCATTTGATTTTCCATGTAATAAATCACCATAATCTTGATATATAATTTTGTCATATAAGTATATTTTCATCAAATGATCACCATTTTTATTTAGATGACTACCTTTTTTGATTATGAAATTATGGTTATTGAATTATTCAAATAGGAATATTGTAACGAAATGTTATGCTATTAATAGATACACCACCATATTTATATCCTACTTCTTTTATTCCAGTGGTTCACAGTTACTGTGGAACAAATTGAGAGTGGCCGTGTTAGGGGCTGCCCTATTCCGCAAAGCAGGTGTGGAACGTGCAAGACGGGCTTCGGGTGCCAACCTACAAGTTACGGGAGCTAGTGGTGGTAATTATATATTTGTATTGATATATATTTCCCTTAGTGTAGTTTTAGGAGTATCTGCGTGTATTAGAAGTTTAGTATGAAGACCAATGATTAAGACTAAGGACTTGTGGCAGATTCAATGAAAAGTTTTGGTGTTTTTTTAACCTGACCTAGCCTAACGTGACTAAAAAGTTATATGCTCTAAAGATCTATTCAAGCACATATCAAATGGATGTTTACTAAACTAATAGCAACAACCTCAATACTTTTTCCTATCCCATCATAGAAGAATCTTTTCACACCACTTTTATTCATTACTATTCCAGGTAGCAACACACTACCTCGAGTGCGCTCCGCTGCAGCGGTGGGTGACAGCGGAGACTTGGCCAGCTTGGCAGGCCTCGCCGCCTCCGAACCGACGGCCAGTCGGACCAGTTTGGACTCAGGTAAAAAAAGTTATATAGAGGATGTAATATTGAGCAAAATGGGTGTGATTTGAATAGAATGTATTTGTTTGTGATGTTGAAGTTTGGTGTTACTTAAGACCCAGCTAGGTGTAATGGTTGTTACGTGTAATTATGCTATGTCTTTGATATCGATTCGTTTTAATGAGCTGAAACTTCTTCTTTCGATTATAATTAAGTGATATGCTAGCATATTTACATTAAATACTGGAATTATACTCTAATATCCCTAAATGTGTAGTAAATGAAATTATCCAGGAATTATGTGCTATGAATACATATTTTAATCTTTAAAGCAACATAGTGATGATAAATAAACATTTACGTAACACGACTAACAATAGCCAATGTAAATTTTTATCACATTTATTTATTTATTACAGCTGGCAACTGGGCAGCGGATCACGAGGTGAAATCGTCTACCCTAGAAGCGTTCTGTCGAAGGGCCGGCACAATAGTCCGTGTGGCGCCAGACGCCCGGCCTACCGCACCAAGAATCTCTACAGCCGCTGGAATACTCATATCAGGTATATTCGCAGTACTATATATAAGAGTTTATATCATATAGAATGCTAAGTTACGTAGTGGCTAATCTAAATGGAGCGTACAATATGTACGATTAAAGAACTATAAGTAAAGAACTATACTTGATTAATTAATAAACGTAATTCAAATGTGTTTGTGACATTGTTTACTTGTTGATTTATACGTATAGCTGCAAGCTTATAGATTCCATCTCTGTATTAGAATAGGATTATATTAATTTACTCCTTTTATTTATTTACTCTATTATTGAATGTTGTTTGGTAGGTTTACCCTCGAATCCTGATTTGTGTGAAGCGGCCAGACAACGGAGTAACTCGTTAGGTGACGAGGATACAAAAGCGCCTTTGACTAGTGTCGAAAAGAGACAGGTAAATGAAAATGAAGTAAATGTACTAGAATTGAGAAAAATGCTTTTATTTGTGTCGCATATACTTACTTAGAAATTAGTTAAAATGATGATGTTTTTAATAGTTATCATATCACAGTATTTAATTTCGTTTCATTTTGTTTCACTATTTTCTTTTTCCTTTATCGTGAAAATTTTAGCTTCCAAATAAATGCATGTTTATTTATGTATTCATTTGTATATTTTTTTTCTAGCCTATACACGTTAGTCCAGAAAGCCCTACAGATCTAAGAATCCTGACGCGCTCGGAAAGCTTCGCAGGAGATGCGCAGATAGTGCAGAACCTACAAAGGCTATCGTTCCAAAGTAGTAAGTATACGGAAACTTAATAGAAACAATACTGTAAAATTTACTCATATCGACCTAAACTTGTACATAATTAAAAAAATAACAAATGCGATCGGATTTATTAAAAGTCATCTTGTTCTTTTTATTAAATTTGTGAAACTATAGGATATAAAGTAAATAATCTATTATAAACAAGAACATACGCTTTGCGACTTATGTATACACAATTAGTTTCTTTGTGGCGGGGTAGTCAGAGGGTTGTGTGCCATCGGAGATTTCTGAGGCATGTTAGGTATGCGCCACTCAAAGCCCGCGTTCAACTAAAAGACAGCCCCCAACCATATTAATGGAAACACCTATCGTTCTTTATATATAGATATTTTGACGCCACTCCTTCCCTAAAGGGATAGAAAGAGGCTAATGATCGCCTTAAATTATCCTGAGAAATCTTTATTATCAGATATAATTCATACCTAATACACCTTTGAGGCTTTTACTTTAACTTCGTTTTTAGTAGATCTTTTGCCACCAGGTGCGTCGAAATCTCGTTGCTCCAGGACCCTGAGTTTCCCAGAGGAGCCAGAAAAGGAGGCTGAAGACAAACTCACTGAGGAAGCGAAGACATCACCACTCAAGTTAGTATGGTTTCTATTTAATACATTTTGCCCAGCGTTCTTCATCAAATAGATTTTATTTTTCTTATTTTTTGTATTGTTAGTAAAATTTTAAATATAGGAAGTCACTAGGGTGAAGTTTTTATTTGCATTTCATCAAAATGGGCATTCCATGTCGATAGTTTAAGGTATTCTATATCAATGCTTTCACTACTTTATAGTTATCTGAAAGTTACCAAGAATATTTTCGGTTTTCGTATAAGTACCTAAGACGATAAATATCAACAACAACTCATTCACCTTCTATACCTCCACAGAATATCACCACGTACTCCGGTTCTAGCGGACGATCCCTTAGGAGCCCTAAAGGAACCTGAGACCCCCAATGAGCCAGTGCCTCCGAACCCGCCTTCACCAGAAATGCAGCCACGCCACGAGTTCAGCGTCAGTCCGAAGCTATTCCATCGGAGAAGCAACTCCTTTCAAGATGACCTGCCTTCGGAGAGTGATGGGTAATCAAGTTTTCAAGGTTATAATGTCAAAGTGAAATACTTTATTCAACATAAGTACTAGCAACGTTCATTCATTGAAAGTCAAAACATTTGCCTGACACTGGTTGTCTCTTAGCATTGATATTCTACCGTTGTGATAATAATGTAGAAAATGAGTGTGCATGAGGAGGTATATAGTAGGTATATAGGTATGGATGTCAGTGACGCGATAGTGGAAGTTAGGGGTAAAAATAATTGGGATTAGTTATATATGCCTACCTTTCTGTGGGGAAAAGGTTGTGTATGAATTGTATGTGTGTAATGTAGTACTGGATGTTAGTGAAACGAAAAATTTTGTAGCGGTCGATCAAAGTGACGATGTTCCGTGTAGATTTATAGGAATAAGAGGTGTAGAAATATGTATGTAAGAAGACTCTCCTAATGTTCAAAAGCAAGCATTTCACTAAGCAGTACGTTTACGCCTATTATGTAATTAGTTAACTCACCAAGTGGTGGTTAAACAATCGGAAATCAAATATTTTATTCATGTATATTTATTGTAAAACCTACGTAACGGTAGAACACAATTTCGTTTGATACAAGTAGTATCGCTAGACCTACCCAATGAAGTATCACGGTTACCTCGATGAGTTTCCTTTTGTCAGGAAACTTCATAGAAGCGAAACGGCACCAGCTGGGTCCATGTCATCGAGTTTGGCTGGATGGAGCAATACATTGAAACTGAGTTTTGGGTAAGAAAGTTGTTGGTTTGTTAAACATAGATGTCGTTCTTTGTTACTTTGACAGAGAAATTGATTCAGTTTTATGTGTTAATATTAGATTTTCGCTACAAGGTTATTTTTGTTGTTTATAGAGTATATTCAGTTGCCTTACCTAATAACTAAGGCCATTTATTATAAAAGTAGAATAGCCTAGCAATTATTAGAATAATCTATTACACGTAACATGCTTGTTTAGCTATAACTGAATCAGTTTCACATTTAAATATTCCACTGCATGATAATGTTCATTGATTGATTCATACTTAGCTGTTATGTACTTAATATACCTCACATGCATGAAAATTTCCATTTTTATTTCGACTGCGATCTCAAGTGCAACAAAACGAAAATACTACATTATATTTTCGTAAAATAAGATAGTGAATGTCTGTTTTTGCTAATGTCACTCACGATTTTAGTTTGCCATGTTTTGCTAGTTGCCTGTTTGTTTCATAGCCGCTATTCACCCGCCCGCCTGTCCTTACGTAAAGAAAACATGAAATTGGGCAAACAAATGATTGAGAGCTACTTCAGGTGAGTTGGAACGTGCATGTATACGCTCCTATTATAGTTTCATATTATGTTATAGGCAATGTCTTTATAAATCAACACTGATTTTAACAGGCTGTCTTATTAGATGGTTACTATCTGGTAAAACTTTAGTTCCCAAGGGCTTAAATTCGAATCTAAGTACATCTGATGGTAGTCATTAAATGTCTGAGGAACTCTAAGCATTAAAGATATATACCCTTTTAGGTTCGACAAAATCGTATGGAACCTTATGAAACATTGTTGATAGGTTGCGAGTCTAATAAGTGTTATAAAGATATAATTCAGTAAAATATCTGAATATGTTCTCTGTAATCCCACAGAGTCTAGAATTAGAAAAAAAAATTACTACGCTTACCCAATATACAATCCCAACAATTTATTCCTCCAAATCATCACACATATCTTATATCATACCAAACTTTCAGCCCAACAAGCATAGCCGGTAAGAAATCAACCGAAATCTTCAGCAGTCTAAAGTCAGCCGCGACCAGCGTAGCCAAAAAGTTCGATGAAATGAAGGAGGTTATATCAGCTAATTCCACGCCGGTCAAAGGCGCTATAGGCAACGCTACCAGCGCCCTGAGCAGTCTCATTGCTGAGGAAGAATCTACTGATGGCTCGTCAGAGATTAATCCTGATGGTAATTTTGTTAATAATTGTTTGTTGTTGAATGTTCATAAAAAGAACGCTAGATGGCGCTCTATGTGGTATGAAAGGCAATGGAAAGTTAGTGAGACGATGTTGTGTATCCCAGGTTCACAGAAAATGATTAAATGAAGTGAATATGTACCTAAATATTCAATCAGTATGGTTGATTAAGTAGAAATAACGCCCCTAATTTCTTAATTATACATATTAATTCTACCCGTACAACTATCTCAGTTTTGAATGTTCAGTGTTTCAAGTGTATAAGTATTGCGAATATGAAAAGAAAAAGTGTTAGCCATTATTATAGAGCTCAATTTGATAGAGAAATCTTTCAAAGATACAATTAAACAATTTAGTTCCGATTAAATCTTTTCTAATTTTGTACGTAATTTTTATTTTTTGACGTTTATTTGCAACATTTGTTATAAACAAGTGTGCTTTCGCTCAGTAAACGAATAATACACATCATGCTCGTTTGACAATAAGTGGTAGACAGAAAGCACGGGCAGTATAACTCGACTAATAAACCTTTTCCATTCCAGAATGGATGACTGGCATGGGCGGGAGACGTGCTTCGAGTGAGGCGGAGCTCGCCTGTTCCCTTGACCGAGGTTCCATCGCCGTGATACTGGCACACTTGCCTGATAACCTCTACCCTACGGTTGCAGTAAGTAATAGACATTATGAAGGTATAGTTGTGGATGGAATGTATATACTAAATGTCGGTGTGGAAGGAACATAGTAATCTACGACTGATTTCTTCAGTTATATTTAAGTCAGTTGTATTTAAGTTATATTTAAGTCATATTTGTTTAAACTAAATAAAATAGGGGATCTTGGGTTTGTAAACATTGATTGATAAATGCAAATTAATCTTCTAATGGGACAATCAAATCAAAAATTTGGAATAACATAGTCTCTCTTGCTAATCAGCTTCATAGTTCGGTGCTAAGGATAAAAAGATAACAAAATGTAGTTATTACTTTTAACAGATGGACATGAAACCGTATTTTAAATATGTATCTTTATCATTGGCACTACAAAATGTTCCACTATACCTAATTTACATGACCCCTGAAATCTAACGATCCAACCTCACGACATCCTTCTTAAACAACCTCAACATCTCCCATATTCCAGGACACCCCCTCAGACAAGTTAAGCGTGACGGTGCACATATCGTCCTGTTCCCAATGTCACCAGTGCCTGGCTTTGCTCTATGATGAAGACATAATGGCAGGGTGGGCGGCGGATGACTCTAACCTCAATACGCGATGCACGGCTTGCGGACGCCATACTGTTCCCTTGCTTAGTATACAGGTAAGTCAAAGTCAAATGTTTTTATTCAACATAAGTACAAGTACAGTACATTCATTGAAAGTCAAAACATTTGCCTGACACTGGTTGTCTCTTAGGATTGAAATTCTACCGTTGGTTCGGAAGCCCTGGCTCGGAGAAGAACCAACAAGAAACTCCGGCTTTCAGGATTTTTTGCCCAGTGCCAGTTACAAAAACAAATTATACAGAAGGGTTATTACGTCTATTCATGCCTCTACGTCTACAACGGGATAGGTAGAGGCTGAACCACCATATAAGTCATATTAGTTGATCTTTTCGTGCATGCGCTTCAGTTTTTTCAAGTAATTTATATTAGAATTCGGGTTTACATATACACAACACTTCAGTGTTCATACGTAACATTATGGTTGTATAGTAACCGCCAAGCTTTTTTTTAAAGACCCTTAAAAGAAAGCAAGTAAATAGTTTTATGACATGGGTTTGTCGAATGCCAAATAGTATCCAAGAATATATATAATATAATATAGTATCCAAATACTAGCCAAAAGAGTTTTTATATAATGATGCATTTACTATGTAAAATATATTACTTGATTTACCAATATGTGTATATGTGATAACTGATAGTGGAGTATTTATTTATTTCAGATAATACGAGCGGAGCAGACACAATCAGAAATACTGTCAGTGCCTTACCTCAATCCTCTAGTGCTGAGGAAAGAGTTTGAATCTATATTGGGTAAGAACAATTATTTGGCAATGCGCAATGTGTTACCACGTGTTACTAAGTTCACATAACGAATTAGCTTTTCAAATCAGTTACATAATTGTACATATTATGAGTAATGGATTCTTTAGTTGTATTAATGAGTCCTAAAGTCCACCTTTTGATTAATTTATAAGTAGTGATGCTTTGATAATAATTTAAAGAATTTGTTTATTGATAAATTAAAATATTACCTTTGAATCTTCAAATAATGTCTTATCTAGAAAAAAATGCACAACAACAAGAGCAAAAAATACGTAAAACGAGATAGATTAATAAGAAAAATATTTCGATTTTTTATATATAATCAACTTTTACAGGAAGGGAAGGCGACGCTTGCCTCATAGATCCGGCGTTTGTGGGATCCCATCCCATAGTCTATTGGAACCTAGTGTGGTTCCTAGAACGGGCGAACGTAGACAATCACCTATCAGAATTGCTCTGTCCCAATTTCCAAGTGAAGTATCAGAGTTCAGAAACGCTGCCCGAGACGGAAAAAGCAGGTTGGTTAATCACTACATAGTATAAAACAAAGTCGCTTTCTTTGTCCCTATTTCCCTTTGTATGCTTAAATCTTTGAAACTGCGCAAGGGATTTTGATGCGGTTTTTTTAAAAGATAGAGTGATTCAAGAGGAAGGTTTATATGTATAATAACATCCATTAAATAGTGCAGTAGGCTATATATTTTATACCAGTGCAAAGCCGGACCGAGTCGCTAGTATGTTTATATATTAATATACTTATGTGTTTTAATGCTATGGAAGTGATAGGAAGTTTGAGTGGTCATCGTCGTTTGTACGATAGCTTATATTAATATATAAAATATTGGTCTCTAACCTTTAAATTACTGATTAGAGTTCGTTTTAACATTTATTAGAGTTAATTTGTCAAAGGAATATACTGGTGCTTAATGTCTTTTGTTTCTGAATAGTGCATCTGTACTATTAATACGCAGGTCTTACGGAGTCACTTTTTTGCGAATTAATCATAATTTTAAATTATTCTATTGTTCGTATTTATTTATACTCGTATATATATATATATATATATTTCGTATTCTTTGCCGCGTAATTTTACTTTGTTTCATACGTTCCTATGATTATTTCGCAGTTCTAGCCTCCCGGAGATATTTTAATAAATATTGCAAGCGCCAATTCTTTAACTATTACCAAAAGTTATAATTGGAAATGTGAAGTTGGAAGCTAAATCAGGTTTCTTCTTAATTTAGTAGTTCGTAAAAATAAATTGTGTATATTAGATCGAAGAATTTAGGAATAATAATTAAGTATCTCCTCAATAATAATTGTAATTTAAATTAGTACTATTTAGTACTTAAGTTAGTTCTCAGTAGAAATTTTGTTTTATTGTATTAATTACTAATTGATTTAATATGATTTTGTTATTCTTAGATAGAAATTTGGAATACGCAAGATAACCTATATTTGTCTCCTCTTGATCTCTTCTGTAACGTAGGAGAACATATACATTCACGTCCTTTCTGTGTGGAGAGAACCTCGGAGATATTTCATAGGCCTATTTTTAGCATGAATATTAAGGTTCCGATGTTGCCAGCTTATTACTCAATAGATTCCATTGACACATAGTCCCTTAGTCCTACGACATACCAGGAAGAACGACAACTAGTTAACATTCTTTTTACGTCCCAAGCTAGCAAAGGACAATAGGCTTGTGTCCACTAAAAAATAATAGGTCATGTTGTAATATATATAACTTCATTATTATGTATAGAAGTAAATACAATTATTTATTTATTATAAAAATGTAAGATTATTAATATTTTTCATTATTTAAAACCGATAAATATAAATTTAATCACGTGACAGTGAACGCCAATCAGAGAGCGTGACGTCAGTCAGTGCGTTTTAGTAGTAAATACACAATCCCCGTAACAATTATTCGCCGATTTTTGCAAAAAAACTCCTGAATTATCGATATTTCAAAAGGTTGAGATAAATAGCTATGGAGTCCGGATTTAGTAAAGCAAATTCGACTAATCTACCAAAAATTGACGCTGTTATGCTCGGAACATTTTTCGCAACTAACAGTGAATTTTGTTCTTCGGAATTTCGCAACGTTAAGACTTCAATGTAAGTAAACAGAAATGTAAACATTACTTAGTATGCATTCATTCAGTTTACTAAATAAAATGAGTTATATTTCCTGAAATAAAGACTTTGATTTTAGGTTATTTTTGACTTGATTTTATGTTAGATTTCGTTTGGCATCTAGAAAAATAACAATAACCTGTATTTAACAATGATACCTACAACATAAAATCTCAGATTACATCAGTTAGTACAAAATTAAGTCAGAATGAAAATAACCTCAAATAATTTAATAGCTACATTTCCCAAGTTATTTTTTCATTGTAATATAGGTACAGGGACTGGAAAGTCATCTTTGTTTAAATACTTACATCAAAATGATCTTCGCAAAAGTACATTCTTGAATCTACAGACAAAATACGGGCATCATCCCTCCGTGCAAGTTTTAACCACTTTCTCCGTATTTGTTCATTCATGGGAACTCTTACAAACAATTTGTTTGGTGTCATTACACTTGTGCTTTTACACTCAGGCACTACGCAATACTTATAAAACATGGAATTCATTTTTAAATTATGAAATGTAAAAAAAGTATTCACGTTCACGGTTTGTTTTGGTTTGGACGCACTGAATGACGTCATTGAAGACGCCATGACAGTTTAGAGCGTTTTCATGAAATATTCGAACAGGTTTTTTAAAAACCGTAAATAATTATGTTAGTGATTGATTATTGTAGAAATATTAACTTATTTCCGATATATATGTAAGAAAGAAAAGAATGAACCACTAATTACATTTTAGGACACAAGCCTATCCTCTATATTATATCGACATATCCCTTCTATAGTATATTCGCATTAAGAAAATAGTGGCGTCATCATGTCCCTACGATTTGACCAATGAGACGTGACAACGGTTGACTGCGATTGGTGAATGTGATTTTTTTCCTTATTTACTCACGTCTCATTGGCCAGTTTAACCTCTGAACGTAATGATGTCACTATTTACTTAACGCGAATAGCCTATAATTACCCCACGTTCCTCATACAGGTTGCCGAGTGGTCTGCCTCTGGGACTGGCCGCGTCTCCACGGCGAGGCGGGGCCGGCGTTGCACCGCGTCTGGCGTGAGTGGCGCCTCGACCACACCCGCTCGAGGGCGCTGCGAGCGCTGTTGCTAACGGAGCAGGCCGCACATGCGTCGCACTCGTGAGTTTTATTATTTATTTATCAAAAAACAAAACAAAACAAACGCATTCACGACCATTAACCCTTGCGGGGTAGTCAGAGGTTCAGGTGTCCATCTCCGCAATTGCGAAGGTAGTAATTCTATGGACACCTCGAACCCACGTGTTAACCAGATAGTCAGTACTCAATGTGACAGGTGGTCAGCCATGTCGCCATTTACAAGCACTAACTATTACCTGTTCGACGAACAGGTAGGTTTCCTCACGATGTTTTCCCTCACCGTATAATATTTATTTATCATTTATTTTTTTATAGTTGCTTCAACTACAGCGGTCATTAGCGACTGTTACAAAGGGGAACGTTATTATTTATATTAGGGGTACATTAGGGCATTTATATCTTATCGAATACATTATTTTTTCTTAGAAATAGTAAAACATTACAGTAGTTGGAGTTAAGACAAGTAGACAAGTCAGTTGGTAGATCTAGTGTTTTACGGAATGTATCATGTAAATGACACTCAATGATTAGATGTTTAACAGTTAACTCGTGAGTTTGTTAGATTGATAGCTTGTTTGTTATCTGTTTCTAGTTTGCATTTGTTTTTTTGGTTTGTATGTTGTTAAAGGTGATTAGATGTCTAGTTTGGATGATGTAAGATCTGTTTTTTAATAAAACGAGTTAAATAATCAAGTCGATCCTTAACCCGAAATTGTACAATCAATTTCATAGATAATACAAACTTCAAAACCTTCACGTTAGTCTTATTTCAAGGCGTTCAGATAAGGTTACAGTTTTTTTTTTATAGTTTATACTAAACATTACATTTGTACGGAATGTTGATTTCGTGCCATGGTTTTATATATGTTATCTTCTTTTATAATTACATATTACTTTCTCTTTTATTGCAGAGTTGTTCAAGCTGTATTGGATGGTTTGAGAAGCAATGACTTGAGCGATGCGTTGAGGAAACTGGCTGCCTGGCGTGAGACGACGGCTGGCAACCTTCGTTACCACTCTTTTTACAGGTATTGAGGAATTTTAACAGTATTAAAGTAACAGTTTGCCGACATTTCTTCTTTATTATTATAATTTTCAGTAACACATAAAATTGTATATGTTGTGGATCACACATTCATATTAGACAGACCAATTTAGTTTTTTTAGATTATTCTGGAATTAAAAAAACGTTATACAGAACCCTTTATACCTGACATAAAATAAATAGAAGGAAACTCATCCAAAATAACTCATTTTTATTTTCAGAGATATCCTATTCTTAGCACTAGCAGCGTTGGGAGAGACCAACATAGACTTGATAGCACTACAACGGGAATACTCTCGGGCCCTCGATCAACTAGGCGGTGAGGCGAGGCCTCAAGATTGTGCCCCCTCAATATCGGCAGTGTGTTGCAGGCATTACTTCAAAAGACCCAGGCTTATAGTGGACGATTGACGAATTGAATTGAATTATGTCAGATAATACTTTCGGTATTAAACGGATATGTGGGGTCCGGTTTGTGATGTAATAGTAATACTGTCGGAATGTTGATTTGTATATTGGTTTTTTGACGTAATATTTGATCGAGTAAATTGCATGTTTTGCTACATTAAGAATGGATATGCAATGTAACATTATGGATTCTATTTCGAGCATAACATTTCAATACTGCATACCTCCTTGAATTACAAGTATTTGAGTGTCACTTAATATTTTAAATGACGCGAATAGACATCTATTTATCATTATAAGGTACGCATTAAAAAGTTCAGTTCATTTCCTTCAATGATGTAACGCTCCAATATTCAAGGTTACATTACACATTTATACGAAGATGTAGCTTTATTATGATTCCGTGTTTACTGTGTACTATTGCATACTAAGCTATGGACCCCGATAAACTTATGAATGACAGGTTGTTTTCACTAATAAAGACAGTTATTATCACGTAGGAATCTAATTCCGATTTCGCCTTCTTGTGTGTATGCAAAGCAAAGTTGTAACTAAACGAAGTGTGGTTTGTTGTATCACGGTTGATCATTACAAATGAATTGTGATCATATTGTTTATTAATGAACTCGTGGATTTAGTGAAGTATTTTCATCAACTGTAAGCATGTTTTTAATTGAAGAATATCCGATAACTAAATTTTGTATTTTATTCGATAACTATCACATATTGATTATTTTATCAGATTTGTTTTAATAATTGATTTGCAATGTCAGTTTTAATCCATGATTTACGTAATTAGCAAGTGTATCTTAATAATCTCTGTTAATGTACTTATACACGTTTGAAATAAGATAGATACAACGATTTAAAAGTGATGTTATAAGAATGTCAATAACTTGAGAAAATGAAACGTTGGCTGTGGATTGTGGTTATAAACTTGATATGAATATATTATAAAAGAATGACGATGGACTGTGCA
The DNA here is from genome assembly GCA_030578115.1 of Leucoptera coffeella. Taxonomy (NCBI): domain Eukaryota; kingdom Metazoa; phylum Arthropoda; class Insecta; order Lepidoptera; family Lyonetiidae; genus Leucoptera; species Leucoptera coffeella. The sequence continues at coordinate 383,806 of JAMBLF010000090.1, forward strand.
AATATCGAAAAACTTGCAAAACATTTACGTAAAAATGCTGTAGACAACAAATTTATGTTCAAACCCAAGTAAAACATATTTGTAATTTGCAAGAATGTGCTTGACGTGATGTTGTAACTAAAATATATAAATTTGTGAAGTTATAGTTAGTTTTGTTGAGCATACGAACAAGCATACTGGTTGTAAATATTATGTTATAATCGTCTTTGTCAGCCTAAACTAATATTGAATACGTTTTATTTACTTTTCAATTAATATTCTTATTCTAAATTAGTATTATCTTTTGTTTACGTTTAGTTTTTATGAACTATAGTATTCTACTTGTAATCAGTGCTTGAATAGTATCGAAACTTTCGTAAAGTTCTGTTAACTAAAGACATTAAAATAAATTGTGATGTCTAAGTGTAAAAAATCATATCACTCAGCAATATCATGGGTGTTTGTATATTAGTTGTTTTTAGATTTATTGTAGTTTTAAACATTTGCTCGAAAGAAAATATATTTTACGTTATGTTTAATTTTAATGATTTGGTTTCAAAATAGAAATGAGGCTACTGGTAAATTTTGAGTTAATATTGTAAAATTTTAAAGATTTTTGACCTAACAAACTTCCAGATAACTTGAACCGTCCAAATTTTGGACATAATATACAATACTTGCAGCCACATAACCCCGTCCTAAACATTTTAAATATCTTGAGATTTCACGCTTGGTGCTACATGGTTTTAAACGAACACAAACACTGTGTGAAAATAATATTAAAATGAATGCAAAACTGTGGTTTCTATATTATTTTGTGTTTGAAAACCTAAGTTGATGGTCATTCAAAAGACGAAATATTTTGTAAGCAATATTGAGATCCAATTACAACCTAATCTCATAAATGTATTATTGTGATAACCATATAGATTAGTCTCTAAGAATGGAATATTAACGAATAAATATCAGTTTTCAATACTCATATCTACATACATGTAACAAGGTTTTGTGACAAATAGAAAAATCATTCTTAAATGTGTAGCCTTATTTAAAATTGTATGCAAGACATCACTTAATGCATTCATATAGTACATACTATAAAATCTATTAGTTGGTTCAAATTATATTTAGTTTTATTCATGCATTATTGAAGTTTGAACATTCAATGTATATTGTATATCTTAAGGAATTGAAAGCATATAATTTTTATAATAAACAACATGTAAGCTTAAAACTGTTTTATTTACATACACAACTTCTTAATAACACTTATTCTATATATAACAAAGCATTCAATTTTCCATGCCAATAACACGGTATAAAAATTTGCCATCATAGTCATAATAACAATCATTAACTTTATAGGTTGCTCCTTTCTTAACTAACTTTTTGGGTATTCTAATTCTTTCCGGATATTCTTTTAAAAACACAACTCCTTGTGTAGCTTCTGAAGACACAAAGGAACTTGATTTTTTCTCTACTTCCAACTCTACAGGTGCATTATTAACTACTTTTACACTATTATCTTTATCTTTCAAAGTTTTAACCATTAACTCTTCATTCATACCTACATTTATTCCTTTTTCTAGTCTTTGTTGAACCTTTTCAGCTAAAGAATCTAAAGTTACCCTCTTTCTACTACCTTCTGAATTTTTAACTATAGTTATCTCCATATTTTGTGTCTCCTTGACCTCTTCTTTATTACTTGTGTTTTTATTAGCAGCACACTTAGCTACAATTGCTTCATATTCGCCAATCTCATTAGACGTTTTATCCTCAATCACTGACTCTTCTCGTAAAGGAGGTATAACCCTGTCTGCGAATTGTAGAAAATGTTGCCTTAAGTCTTCTGGGATGTCTAATAAACCTTCTTTGAGTTCTCGCCAATTACGAAGGGCGGAGGCATCATGTCTGTTAATCCGTTCTCGTGATGCTGGCTTCCATGGATACTTTAATAATTTCTGAAAAGAATAATAAAGTAATACTTAAGTTATTAGTAAATACAAGCTTTACAATAATAAAGTTTTTGTTATTGAATAAAACTTCAGACACCACTTTTTGATAAGATACTTGTACCCTCTCCTACCCATGATTTTCACTGATTGCTTAGCATCCAATGCAAGGAGTAAGTTGAATGTTTATGACTATGGACTATTTATATGAATAGATAGTTTCACTTGACCAGATAATAAACTGCAATTGCTTTTCCACAAATAACGCTAGAGCAAAGACAAACGTACAATTAATACTATTCAAAATTACTTAAAGTAACTACATGCTGTGTTTATATGTTAATCACACAATAAATGAACTAGACATTATGTAACTCACTTTTAAAACAGGAATAGTGACAGGGAAGCTTTCAGCCAAGCGATCTAAAGTCCATTCCTCAGGGTTTTCATTGTATAAATATCTTATTTGTTCCTTCTCACTCCACGTCAATAGGTTGGGCATGTGTTCTTTGAAATACTTCTCTTTAACTATCTTTCTCCTGAGCTCATGTTTACCAGCAAGACTTTGGTACATATGTTCGTTATATACATTACCACTCTGAAATAATTATAATACTTTATTATTTTTAGATTGCAAATTATGAACATGTATAACTTATTCTTAATATATGTTATATATTATATTATATTCTTAGTATATGTAATAATTACTTCCACCACCACACTTTTAGTAAATAACTATCATTAAAATCTTATATGCATGATTAGCCTTAGCTAGTTAAACACTCAGAGCTAAACACTGCACTTTGTCTCTAATCACTTTACTACACATATAGTTAGGCATTTTATGTTGAAGATATTAATGTTATGATAGTTTTTAGGAACTACAACTAATATTTACAGGTTATGAAAGCATGAACTTACATTAAGAAAATCACTTTCTGATTGTTCCATGAATTCATGAGCATCGTCATCATCAAGCTTAACACCTTCTTCTTTAAATGCTTTCAACCTTTTGTCTAAACCTGGATTTACGATAACTCTTTGGCCTCTTAGACCTCTATTCACAGTAATACTACTGTAACGAAAAGCACGTAATAACCTCGATGCAATCATTGTAATATATAGAAAGGTTTAATATCTTTTATATTGTTAGTTACAATTGTTCGGAAATCGTGATTCGTATTTATATAAAAATGAATATTTTGAAACTTCGCTCTTTACTATTTACAAATACAATACAAAAACTACACAAATTAATTAAGCAATTCAATGCTATACAATTTTGTACAATTCATTACCAATAACTTTACGCATGACAAGTTCAAATAACCAAATCTCAAATCAATTACTAAGATTACAATGTATTTCATTTTAATTATTGTTAATCTTTGTCAATGTGTTAGAGAGAAATTATTTTTGTAGTTCCGGTAAATAAGAGGTGTGTTGCAGTCGTGATCATTTAGACATGAGTTCAGTCATGGCTGAGCCTTTGCGTGCTTGCGCTATAATATCCTTATCCATATAAATACTTTGGGATGGGAACGACCAGACTGGTAGTTTTCTCGTAATGAGAAATGCAAAAAATTGAAACAGCTTTCAAATCACCTGCATAAAATAACAAAATTTACCAGCCAACTAGCTATTATTCTTGCCAGCATATTATAGGATGCGATGAATGGACTATGGATTACGAAATTTAATATACGACGGGTTAATTATCAGTCTCTAATATTCCATTTTAATAGAATCGCCAAATCAATTCTTATGCTAAAAACTTCAGTTATTATGGCTCCAAGGTTCTATTTACCCCGAAAGAGATTCAAGAATGTAACTTAATACTACTTACATTCAGTTTATACATAACCCTCAAAGACTGCCAAATATCTAGATACGAATGAAACGTATCTCGCTACAAAATCATACTGGTTGGCTTTTCTCAGTTCATTCCAAGCATTCGGGAACGTTAGGCGAGTCTATCTTGTCTCTTCTCTTACCTGAATTAACGCGGTAAAATAATATTTTTGTTTTGTTTATAATTTCAAAACATTTACGTAATTGTGTTTAGCATTCAGAATAAGCTTTTAAAAACAGGTGAGTAGAAAAATATTATAAGATTGATAGTAAGATAAAAGACACTGTTTAAAACAATGTAAAACTAAAATATCTGAAGTTAAATTAGGATTTTAAAATAATTTAATTTATAAAAGTGGGTTTACTAAGCAAAATATATTCCAAAGTATATAGTAACATTAATATATTGGCAAAAAAGGAGTTAAGAAAAAGTGGTTTCGTATTTTTTATTAATTAATAATAGGATACAATTATTCAGTATTTTTATGTTATAAATATTTTGGATACTTATATGCATGTATTTAATTTATCTATTATTAAAATCATATCTTGGATAACTCGTTATTTTTTCTTTCTCCGGTTCTATACTCTTGTTACATTGCTAGTAAAGTTTATTGAACCTAAAAAATAAAAGTTGCGATCTCTCGTCCTGTTTCTTGTACCCTGGTTATTCATAAATAAACTCGTTTATTTTGTTTAACATCGTCTGTTGACCTCTTCGCTATGGAGACTTATGGCCTAACTGTTAAAGAGTAAAGCAAACTTTTTATTCAGATACTCATTTCGTAAGTTATAAGACTTTATGTTGTTACGTAATTGCAAACAATTTACAGTCAAATGCTATAAGGAACTGATAAATATTATTTATTCGTGTTACTAGTGCACTAAATAGTTATATTTTTTATTATATTTCGATTTTATGTAGAGAAACATAGATAATTCTTTTATTTATTTTTACCGATATGCTTTATGATTAAAATGTAATGATTCCATAAGCATTATTGGCATACATATTAAGTGTAAATGTAATACATAAATAAATAAAAAATTTGACGCCTCTGTGCTATTGCTATTAAATATACTGTGTATTTATCACTATAATATGTACTAAAATAAACTAAATTTACTCAATAACTAATACAATGGTTAAGGACTGTACAGGATTAAATTCGTTATAGCGATATTCATTAAGGACAAACCATTACCAACGCACAAGTTAACAAAATTGCCCACTAGAAATTTTCCACTAATTGTTTTCCTTATTCCAAATTGAAACGGGTTTTTGATATAAAAACTTTTAAATAGTTCCGCCTTTCAATGAGAATGAAACAGAAACCAAATCAAGTACAACTTATAATATGGTTCTGTATGTTATGAATGACATTGTTCAGTTTAATGAACTTTGTTTTAACATTGCGAATGTTATCAGCCAAACAATGCAATTTGCGATCAAAATAAATAACAATTTACTATACGTAGTAAGTAAAGTAAATAATATCCTCCTTGACATTTAAAAAGGGTCTAACATAAATGACTCAGCATTCTGTAAACGAAAGTTTGGGGGTCATTCCCCGCCTGGAAAATTCATAATGAATAAAAATTATCTTACACATATATCAGCCTAGTAGATGTACCACCATATAATGAAAAGAGCAAGAATTTTAATAAAAATCAGACATTCTATAATCCGAGAGCTGACGTCAAATTAATCGTCTCGTCGATTAAAAATTCCCGACAGCTATACGCAACGTCAAGACACGATTGTGTCGTCATTCCAACAATGGTGAGGACGTCTTATAAATAATTTATTGGGTTGACAGGCCGATGGACTATTGGTCAACGTTTTTGACCCAAGGGCCTGGGGTTACTTATACATCATGAGCAAAATAGGTGGATATTGATAGAACAACGAACTTCAAGTATTATGTATAGTGTAAGAGGCGACTAAAGGACTCTATTGGGTAATGGGCTAGCAGCCTGTCACCAACGGCAAATAACATCACAATCCCAATGTTCATGCTAGAAAGTGACCTAGGAGCTATTATCGTTTCTTTAAGGTTCTGTCCACTCTGACAGGAATAGTAGGACGTGAATGTATATATATAGTGTAGTGTGTTAATGTCATCGATAAAACATATAGACTTAAAACCTTGTTTGGGAGTATCAGTGTCATCCTTTCACGTAATGAAGCATACTTGAGATTTCTGTAAATATATTACAGTTATACACGCTGTTTTTTTATATATATTAAGAACCCAATATTTTCCTAAAAACCGAATGATAAGAATATCTGTCGTACAGAACAAGGTATGCGACGTTTAATCCAATATTAATTAACATTAGTTTTTCTTGCAGGTAATCACAATGCCGGACCAAGATCAGATCAACGAAAAAGACTTGGAGACTATTAAGGATTGGCTGACCAGACAACCTCATTTGCCACATAATGTTGGTAAGTTAAAAACTGTACATTTTACTTAAAGATCAATCAGGCACGTATATACAATTTACACCAAAAAAATTCTAAATCGTCGTCTATGGTTGTACGGCTGAATATTTAGTCAATTTTGATGCCAAACTGGGTAAATTTGTTCGCTTTCGCCATGACATTAGTGTTTGCACTTGGGCCGACATAACTTTTGTGGTGAATGGCTTATTAAAGAATTTAAAAAATCTAAATTTTAAACTGTACATATAAGGGCATAATATCAATATGAGGTTACGTCCACTTCGATAAGAATTTCAGCCGTAAATGTCTTTGATAATAAAAGTTTTCATAATAGAACATAAAATCATCGCCTTGTTGTAATATCGTATAAAATATAATTTAATGTCGTTGAAATAATATCGTTATAAAGTTCTGTTGCTAGATATTATGTACCAATGTATCTATTATAGGAGTTTATTAATCTAGTAATCCCGTGGTATCTAGATAACATCACTTGAGTTTAAGCTTTAAATTATCCCATAGCTAATGTGATAAAACTTATTATATGTTGCCTCATTGTAAATATTAACTCCGATTCTATGACGTAAGGATCTACAAAATACTAGATTTACTTCACGTTACCTTGGCTGTTATGTTATTTTCTGTATTAATACATTTTCGTAACAATAATACATTTACGTAATGCGTCGAATACTACGGTGAGGGAAAACATCGTGAGGAAACCCACCTGTTCCCCGAACAGGTAATAGTAGTTAGTGCTTGTAAATAGAGTCATGGCTTGCCAAATGTCACATTGCCTACTAACTATCTGGTCAACACGTGGGTTCGAGATTGTCATAGAATGACTACCCCCGCGATTGCGGAGATGGATACCTGAACCTCTAACTACCCCGGAAGCGTTAATAGTAGTGAACGCGTTTGTCTTTTGTCTTTTTTACATAATATTCGCTTCCCGACTTGTGTATATACATTCACAATTTAACAAACTTTATCAAGTAGGAATGCATTTTATTTGTTTAATATTAAAGTCACGTTTACGAAGTACTAATATGAAACCGGTTAGATTAGCTTTCCTTTCAGTATTTCTAAAACGCAGGTACATTTTAACATTGTACAAATAACTTCATATTACTCGACTCTCTATATAGCTTAATTAAATGATGTCAGGAATAACTCTAAGGGAAAACGGTGGTAACGTATAAACAACAACTATTACACATACTACTACATACATAGTATGACAGAATGTGTGAATAAAGTATCTTTATGACTATATCAGCTTCAAATGCCCCATAATATATGGGTTTCTGTAATGATGACACGAACTTCGGTAACTTTAAATCAAAATGTGTAATCCAACATTGTGCGATAGGGTACAGAATAATGTAATTCGTGAACTTTGTATAAGATGTAATAAGTGCATGAATGATAAGGTTAATGGTCATACCAGTGAAGCAAAAGAGATTTGTCAAGATTGTTTCAGGTGGCGATCGATAGTCTCTACCTATCCTGTTGGGAACGTAGAGGTGTGAAAATATGTAATTATTTCAACATCTATGCACGCCCTTTCGGGGTGGATAGAACCTTGGAGATTCTCTAATATCTCCTTGATCACGTGTTAGCATGAATATTTCAATAAATCCTCTAACCAGTCCATTAGTTACCTCCTACAACATGATGGAAAGAATGACAGCTAGTTACCATTAACGTCCAAGATTATCAATGGTCAATATATATATTATCTACGTGTATTAATTACAACTTATAATTAAGATCCGGTTGATGTTCTATTAATATCTTAGATACATTTGAAGTCACGTCACGATGGGTTTTTCTTCATCTGTGCGGTTTAATAACGTTGCGGTTACTTCTGTGTAATTAAATACCTAAGTATTTGTATCCAAAAACCTACGTCACAATCATACCACAGATAAAAATGATGATATACATAATTAATAATAAATTCAGAGGAAAAAAGTTCGTGCCGCATAATCTCGCAGACTTTGCATAACCTAAGATTACAATGAAACATAATAGATTATTGGGTCAGCCTTGTCTTATAGGTCACATATTTATACATTCACGTCCTATAAACCCTTTCGGGGTAGACAGAACCTCGGAGATTTACTCGTAATATCTTTACTTTTTAGCATGAATTGGGGTTGCGATGTAATAATCGAACTTTGGTGACAGGTTGCTAGCCAATCGCCCAATAGATTCAATTAGCGCCTAGTCCTTAAGTTGCCTCCTTCGACTTGCCGGGAAGGACGGCAGATAGTTAGCATCCTTTTTACGCCCGCTGCACGGGACTAGTCTAATAGGTCAATGATATGAAATTCCTTTTATAATGACACATTGAATGAATGTGTGATGTGCACGTATCTGATTAGCTTAAATGTGATTACAGAGTTTAAGTCTAGAAGAGAGATTTATCTCAATAATTAACTTGCATACCACGAACTAAATACACATACATATAGTCGTTTCCTTTGGCGTGGACAAAACCTCGGAAACGTAATGTGTCTTCAATGGCCCTTGACATTATAATCGGGCTTTATAATGGCAATAATTCCTTGAACAAATTGCATCACGTCCGCAATTTTTATTTCTAGATTTAGGCAATATAAAGTCGTTAAGTTAACGTGTGTCCGTGACTTAAATGGTACATAATTTTGAATATTACGTAAAAACTTATGTCATAATGAAATATTAAGCAAGAGACCTATTTAATATCTAATCGCTTTTTGTTTCAAAATTATCATAAAAATAACATTTTTTTAATGAGTAAACAATTTATGCATAATGGTTTGGTAAACTATAAATCAGTAAACCAATATGATTTGAATTTTATCAGTTTTAATAGTACTTCATCACGCAAAAAGTAAATAATACATTCGAACGAATTATTATTTATGTTTAGCGAATTCATAATTTGTTTATTAATATGCTCTGCAATCAATAATGTATTTGCCTACATATTACAAAAGATATCAACTGTATAATTAAAATATCGAGAAGCTGTTAAACCATTGTATGTAAATGTGACAGGGTAATAATATTCGTGTTAAATGTAAGGATCTCAAACATATATAAAAATTATCGTTCTTTAATATTTTTGTAGTGGACCTCGAAGACATGCTCATATATTCACGGCCTTTGAACTGATGACAGGTTGCTAGTCCATCGCCCAATTAATTCTATTTTCCCAAAGACATAGTATCTCATTTTTCTTTACTAGAGTTTGAATCGAGGTTGTTATCGTCTCAAACATAAGCACATAATAAAACATATTATGCCGGTCAAACATAAACTACCATAGCCAGTAATACCAAACAAATATACCTCTAGTTATGACCTTGTACTTCTTATGCACGAAATATAAGAACTATACTTGTCAATCTTGAAAACTGGTTTTAGCTTATCCTTGTACGAGAACTTCCTAAAGCCTTGACGTACTTATTTCTAAAAATAGCCTCGACTTTTCACATGTAATTATTTTAAAATTATAAATGGTTTTGTATTTCCTTATAGTGATTTATGAAAGTCAACGACAATCAGAGTTAAAGTTCATTTAATATTTTTTACGATAGGGAAATGAGTCATTTTTTCATTATAAGGTTTGGACATTCCCTTAGTAATTATGTGTTATATTCTGTTAGGTATTATAAATAAACGTATGATGGAGACTTACAAACACTCACAACTATTCTTAATTTATTTATTTCTTAACTCTTTTCTCATTTGTTGACAAATCTTTGTCAATATTATCTTCTAAGCCATCTTTAGAATAAGTATAATTATTATGAGGGTTCAAACTAGGTAGGTATTCTACATATGACAGTCTGGCAGCTCATCTTTGGACATATTACATTGACCTCGGTCCCTTTATTACTTTTTACGATATACAATCTTACTTATAGGTAATGAATTTCTATCATAAACAGACACATGCTCTCAGACTAGCACTAGATTAAACTGGCGGAGTACTAGAGACTGTATTATGCAATTACTTAACGGATTGTGATTTGTTAGTAACTGTAAATATTAAAGCAGGCAACGTAGAGTGAATACCAGAATAAAATGTATGAAAAAGTATGTGTGAAGCAGAAGAGATTTGTCAGGATCGTTCAAGATGGCGAACTATAGTCTCTGCCTGTTAGGGAAGTAGAGACGTGAATATATGTAGGTATGTTAATATAATTTTAATTTCGTCTGATTGCAGAGGACGTGTTACTCCGAAGGTTTCTGGCCAGTTGCCGTGGAAGCTTGGAGAAAGCGAAGAAAACCATTGACTGGTTCTTCACGGTGCGATCCACTTCACCAGAACTCTTCTGCAACAGGGATCCTTATTCTAATGAAATACAACGAGTGTTTGAAATCACGTAAGTACCTAGTAAAAGTAAAAGAAATAAGTAAGATTGTAAAACAAATCTTATAAATGTTTATTGGTGTTGTTTATGGTAAAGCGTTAACCCAACATTTATCTAAGTTTTAATATAATGTTCACACTCATAGATGCGTAAAAGAATGTATTTGTCGGTCTACATTGGTTGCATGTCACACTCAATGATATAATCGAGTAATAAATATAATGTGCCAAAAACCTCTCGTCTCGCTGTCTTTAAGACCATTCGTTCATCGAGCTACGTTAAAATATTGAGTTCGTGTTCATGATATACTTTAATTAAAAAAAAACATATCCGATAAATACTTATGCAATATGCATACGTAAACAAATCATTAAATCAAATTCGAACCTCGACCTCCACCGTGATCGATTTAAGCACGCACACGAGCCAAACGCATACATTATGTTCAAACCAATTTAGGATTATGCACATAACGAATGACCTAACGAACATCCGCTGTCAATCTAGTACTAAAAATGTAGGTAAAGAGGCAATAATCCACATTACACCACCGCATACCTATTACATTACAGTTGCACTATCGCTCGCGTAATTCAGTCAACGGCTCCCTTCGAAACAGGTTTTACCTGGCTTTAAGGCTAGCACTATAATTATGAACGAAAAGTTTCGCAATCTTAAAATATACCAACACCGAGTTTTTCCTGGTTTTTGGATTCGATTCAGGCGTGGTAACGTTCAATCAAACCGAAAGAAATTAACCAGTAATTACGGTTAGATAAGAATGTTGGACAGGTTATATGGAAATATCTGTTACCAAGTAGCGTTTAGGTGTGTTTAATGTCCTATGTAGTTAGGAGATTTGAATAGAATGTTTGACGTATTTATAAGCATTTAAGTTGCGAAGAGATAGTATAGTTATTCTCTTGGTAAACTTGTTATAAAATTGATCACCCTAATCAATAATAGTATTAAGTAATTTACTGTTAGGAGGTTTTAAGAATATTTTTAATTCCGTACATGCAAATGACGTAAAATGAAATTGGGGATGACGTAGAATGAAATTGAAAGTTATTTTTGCTGAAATATAAAACTACTTCCACTGATATCCTAAATTGCATAGTCATAATGCAAATTATGGTTCACAATGATATATTTCAATGACACAGCAACAAAACATGTGCTCTATGATATGTTATGGTATTATGAACACTGAATTGTACTTTAGATTCCGGTATCAGCTAAATTGATGTTACCGTTTTGAACAAGTATATATTATCTAATCACTATAGAAATCTCGTATTATTATGTCAGTTTATACTCATCTAGATATAAGCTGAAGTAATCTGTTATTTTCATATTTATAACAAATCCGCATTGAAATATAGTTTATTTGAACCCGCCCCTCAATATTTAACATATCTACAACATCAGAAATATTTACAAATTTAAATACAATTGTATCTATACTTTTGTAACTTAACTATAATTATTATATTGCACACATATTTAATTGGCTGTCTATATAATCATGCTCCATGGTATATACAGACATTTAAACTCAAAGACCAAAGCATTCAAACTTAAATTCATAGTTCACACCTATCTATTGTAATGTTACATGTAACACTTAGATATTGAACTGCACCATCGTCATTGAATGAAAAGGGAAAATCGTCACTTACGTAACATTATTAGTACAAAAGGTTGCTTTTGTCCAAGCCCTTCAATAAGGGCCTGTGATTGTGTTGTGAATTTAGGTGATGTACTTGGTTATGCAACTGATGGGAGATTGTGTAACTGTTGGCAAATATACTGTAGTAAGTTTCTGAATGTGAGTTGGAATGATACGATGGACGTTAGTTAAAAAGAAAGTGGATATGATTATCTACACTGCTGTAGTATGTCAATTTGGGATTTAGGTAAAGTCACACATATATAAGAATACTGCGGTAAAGCATTCTAAATAGGTGTCTGGATTTATTCATTTTAATTGTTTCTTAACAACTTATCTCTTCCAATAATAAAATACATACTACTTGGCTAAACACACAATTAAAACAAAATGTTAGCCGTGCACTTATTAAAATTTTCGGTTGTGTCTCTATAGAATGAAAAAATATGAGTATTATTCATTATGACAAGTATATTTTACAGTTAATAACATATATACATATTCGTATATATTACTAGTGTATATATATAACGCCCGTTTTTCTACAGTGGTGCATGCAGAGAATGGGGTTATTTGTCTTGATACTGACCAACTACTAAATAGTTAACAAATATGAAAAAACATGTCTACATATATATAATACCTTTCTCTGTAATCGAAGATTGAGTAACCACCATCAACAGCAAAATTGCAATACTCTTTAACCTGCCTAAGCCTTCTTGTTACTTGCATATACTCTAATCGACAGGTCAAATACTCTTGACAAAGTATTCTCTCTAACAAGGCTTTACTATGACAAGGTTTCGAAATTAAATTGCTCTTCTCTTTCTTAATAATAAATTGTAATACGAATAGAGTTTTCGACTATTACAATTATATATAAATATATACATTCACGTCCTTTAACCTCTTTCGGGTTGGACAGAACTCGGAGATACAATCGCTATTTATTATAAATATTAGAGTTGTGATGTCATCAGGTAGCTAACCCATCGCCTTATAGATTCCATTTACCCCTAGTACCTGAGTCGCCACCTACGACACTCCGAGAAAATTTTATATTTTTCTCAATTATATTTTTTCTCAAACATACTTTTCTCTTTCAGTGACATGATACCGCTTCCATACAAAACTAAAGAGAACTACAAGATCTTCATTTACCGTCTCCGGAACCCGAACCTCGATCTTTTCAACTTCGTGGACGCTGTCAAAACCTTCTTCATGTTAGCTGACACGAGACTGACAGAAGAGGATGACATTCCTTCCGGAGAAATCCCTATTTTTGACTCTGCTAACGTCAGTTTGAAGTTTATCGGGAAGATTAACCTTTCAGTTCTGCGGAAGTATATGATTTATACACAGGTAAGTGGTTAATGGAAATGTTACCTTTATGAATGGATTAATAGATCGATAGAACATATGAATGAAATAGATAGATAGATAGATCAATACCAAAGATGTTATGTTCGTAAATGCTATTTAGCATATATGTATATAATTTGAAAGTTTAAAACAATGTTTATGTGAACACAAGTATGAAAATCAAAATGAATTATTATAATCACTTATAACCTACATTTAATTTATATATTTATGTAAGTAGTTAAACATAATTTAGGATAAATAAATTTCTAACAATTATCAATTTCTAAACTTCCGCAAAATATCCGCTGCTAAATCTGTAAATAGTGATTTGTATGCGTTCGCATATTGCAACATGTTCAGATCGTTCATCTAATTTGAAGTCACTTGCTTATCGTTCTATAAACTCTAACTTCAAAACGGGACCCTACGCACCAGAAATGCTATCACGTAACTTTCTCATAAACAAACAAGACACATAATCTGATCCAACAATAATCTGCCTTTTATCTCGTGAAGAACAATCTTAGCAATTCCATTGTCATTGTTAAGTCTATTTGCTTTGAACTAAGGAAGTCTCAGTTGGTTGAGAAACGCCTAGAAGATACCGTTTCAAAATATTTGCTTAACGCTTGTTGGTGTTCAAGCGTCATCTATGAGAACGGAGTTCGAGAATACTTGAACTTAAAAGACGTAAGTTTACGTAGTTACATAGACAAGTATTCGTGCTTCTTTCCATTAAGGCTTGGCCAGTGCTTTGAAAACAAAATATATTATGTAATAATAATATTATTGAACATTTGGTAAAACTCGCCCCTTGCTAAGTTCATTTATTTGTTAAGGGTACTAAACAACGTATATTTAAGAAAGTACATTTATTATAGATAGATAAATACATATATAGCATTTAGAATCAACGACCAGACGGATAAATAGAAAAAAAGCGTAGTTCTTAACTTTGCGTCTACTGGGAATCGACCCCGGAATCTCGCGATTAGCGTTCAAGTAATCAACCGTTCGCGTTAGTGTGGTCCAAATATCATGTATCCTCGGACATCTTTAGTATGAGGGTTGACATGAGAGATAGGTATATTATATATTACGATCACACATTGTAGATTGTGAGGCAAATAGTATAATATCTGCTATGAAAATGTGAGTTCATAAAGTGTTAAGTACCTCACGTTTCTAATAACTGATTTGAAGACAAAGTAACTAGTTATTATTAAGGAAAAATCGTTTACGCAATAATAGGACAAGCCACGACCGTTATTACATTGTTAATTAACTAACCACATGTTTGTATTTTTCTTCTCATATTTATATTAAAATCGTATTAAATTATCAGGCATTTGAGTAAATATTTTTTCGTGTTAGAACACTTTATTCGTTATGAGGTGGTCTGGCTTCCTTATCAGCGAATGACTATATAAATGATTGGGTTTTTGTACTAATTGAATAAAATAAGCACCATAATAATTACTGCAACCGCTACGGTGTTGTCAGACTTTTAGATTTAAACGAGCTGAATTTAAAAAGCCTATTTAGCACGAAATAGATTCTTCAAATTTGAGGTTAATACATTATACTACATGTGTTTGTAAGTATTCGCGTGAAGGATGGTTACTACTCAGAATTTATGTATTGGCTGCACACCTTTTAAATCGAGTGACGTTTACCAAGTATAAATTAGATTCGAGTTAGTTATATTCCTCTCACTCCCCAATCACGAAGACCGACTCACAAATCTTTGACTGATAATGTCTATGATTTTACTCGCACTCATACAAAAGTTTTAAAATGTCGTGTTATTTATTACTCAGATGATCTAAATCCCGAAGTTTAAACGAAGCGTTTATTAAGCTATTATCTTTAAGCCTTTAAACAGTATTTTGAAGTTTTATTTATAAATACTTACACATGTTCGTTAAAATATCACAATATTTCTTCTCTCTTTTGTGTTTCTTCAGATGCATATTTAATACTCATCACAAGTCTATTACTAACGTTAATATCCATTTTATCTCACAATACATTAGCGCAATGTATAAATGGTTTCCTTATATTGCCATTGCATTGATTGGTTCAATTACTTCCATTGTTTGCAGACATCCTCAGGCTTATTATGAGCCAATTTACAGTTGTCGCACGTATTATTATTATTGTTCTCAGTGCAGAAAAGTACTTGTAAATGTAAACATAATACGGATAATTTAGTTATTTAAATCGATAATATTATAGTAGTAGTAATAGTTTAGTAGCTAGATTATACATGGTATGTTTTGTATATCCTTTCGATATTAATTTAACGATATTATTTAGGAAATTGTATAATATGTTATTGCATAGTGATATATTTAAATTAAAAAGTGCTGTTTATGAAACATTTTTTTTTTTAGAAAAAAGGCTTACATAAATACAAAGATGTAATTATTATTCAACCTATGAAGTTTACTCTTGGATATATAACCGATATGATGTTCCATAACATAATAAAATTATATGTGTTGTACAGACATCACAAGTATGCATTTATATAATGATCATCACAATTTTATGTTTCTATTTATTGCAAACCTCAGTATTTATTGTCAATAATCATCAAACGAATGGAAAAAGTCATAAAAGTTATTATTTATTGTGCCTTGTGTTATCAACCTACCTAAGTTCTTATTCATATCCTCTTGGTGTAGTTAATAGTCTGCATCCAACGTGGCTAGTCAAATGCCATATTGCCAAACATTATCACTATCTAGCAATTTCACGTAGATATACTTAATAATATAGGACTCATCATTTAATTGCTTTTGGCATGAACAGAAACTCAAACAAATAATATTCCTTTGGTAGCTCAAGGCATATAGCAACCTGATAGTCTATCACCCAGTATATTTCATGGATTTATATACTTATGCAATATTATGTCCTAACATTATTTCTTTATAACTAATTTTATTAAATAACGCGTGAATATACTAACTAAGAACACATTATTTATTATATACAATAAAACAAGAAATTAAAACTATAAATCTAATGAAGGAATAAAAATTTAATTATTTATTCTTAAATATTAATAATATTCTTTATTCTTTTCCAGGAAGCTATACCGATAAGATTGAAGCAAGTCCATATTATTAACGCACCGGCATACATTAGCAAGATCCACGCTGTGTGCAAGCCCTTCTTGAAGACTGAAGTGGCCAAGTTGGTAAGCAGTATTACTTAAGTTAAAGTATAGATTATAAAAAAACATATTTATAAATACTATACTCATTACGTCGGTTCGGATTGGACAGAACCTTGGAGACATGAATACATCTTTTAGCATGAACATTGGGGTTTCGATTTCATATAGAACAATGGTAATAATAGCCTATCGCCCAAATAGATTCCATTTACCCCTGCTTCCTCAGTCGCCTCCTACAATAAGCCGCGAAGAAAGGCTGCTGGTTAACATTCTATTGAGTTCTATTAATGCTATTGTTGTTATATTATGTCAATTAATGTAAATGTTAAATTGTTTACTTGAAATTATAAATATGTTTAGTTCCTATCGCATTAGGTTGTTAGACCTGTAATGATAGGATACTTATTTGGATGAAATAAACAAATAAATAAATTCTTATTACGTCCTAGTCTAACCCTGACTTTTATAATAATTACCATATTTCTTTTCAATATTTTCAGATAAAGTTCCACGAGCCTAACTCAGAGACTCTTTACAAGGATATTCCGAGGGAACTTCTCCCCGAAGAGTATGGAGGCAAAGCTGGCACCATAGACCAGATCAAACGTTACTGGATCAAAAGGATGGAAGCTAAACGGTAAGGGGATATTTTAAATCACTACTGGCCATTTTTATGATCGTTGTGTTACTGGTTACTGCACACCGCGATGTTATGCCAGTGATTATTTTCGAACAAGAGACTGACAAAGGTATCTAATACATAGATTTATTTAGTTTATTATTGTTTTCTTAGTATTACTAACTTATTGGCCATAACCACTAAAGACTGCTTTTTGTTATGTCATACATATAACGATTTCCATAATCGAAATGCCTTAACTGTTAATTTATCCATTAGAATATGTGCTATTATTAATTGATTTTCAATACTTCTAGCTTAACGTATACTTATTAATTATCATCATTTTTCTATTACAGAGAATGGTTCCTTGAAAACGACAAACGCTGGGCAGTCAACGAGTCCCTAAGAAACACAACAAACGACCCAAGAGCTGAGCAACTTAAAGATGTCCCAGGGTCATTCAGATCCTTAGCTCTAGATTAACGTTACAATCAATCAGCCTAAAGCAGTCCACTGCTGGACAAAGGCCTTCTCAAGGGTACGCAGAACATGATTATTGGTGACTGTCATCCAGTCACTACCAGAAACCTTCTTCAGTTCTACAGTCTACATGGTATATGATATCCTATATACTAGATGGATATCTTATGTGTAGTAAAATATAGTGACACGGTTAACTACCACTCACGTTGAGTACTGACTATCTGGTCAACACGTTGGTTATAGAATAACTACCTTGACAATTGTGGGTGACACGGGAACCTCTGACTATTCCGCAAGAGTTTATGGTCGTGAGGGTATGGGTTTGTTTTGCGTAATTATGATACTGCATAATTAGTTTCGGTTGTTACATAAATATAAAGTATGAAGATGAGTAAAACAACTTTTGTCTTTTTTGGGAAAGTGTAAAAAGAATATTTTAATTGTTAAACTTACTTATAAAAGTTATTACCTACTGTAAGAATAAATATACTTATAATTTGTATTTTATTGATTATGTTTGTGATAAGTTTGATATCACAAATTTTGGGGTATTTATGCACTATAATTTTTTTTTCTTATAACTTGATCGCTTTGAGAAAAGTTGTTATTTTAATTTAATTATATGGTAAAAACAATAAAAAAGTCGTTTGTTACAATTATGAATAACGTAATAGTTGTTAAATATATTTTTATAAATTTATGATACATCTGATTCTACATTTTAAATAATAACTAGGTTGTTAAAGGTAAATTAAGATATTTTAGTGAGGTTATGTATAGGGTAAAATAGGAATTAAAAATTGTCACATCAACATTTATTGTCTGTGATACTTATAGAACTGGTTAATAGTAATTTAATAAAACATTATAAAATATTACTTCTGGAACTTTATTTTCAATGTAGTCATAAATTGAGTATGTCTGTTCTGAAATTTCACTATTTTCATTAAATATCTTTAAAATGAATGTGTTTTTTATTTAAATGTGAATTTAAATGTGCCACATAGTTTCGAGATAACTATTGCAATTATTTTAAAATATTATATTAAAATATATGTGAGGGAAGTGCAAGGACGGTTACGTTGGGACCGGCCCAATAAGATACA
The DNA here is from genome assembly GCA_030578115.1 of Leucoptera coffeella. Taxonomy (NCBI): domain Eukaryota; kingdom Metazoa; phylum Arthropoda; class Insecta; order Lepidoptera; family Lyonetiidae; genus Leucoptera; species Leucoptera coffeella. The sequence continues at coordinate 402,845 of JAMBLF010000090.1, forward strand.
TATATGATAGTCAGATAGACGCTATATCGAAAAAAGGGTGACGTTAGGAGTACCTATAACCGCCGAATGTGTATGAGAAGATGTATGAATGTCAATGAAGCGAAAGTGGTCTGTCAGGATCGGGACAAATGGGGTTCCGTGATCTCTTACTATATCTCTACAGGGAATCAGGCGTGATGTGTATGTATGTATAAAAAATATTGTATTTTTTTCCACTTTAAGTAAAAGTGCTTTGTTTCATTGACCTATAGGTATGCATAGAGATATAGAATATAAATGAAATTGCCCGATAAATTCAGAAACATTTTTATTGTCATACATTTTACAAGATAGAATTAATGATTTACTTAAACATACAATTTTATCGTTCATATATAAACTTTGAGTATTGTTTTTACAAAAAAAAATTGAAACTATAAAACCCAGATATGATTTTAGTTTCATATATAGGGATTAAAATCCTATATAACTCTATAAAACATTAATTACGAATAAAAATTATATTTTTTATGATTTATTAAGTTGAATTTTGACAATCTGTTGTTTAGACGAAGTACTGTGTACTCCTTATTTATATACTTACAGTAATAGATAATGTACTCATTCATTTATTTTAAACAAGACATGTAAATACGCCGTATTTATTTAGTCACAGATTGAAATTTATGCTTCAATAAGCTTTAACATAAAACTAATTCGGAATAACATAAAAATCTTATAAAACTGAAGTAACGCTATCGAAAAAATTTATAATAAAATTTAAGGACATTTGCACTAGACACAAATACAACTTTATTAGCGTATCCTTTATATCTTTTTGTAGATTATTAAGTGATACTATCCTTTACATAATCATGTTTTTCCTAACTATTAATCTATGTGGCCCCATAAATGATCATCCATATCAATAAACCACTGACCTCAAATAATACATGTAATATTAGTATTATTACGAATTAATACATACATATATTATTAAACATCAGTACACTGTATAGATATAATTATCACAGCTAGTTAATTTAATCTATGCTTAAAGTTCTAAAGGAGCCTGTCATTGTCTGTTCAATAGTGTTATTCTTCTTCTTATTCTTGATATTGGCTTTCCACAAGTTGTCGTTCAGGAAAACGTCCCTAAAAACAAAATAGCAAATTAATTATCAAATTCACTACAGCATACATACTATACACGTCTTAGCGTGGGTCTTAAACCATTTCGTGGAAACAACTATCCTTCTGGATATTTTACCTCATATAATACATTTTATAACTCAGCATTGCACTGTTGTCTGATGAACCGTAGTTCTTAAGTATACAAGATGCAAACTTATTACTACACGATAATCCAACTAACTAATTAGTAAGCTAAAACCGTTATTACAAAATTATTATTTATTTTGACTTCAGTAACGTACTATCTCTGCCCCTATTCCTTCATAGCGAAACATGAGTATTGTTCACGTGCATTTACACTCCACATTTGTACATCAAAAATATTTTAAGTGCATATAAAGTATTGAAAAAGTCTATCACCAATTATATACCCCAGAGCAATTTCAACATACCTGCATTCATCATACTCTGCAATCCAACTCTTTTGTTGCTCTTTCATCGAGTCGGCTTCTCCACCGTATTCTTTGGGTAAGTACTTCCTGTCAATGAACTTGTACAATGCCTCCGAAGATGTGTGGAAATGAATCTGTAAATGGTAAGTATCTTTCTTTAATTTGGATTAGTGTTTATGTCTTATTAAATTTCAATTGTGTTTACGTATAACAATAACATACGCTGATGACATATTTAATTTAAATTGTGAAGTGACCTTATGTACGCTTGACGATTGTTGTCTTTTGCGGAATAGTGTTCACTTGTCAATTTCCGCAATTGCGGAGTTATTGATCCTTTGACGATCTCAAACTTACATGTTACACAGGTAATCAGTACTTAATATTGTTTCAGGTGCTAGGCCAATGTTTATTAAATTAACGATTTTGTAATTGCGGAGATGGACGCTTCAAACCTCTGACGAGGATAATGGTTCTGAACTGATCTCTATTGACATGACATTGAAGTCATCTTTTTTAGAAATACTAACAAATCACGCCACAACAGCAATCTGTTAAAATAAAAATAACCCTTATGTTATCCTTATGTTATTAAAAAGTGAACAACACAACACTTACCACATTACATATTTCGGAAGGGAGTACTGGCTTGACCAGAGCATATAACTTGTCATAATACGCTGGGCAGTTGACCACGTGAACCTGCTTCACTCTGACTGGCATCGCTTCCTGGAAAGACACAAAAATATATTCAATTAATATTAATACAACTTTTTGTTCGGTGCTAGTCTGGGACGCAAAAGGTATGCCAACTTGCTGCCGTTCTTTCAGACTTGTCTTACGAAAGGATAAAGGGAATATGAGTCAATGGGATCTATTGGGCGATCAGCAATCTATCATCAATGTTTAAAAAAATTACATCAAAACCCTGGAGATGTTAAAAGGTATTAAAAGGTTACAGGTTGCTTCAATCCCGTACAACATATCACAATTGATTTACGTTATAGTGATAGAGTGAAATCTCTCAAGTCATCCGGTTTAGTTAAGAAGTTTGTGGTCACACTTGGCGTGGCTATTTAACAAAAATACGAGAAAACTGATAGAAAGCATAATCATTTTTCTGCTTCATAACATTATCAAGTAAATATCAGAAAAAAAATTAAGCATAAAGTAGCTAATTAAAAATATGGTGATACTTCATATTTTTTATGTTAGTAATGGCAGAATTATATGACAGAAAATAATGAAGGATTTCAATATTCCAAGACTATTCTATAGTAGTTTTCATAAATATACAAGCTATATATAAGATACAACTTGAACCTGTACTTATATTTGTTTGTTTCTTCTCATAATAAGCACTACGCAAACCTTGAACTTCAGTCTCTTGTCATTGCTAATTACCAAACAATCAATATTGACCAACAACATTATCTGTGTATTTATCTGACTTGACAATCCTGTTCTACAGAACAGGAAATAGTGTTTTGATGTTCAATAATTTAATGAATTTATTAACTAAGAGAAAATGGTATTTTTGTTTGTATAATACGAAATTTGTTTGGTACCTCAGAGATTGAGAATTACAACTTTTGATAGAGAATGAAGAAATATAGGCGATGGGGCGAAGGACTAGGAACCTGTTCCCAAAATTATATATCGCTACCATCGGAACCTTTATAGCAATGCTAAAAGTCAGAGGAGATACTGAATCTGTGAATCTGTTCCATGGAGCAATTAAAAAGAGGAATGGGCCTTACACAATATTTGTATGGAAACTAGCGTGGCATTACGCGGGGTGAAACGACGGATGCGAGATAGGGAAGCGATATTACAACCAATTAAAACACGGCATTTTGTGAGACATAACATAGGTATATATAGTTTTTAGATTCCGCACCAATTAAAACACGCCATTCGGACTTTACAACGTGTAACAGGGACCGCTCCTTTCGCCGGTTCCTCTTTATATTTGGTTCGTGATGTGTTCACTCCGAAAATGAACATGAGTACTTGCAAGTATCCTTGAAAACCTTAATATATATATATATATATATATATATAAAATTGTAATAACTTATAACATCATTTCATAATACTATCAAAAACCAATCATAAAGGGTCAAAAGGTTTGATGGATATGCTCATAATTAATAATATGTTTGCGATCGCACCAAAGTGCGAAGATATTAAAACAATTTAAATTAAAAATATATTCTTTTATACATGTACAGGTTTTCTATTAATTTCGGCTTACCCATTAATAAATAATAAATGGTTACTATAGGGATATAATGTTCTGGTCTTTCTCAAATTATTCACGTATAAAACATTTAAAATTTTGAAAAACTCACCAGCAAAAATATAAGGAAATCCTTGAAGAACATCAAGTTTATCTTGGGGAGGATTCTCAAAGAAACATCTTTCAAGTCAAACACTATGACATGAGCTGTCGGGAGGTAGTCAAATGTCTTGATCCAATGGTCAGCTTGTAGGGCAAAGCTCTTGATGATGTCATAGAAGACGAAATTCTCTAGGCCAGGGTCGTCCAATTGATGGATCAAAAGCTCTCTCCCATCATCAATTTTGTAAGTTACGACACTCCTGTGAAAAAATGGTAAAAGTTTTCTTTGTTAGTATAATAGATGTCGTGTCAGTATTTTCGTATTTTTAATATACATTTAGATAGTTTAGGCTAATAAACCTTAATTTTGATAAAAAAAGTTTTTTTACCTTCAATATTATGATTCTATATATGATTCTTATATTGAATTCGATGATTTCTCAATGATTTCAATATATGCTCCTTATGTTGAATAAAAAGATTTTCATTTCTATTCATAAAGTGATTGAAATATGATTTGGGTATGAAGCGTATTAAATTCCAAAATGCTTAAACTGTGTTACATTTTGATCAGATTCCGTGTTCAAAAGTTTCAGCCTTCATGTAACTATATAAAATTGTTGTCCTCATGACACTAATCTCTTTTCAGTATATTATCTCATGTAATACATAAAAACAACATACATTAGAATTGGTTACTAAACGGAAAGAAAAATCATCTAGTGGCGTTTGCTGTCAACAAATACATTGTATCTAAATTGTATTCCCATTATCAAACAATAGGTCAGAAGCATATCATCTACTTATTATCGTAAACCCTATGTAATTAACACCCGTTTATTATGAGCTGAACTTTCAATTAGCCACAGTTACAATGTCTGATGCTTGAAATTATATAGAGATCTTTTCTCATTATAAATATGCCTACATAACTCACTCCTGTTACACTCGAACTTTTCATAATTGTGAGTAATATATATGCGATATATATGTATTATATGCGATATTGGAAAACGGTTCAAGATGCTATTTATAAAAATTTTCTAAAGCTTTTTTGCACGCCAATGGCACATACAAAAAAATATTTTAATATATAAAATATTATATTTGTAACCATATTAAATAAGCTGTATTCTGTCTAACATACTCGCATATTATTATGTTTAAGAATACACGTTTTTAGTTATTATTAAGATTAATGCGTAAAGTAGCGGACAAACATGCCGTGTGCCAAATTTACTTAGACTAGCATTAAACCAACGACTTCTAATGATGACTAACAATATCAAATGATAATTGTATGCAATTTATAGCCTTACGCCGCTAATTGTCGGATTGTTGAAAAGTATTTGATCGCGTAAACTCTCGTCATCTTTACTATGAAGTCATTGCAATGCTGTCGTTGACCTACAAAAAGTTCAATCAGTTTACCGAATAGCCGACACATTGAAAAGGGAACCGCGACGCAAAATTGCGTAATATACGAACGCACTGCGAATTTTAAACACTTATGTTTGTGATGCGATTTTGAAATTGTTGTGTAGCAATGCAAGGTGAATTATTATTAGACAGCCAAGTAGGCAGAAATATAAACATATACTTAATGTCAAATAGATTACTTTGAAATCGATGTTGTTACACTTTATTTTTATCTCAAACAGGTTGAACAGGAACTATTTTGGGCAACTTTAGCATTTTTTAAGTCATTAATTGTAAAGACCAATGAATGAAATTTTAAAATTAGTTTTTCATTTACGTACTTAATTTACAGTAGCCAACGGTGTGGGAAAACATCGTGACGAAACCCACCTATCCCTCAGTATAAGAGTTAGTGCCGGTAAATGCTATACGGCGATTCCCGACTACCCGTTCGCATTGAAAAAAGTTAAAAAAAAATTGTGACAGATTTTGTTATGTCAAAAAATTATAAAGAGTTTCATTGTCTTTAAATATGCTAATGGGAGAGATAGACATGCGAATCTTTAACCATGACTGGAGGTAAAGGTCGTGAATTGTACGTCATATCTTATAGCGGCCAATGCTGATTAATTACTATACGAGTGTAATAAATCAGTACTGAATGAAATTAAATTTATCTACAGAAAATAGAGATTGTATAAACGATAAAGAAAATATAATATGATAAACTCTGGATACATAGACCTGAAAAGTGATAGGCACACACCATTTCTAATACTAAATTCACGCTTCATTCTCACAATTTTAAACATATTTTAACTATACCCATTGAATACGAAGTGGTATGCAGTATACATATAACAACTTACGTGATTTTCAAGGCATTCTGCAATTGCGGTGATCGGGGATCTCTGTTAGTGTAAACATCAGTCATGTTGGCACGGGTGGTGCAGAATCTGTCAATACACTTCTTCGTCTTCTCCAAGCTGCCATAACAACTGTTCAGGAACTTCTTTATCATCAGATCAGCTGGAATTTGTTGGTGGAGGATAGGTTAGTACACACATAGATACAGGGATATCATCTGTTTAAGGATCGAGGTATAATACGAGTATGTCCCTTGTTACATTTATGTAAGTATTGAATTTGTATAAACTTATATATGGAATATTGGTGACAAGTTCCTAACCCATTGTCATTAACCTCCCCTAATAGCCTGTTACTCCAAGACAGGAAAAGAAGCAGATAAAAGCCCTAAGCTAACACGGCTAAACAGATGTATGATATAAAAGATCTGTTGTGTCAAACGATTTTTTTTTTAATATTTTACATCCAATGAATACACACATACATACATACACGCCTCTTCGTCCCTAAGGGGATAGGCAGGGACTATTGATCGCCACCTGTCACTATCCTGACAAATCTTCCTTGCTTCAATCACATCCTAGATGCTCTTCTATTCTTCACGCTGCGTACATCTTTTAAAAGAATGTTTCTAATTTGAGTTATATCACCTCTTCTTAACATCCTTATAAATGATAGGGTTTAAAGGGGCCCTTAAAACCCTAAAGTTTTACATTAAACTTTTGAGGATTTCTAAGAAAAATGTTTGTTTATGCCGTAATAAATGACATCCGTTATCGATCTTGTGAATATGGATAAAAAGAGTTATGTGAATACTAACGAAATCTATTAGCACCTCCAAACATAAATTCGTAAAATACTCAGAATATTAAGTAGGCTCTGACCTTCGATGTGACTTTTAACATTGAACATCAATAAACGATGAAATTCGAAAACATTCGTGATGAAATTTGAATGGTGCTTAAACTGGATACTTTAAAACATGTACCGTAAATATGCGAATGAATGATATATAGCTAATGAGCGATAGTTTTATTGAAAAAAGGTGACGTTAGAAGTACCTATAACCGCCGAGTATGTATGAGGAGGTGTATGAGTGCCAATAAAGCGAAAGTGGATTTCAGGATCAGGACGGATGGGGATCCGTTATCACTGCCTACCTCTATACAAGGAATCAGGCGTGACGTGTATGTATGTAGCGATAGTTTTATATTATTTTATGAGTGTGGTGGAATAACATATAATGACCTATAAATATGTACAAATACATAGTTATCATTAAGAATTGTGTTATTTGAAGTAACATCTAGCAGCCAAGTATAGTACAAAAATGCTGCCCTATATCTTCATAATTATTGTAATTATTTTCGAGACAGCTACCATTATTTTTAATCAACAGTTATCATCAAATTTAATTGGTAGTAAAAAGTTTCAAACTAAATATATGTATTCATATACTGATTAATATTTCTTATTTAGCTCCTCATTGCTATATGCAGATCCCATACTTTCAATTAAGTGAAAGTGTTAAGATCAATTTAATTAATAATAATATTTAGGACACTATTATACCAATTGAAGTAACTTATTGGTAAGATCATTTAAGACTTGTGTTAAGGGTACTAGTAAACGAATATTTAATATTTTAAATTTTGTTTAAATTTAAATATTATTTAAATTTTATTTTTTATTTATTTAATATATTTTTTAATATTTAATATATATATTATACTTCCGTATTTGTTCTACTTCCGGGAGGGCGACCAGAAGTCACAGGGTGGCGTAGGTTTTCTCGTCAACAAGGTTCTCCGTGACAACGTGCTGGAGGTTTCGAGTGTGTCGACCCGGGTAGCGTACCTAGTACTGAAACTGACCAAGAGATACTCTCTTAAGGTCGTGCAGGTTTATGCGCCGACGTCGGCATACCCAGACAGTGAGGTCGAGGTGGTTTATGAAGATATCGCCAAGGCGATGCATAACACCACCAAGACCCACTACACCGTTGTCATGGGGGACTTCAATGCCAAAGTGGGAGTGCGCGAATGCGATGAATCGCGTATCGGAGCGCACGGGGTTGGATGCAGAAATGCCAGAGGGCAGATGCTGGTCAACTTCCTGGATAAAGAGGGGCTGTTCTGCATGAAGAGCCCAGATGGTAGGACGAAGAACGAAATCGACTTCATCTTGGCAGACAGGAAGTACGTGTTCAGGGATGTCTCAGTGGTCAATAGGTTTAAGACCGGCAGTGACCACCGCCTTGTGAGAGGCACCCTGAATTTCGACTTTAAAGCCGAGAGAAGCCGATTAAGACGATCCGTTCTTCGCCCAACGATGCTCCAATCCGTGCACAGCTCTGAAGCGTTCCAGCTGGAACTACGCAATCGCTTCGAAGCACTGAATACCACGGCAAGTGTTGACGAGAACCTCGATGATGTGGTGAGGGTACTTCGCGAAGTGGGTGGAAGATGCTTCATGGGAGGGCGAGGCAGCCGAAGGTCTAAACTCTCAAGCGGAACCCTGGAATTGATGCGGATTCGACGTGAATTGCCAGAGGGAGCTTCGTCAGATACCCAACGTCTCAATAAAACTATCCGAAAATCGGTGAGACGCGACCTCCGAAGCTACAATGCGAAACTCATCAAAGAGGCCATTGAGCAGAATCGGGGGTCGAAAGTCTTCTGTAAAAGAATGGGTACGTCTAATCTGACGAAGCTGAAAACCTTAGAGGGCAGAACCGTCACTTCAATTCCGGGGATTCTTAAAGAGGTTGAGGGCTTTTACGGCCATCTATACTCCTCGCATGCCCCGAAGCCTCCACCCGATGCGAAGGACCCAAGAGCCACATTGGTGCGCCACTACACTGATGATCTCCCGCTCGTGGACGAAGACGAAATTGGGAGCGCTCTCAAACAACTTCGTAATGGGAAGGCTCCCGGCGAAGACGGAATAACCTCGGAGCTTCTAAAGGCGGGAGGAGCTCCAGTCCTGCAGAAGCTCAAGCACCTATTTAATTCCGTCCTAGCTAATGGGACTACCCCGAAGGCGTGGAGTGAGAGCGTGGTGGCCTTGTTCTTCAAAAAGGGAGACAAGGCCCTATTGAAGAATTATAGGCCTATCGCGCTCCTAAGCCACGTCTACAAGTTGTTCTCGAGAGTGCTCACAAATCGTCTGGCCTCAAGATTTGACGCCTTCCAGCCGCCGGAGCAGGCCGGATTTCGAAAAGGTTTCAGTACCGTAGACCACATCCACACAGTGCGGCAGGTTATACAGAAGTCTCATGAGTATAACCAGCCGCTGTGTCTTGCCTTTGTGGACTACGAGAAGGCCTTCGACTCCATCGAGATCTGGGCTGTTCTGGAATCCTTGCAGCGATGCCAGGTCGATTGGCGTTATGTGCAGGTGTTGAGGAGCCTATACAGCGTGGCATCGATATCTGTTCAAGTCCAAAACCAAAAGACAAGTCCTATACAGTTGCTCAGAGGAGTGAGACAGGGGGATGTCATCTCCCCGAAACTGTTCACGAACGCACTGGAGGACGTCTTCAAAACTCTGGATTGGACTGGGATGGGTATCAATGTCAATGGCAGATACCTCACGCACCTCCGTTTCGCTGACGACATTGTCATAATGGCGGATTCGCTGCAGGATTTACAGGGAATGCTGCATAGTCTTAACGCTGCCTCACGGTCGGTCGGTCTCCGGATGAACTTGGACAAGACAAAAGTCATGTTCAATGAGCTCGTTGTCCCGGGGCCGATCACGATCAATGGAGAAACGCTCGAAGTGGTCCAGGAATATGTCTATCTGGGCCAGGTTCTACAAATGGGTAGGGACAGCTTCGAGCGTGAGATTTCCAGAAGAGTGCAGCTGGGCTGGGCAGCATTCGGGAAGTTGCGTCATATCTTCTCGTCGCCACTACCGCAGTGTCTTAAAACCAGGGTTTTCAATCAGTGCGTCCTACCTGTAATGACATACGGTGCCGAGACGTGGAACATGACAGTCGGGTTGGCTCACCGATTACATGTCGCTCAGCGGGCAATGGAACGTTCGATGCTGGGTATCTCGTTAAGGGACAGAGTCCGGAACGAGATTATCCGGCAGAGAACCAATGTCGTAGACATTGTCTATCGATGTTGCAAGCTGAAGTGGCAGTGGGCCGGTCACGTCTGTCGCAGAACCGACGACCGTTGGAGCAAAGCGGTTCTCGAATGGCGACCGCGTCTCGGTAAACGTAGTGTAGGACGCCCCCTGCCAGGTGGACTGATGACCTGAAAAAGGTCGCTGGTAGTGGTTGGCTGAGGGCCACGAGTGATCGTGTTTTGTGGCGTTACCTTGGGGAGGCCTACGTCCAGCAGTGGACTGTCATAGGCTGATTGATTGATTGATTGATATATATTATAAATAAATAAATCCATATATAGCATATATAATCAACAACCAGAGTGGAAAGCAGAAGAAAAGCGTAGTTCTTAACTTTGCCTCTACCGGGAATCGAACCCGGGGCCTCATGATTAGCGTTCAGGTGCTCAACTAATACTAATTATAACTTACAGAAGTCTTTAGGTAGATGGGGCTCCTTCTCCATCCACTCCCTTATGGAAACTACGTCTTGAGTATAATCTTGCGGCATCTGTCAAGGAAACAAACATATTTTAAATATTACAGTAACATAGTAGCAACGACAGTACAATTAAAAGTTAGCCGTATGGCGTATTGTTATACTACTCATTAAAACGTATACATTCACGTCCTTTATTCCCTATTGGGGTGGATAGAACCTCAGAGATATGATATCTCCTAGGTCACTGTTTAGCATGAATATTGGGGTTGCGATGTTATAACTGAACATTTCTGACAGCCTAGCCTATACTTCTTATTAAATATTTTAATATATATAAAATATTATAATTAAAAGTTATCTTGATCCTTACTGTCTTCTTACTATACTTTAACAGGACATGCAGAAAGAATACTATGAAGAAATTAAATAAGGCATTACGTGTTTATATAACTGTTGAAGAAACGACTTCAACGCTCATTCAAATTCGAGAGCAGAATATTGATTCTATATGTTACGTTATACCTTACTTATAATGGTGAAAAGGAATGTATTCAGTACTGTATAATTTTACGTTCCTTTTAATTATAAGAATTTTTTATTAAATATACTCATTTTTGTAAGTCCTAAGATTGTGTCATTCCTGAAGGGGATTCGGAATGAACACACTCGGCGTTATATATACTTCTAACGTCACTCTTTTTTCAATATTCATTTTATTCTTAGTTATAACTTGAACTCTGTGATATATTTATAAATAATAATAATTGGACATTATTACACCAATTGAACTAGCCCCTTGGTAAGTACATTTAAGACTTGTGTTAAGGGTACTAGTCAACGTATATTTAAGAAATATATACATATATAATCAACGACCAGACTGGAAAGCAGTAGAAAAGCGTAGTTCTTAACTCTGCCTCTACCGGGAATCGAACGGGACCTCACGATTAGCGTTCAGGTGTCTAACCGATCGCACCACGGAGGTCGATAAAATTATGTATTTATGTGTTTTTTACATATGAAAACAACATTTCTGTTTTTCTCGGCGTAGGTAAAAAAGTCCTCTAACCATGATCTTCAGTACTCGTACTTAATTCTTTCGTAATTGTGTTCGCATGGTTCTAAACGCGACAGTGGCCAAGAAAATGTATATTTAACCGTCATTATCTTGATGAGCATTCCTTAATTTGCTATAAACATGACCAATTATTCTGTTCTGAGGAAGATAAGTTTTTATAACATTTATTGTGAAGGTTGCTGAATAAATGTCATTTGAGATATAACTATATGATAGAGTGGTCTCCGACGTACATATAACGTTGAATGAAAAACTAGAGTTCTAAGTTCTTTCTCAGGCGATGGGCTAGTAACCTGTCACTCCCATTTTTACTAAGAGTAACGGAGGTGTAAACGAATTTGTGTCTTTGAAGTTAGGTATGTTCAACTCTGAAGGAAAGTTTAATTTTATTTTTTAAACTATATACTTTCTACTATAACTTTATAGTTTTAATTTGTTTACCCATGATTACTGTATAATAAATAAATGTATTACTGTAAAGGGATTAAAGAACGTGAGCTAATATTATACATATATCGCACGTTACTACGAGTATGTTACTCTATACTTGAATTATGAGTCACATATTTAGTTACTATTTAGTAACTTATATTGATTTCAAGTTGTAGATTTCGAAATTTCTCTACAAAGTTATAGTGATGGGGTCATAAGCCAGTACGTTGTCAATAAGTATAAAATAATAATTAGGGCCTTTTGTAACCTTCTTGCGGAGATTTCGTTTCATAATCGACCTTCAACGCACTCGTATGCATCGATATTTTAAATGATATGCTGTGGCCTGCACTACTTTGATAAATATCTTACACTGTTTATTTTCTGTGTTTTGTTTTATTACTTACTCAATGTTAATTAGTATAAAAGAAAGAGACAAGGTTTTTGGAAGGGTTGTGATTTGGGACATGATGTAATGACTAATATTGAAATTGATATTCTATTTGTACACAGTTTACAAATAATAAATATGAGTGCGATCTTATATAATAATAAATAGTAGAGACTTTATTTGTATTCATGTTTTATGTAATAAACTAATAATAAACGTACGAATAAGTATAATTTAACTAATGGGAATTTTCATCACGTTTTTTGCATTGCATAAACTACAGATAAGGATACGCAGAAGTTGCGGATTCAATTCCCGGTGAAACACAGGCTCAGGATTAAGTTTAAGTTATGAATTTGGATTCATAATAATTGTTTTCATTTACCAAATAATAGGACATATTTTATTATTCTTATTAGTGTAAATTCTACACAAAATTAAAATATTCGCATACCATTTTTTGCTTAGTGTTACAAGTTTTTTTTTGTTCTATTTATAGATAAGTAACAAACTGCTTACTGCTTAAAATTGTATAAAAAAAATAAAAAAAACAATCCCAATTATTAAAACTCCTAAAACTATAAAAATTCCACTAACCTTCACTCTAAATCACCCACAAGCACCAAAATTATCGTCTCACCACAATATTTACGTGTCACTCACTAGCTGTGCACTATCATACAAATTTGCACTTGCCAAGTTGCAACACTAACAGTCGACAAAAGCAAAGAATTTGCTGACTACTAAGTTCACGAGCGAACCCTATGACGTTAACTTAGTAACTAACTTGACTCGTAAACATAAGACGAACGCAAATCACTTGTTTCGATGGCCAAAACAAATATTAATGGTTGCGACACAAGTTTATAATAATATCGTGGCTTTGGTATGAGTGAACAGTTCTAATTTATAATTATGTTTTGTAATGATTTAGTGTGCCTAATGTAATAGTGGAATGTTATTAAAGCTTGTTAAAGTAGGGTTCTTTTAATATTGTTTGGGGCTAAGGTCCTAAGTTTTTTTTGTCAAGGTTTGCATCAAATATCATACTAAATATTGTTTTTTTTGACGTTCAATAAGTGATAGTAATATCCTTATGTTGAATAAAAAGATTTTCATTTCATTCCGAAACTTTTGTGCCTAGACACTATTTTAATTTAGGAAAATTTCCATTGCCATTAATAGATATTGAACTAGGAATCCCTTTCGAATGATGTTTACTTATCACTATATATACTTATCACGCCCGTTTCCCTAGAGGGGTACGCAAAGATGACGGTTGCCCATTTGTCGCGACCCTGACAAACCATTCTCGTTTTATCGACAACCATACACCTCCTCATAGATACTCGGCGGTTATAGGTACTTCAATCTTGCCCTTTTTCAATGTGTCGCTCATCTGAATATTTGTTAACTATATGTATAATATTATAATATTTCTTGTTGTTGAAAATTACTAATCAAACTTAATTCAAACCCTAGAAAAACTACTACGACGTAGAGCTTTCTAGTATTACCTGTTCAAATTTAACATAATTAATGTAAATACATTTAATATGAATACAGGAAAAGATTTCCTCGTTAATTTGCTTTTAAAACCAAGGACGCGTTTAAAGACTACAGATTTCGATGAAGATAGCATTCACATAAAACTTTTTTAACCTTTACGGAGCCATGGTTTATTCCATGAATAATTACTTGACGACTAATTTTAAAATATAAATTCTCGTAATTTAATCACTTTCGGGGTGGGTTTATAACCTTAGAGACATAAAAAATTTTCTTAATAACTTTTAGCGGGAATATTGGGGTTGTTATATCACACATCACAACTGATTCCCTGTAGAGAAGTAGGCGGATATCATGGATCCCCATTTGTCTCGATCCTGACAGACCACTTTCGCTTGATTGACATTTATACACCTCCTCATACACAGTCGAAGCACAAGGAACATTGATACTTTATTGGTTATTTTTAATCTATATATATATCCCTCATAAGTTATAGTATATGAGTCATAACCCATCCGATCTCTAACGGAGTAAACATAATATCGGGGCTTAAATCCTGAGGTGTATACACAGTGTGAGACATGTAAAAAACTGGGTATGTGTTATAGAAGTCCTAACCTACCCACAACGGGATTGTATGGTCCATTATCTATTTAACAAATATATACCTTCACGCTCTTTAATATTTTTAACAGTACGATGTTAGTCGTGAGGTATTAATTTTATATCAATATTATATGACTAAAAAGTGTGCCTGTGTTTGTATGAAATATAATACCAAGAATCAGCAGTCAGTGTGTTTCGCACATTGGTCAGTGAATGCTGTTGCAAATGATTAATCTTGATAACTAACGGTTCTTCTGAGCCAGTCTTCAAACTAGTTTCGCGCACTTGACACGAATATTTTGCGATTGTATGATTTGCCAGATAAGTTAACCTGTATGCCATAATATCGATTTAGTAGTATTAATAGGAAATTTCTAACAAATATAATAAAGGTAGATACTTTATCACCGAAATACTGTCCATCCTTAACGAGAATAAAACACTTTATCCATGCAAACAAAGAAAAGATAAATGAAAATAATATACAAGGAGTTAACTCATTGTAACTTGTCATGAAAAGTACCTTAACAGAAAGATCTGTTCTTTATCTACATAACTCTTAAGTTAATTACGCTATAATAATGTAAAAAGTCAGTGTATTGGAATCTGTTCAACAATGAACTCTCAAGGGGCTGTCATCACTAATCCATATTAATTTCATCCTCACTGTTAAGCCTAAGATGACTAAATATTTATTTTGTCTCCTAGTTTCTATAGCTAACGAAATGAATGGATGTAAGCATAGCTATATAGCAAATTACTTTGGAGTTCTGCAAAAAACAAGCTAATATTAAAAGCTTCAATCTAAGGTTGAAGAATTGTGTAAACCGGTTTTATATTTAAAGCCATCCATTAGCTAATAAAAAAATCCCCAATATTATTATCACAGGTGCCTCTTATGTCATTCCAGTTCCAAGGTGGTAGTTAAGAATTTTGAATAAATTAGTAGTTAGTATTAGCCTTCACATTGTACGTTGAAAATATTAGTGCTCATAAATATTCTAATAACTTATTAAGCTATTTCTAGCTGCAATACTGAGATAAACTGAGTACATATAACAAAGCGGGATTTTCGACGCGAACGTAATAGTCAGCATTAGAAATCTTTAATTTAAATTAATTTGGAAACGAAGAAGTGTACTATAACCAATTAATACTTTACGAAATAAATCAAACCTTACATATACCTTTAATCATCGAAGCACACATTACTAAAGATCACATACGAAAAGGCATGTTTTAGCTATGTACATATTCTGTATTAATGCACTTGTATATTTACAGACAATCCTCCCATACCGGTAATTACACAAAAACTGTAAACCATGGTTTCCGTCAGTATTTAAAGAGATACTAAAATATGCAGTTTTCAATAACAACAGCCGGCATCTGCTGACATAGCAAAGATTCCGGGTTCAATTACCGGTGGATAATAACTTACACTCGAACCTTGATCAACAATATAGGTTTGTTTTGCATTTTTTGTGTATGTACGTACTCTTGTCTTGGTAAACAGGTTTGTTCGCAAAGAAACAGCGGCTTTTGTTAATGATATGAATTGTGGGTTACATTGATTTTTTATATGCACGTACATATGAGGTTTATAACAATACATACAATACATATTTATAAAAAACAGGCAAATGTTTTGACTTTCAATGAATGTACTTTACTTGTACTTATGTTGAATAAAAAAATTTGACTTTGACTTTGAATATATTCTCAATACCAAGTGGACAATAGATAAGTTGTTTATTACCAGTCAACGCACTGTTAACTGATAAAAAATGTATAAGACCCAAACCAACTAAATCTGGAAATAAAAGGACGAGGAACAAGGATGTATAGGTATATGAAGGGATGTAAGAAACAATAGGATTCAGCTGACAACTCTATCTCTACAACACAAATATCAAACCTCTAGATCCCTTAGATGCCTCTATCTACATTCTGCGACGAAAACACCAGCTACTAAAATATCAGCACGTAATAATGTATCCACGTATATGAATCGACTCTACAGCTAGTGACCTTAATAACCTAAGGCAAAACGCTTTGCGAAATATGTCTTTATTTACGACCGTGAGCTTTACCATAACAAGCGAAGCAACTTAAATGTACATTTTAACCTTCGAGACATTCTAACGGCTGTAAGAGACTTAACCTTAACCGTCTTCGGACCAATGCTTATGAGCTTTCGATGGATGGAAAGAAATGTTTCGAAATAAGTTTAAGTATAATTAGTAATGTATAATTTGTAATGACCTGTCATAGACTGGGCCGTAAAAAGAATGAATGCTAACTAGCTGCCGTTCTTCCCGGCATGTTGAAAGAGGCGACTAAGGGGCTAGTGGAAATATAATCAATTGACGGGTGGGCTAGAAACCTGTCACGTATTTCATTACGACATCGCGACCCCAATATTTAAGCTAAAAGTGACTTAGGAAATATTATATCTCCTAGGTTCTGAAAGGGATTACAGGACGTAAATGTATGTATATGTAATGTATAGTGTATAATGGGAATTGGGCCCATCAATGATCTATTAGATTTTTATAATGCAACATGCACTAGCGCTTATCCAGGGTCCATTGACAGATATGCTGTTTTATTTGTAAGTGGTCATTTGTGTATCTGTTAATAAATGTTATTCTATACTATGCTAAAAATTCTACATACAATAGTTTCAATCGTCAAAATATAAAATTTTGATTACCTTACTATTATTTCGAAGTCGAGTGTTCGTATGTAGGTTGGAGAATGCTAGCTATTTCTTATTCCTTATTACACATGCTTATTTTGGTCAGTTTAATATCGTTAACAACTTTGTATTGTTTTTAATTAAAAAAGTAATTCCATGTTCTAGGTATGTTGTAGTATTGGTGTGTAGAGATCATAAAAGGTAATGGTGAACTGTGGAAATAATACAGTTCGTAAAGTTTCTAATGATATAGCTGTAGTTTTGTACCGCGGCAATGTGTGGGCTACCACACGAACCAAAATGGTCACCACCTGTCATGTTGGGTCATTGACGTCGAAAATAATTATTGTGGGTGATTCATAAATGTCCAATAAGGATAATTGGGTCCCTGATTACCCCCGTTGAGGAATAAGGATCGATAATATCAGTTTGGTGTTCAAATGTAATAAAAAAGTTTGTATAAAAATAATATTTTTATTTAAATCCAATTAAATTGGCAATTGTGTATTGGATCCTTTTAAAGTAGCTATCAACTATAAAAAATAATAAATAATTCTTACAACTACAATTTCGCATTATTTTTCCAAAACATACATAACTACATCTTAACTTTCATAACAATCTTCGAATACAGGAAACAATAGTTTATGATTTTTTAAAAGGACCATATTACTATTTGGGTCCTACCCTCATACCCCAAAACTAGACATAAAACTTTTGGCTCTAAACTTACCCCGAAACAAAAAAAATTGTATAATAGCAAAATAGACAATCAAAGAAAACAATGAACCAATATACGGTTTAAAATATTACAATACAGTGTACAGTATTCTTTAAATTGTATACACATGTTTCCATCATTTCGATTTGTGAATTTTCAGATATGGGAATATGGAAAATAGTAAACCTTTTTTTTATCCTTTTAATATCTCCGAGCTTCTTTTCACTCTAAAAGGGAAGTGAATGTATATATTAAACCTTTTTCAATAAACGAACACATAAAAAATATAATTTGATTTATTGCTTATAGATGTTTAATTTTTTTTCTAAAGCAATTATCGCTAATACTTCATAGACGTTTATTATTTCAAATCATACAGACAAAAGTGATTTCTATTGGTAACAAAATTAATAATACATGTTATAAAAGTAATGGAATGTTTATTGTAAATAGGGACATTTAAATATCTAAACATTGTTAACTATAATTCATTTAATTGATTCACGAATAAAGTTCTTAAATTGATAATTTTTATTCGATAAATACAATTTTAACATCTTATCTGTCATCTTTCACCCATTCAAAGGCAGAAATTTATTACATAAACAAAAAATTATATAATAACAATAAAAAATAAATTACATAAACAATTAAATATTGTGCATGATCATTTATATTATAAAGGATCGTAAAAAATAAGAAAATTGACTTAATTGAACAAAACATGTACATACTATTAACATAAGGGAAAAAATGAAATTGAATTAAAAAATAACAACGGTTGGCATTGACATTATCTTTTTTATTTTAAATAAATATCGCAAGAAAAGTATGTTCATAGTTCTCACAATGTAAATGGTTACATTTTATACAAAATACTATATAGCTACTGTCTTTATTTAATTGGTAACTCAATAATGAGGTTTACAAACGGTTAAGACTGCTACTAAGATAAAAAATTTCACCAAAATTCATACAGATACAAAATTAACTATTAAAATATTTTTACTTGTAAGTTTGTAACTATATAGGTAGATATAGGTTCATCTTAGATGAAATTGCTTGTAATTTAATATTCTTGTTTAACTTTTATGTTTATCACTTCAAATAAAATGTTATCTATAAATGTTTGACACGATTCATGTGCGTATACCTATGATAATAATGACATACCTGCTTAATATATTTCTAACAATATTGGCAACTTGCGCATTGATTTGTAAATATAACTATAAGATTATAATTAATCATATACACAAATCCTTTCACACATAAATAGGTAAAAATAATATCTTTAACATTATAAATAAATAGAAACAACAGTTACTCACATATATACATAGATATCCTAATACTAATAAAAAATTAACTCTGTATACAACCAACGGGATTATTAAATTTTTTCATCTATGAGAACTTCTAATATAAAAAATAAATGTGGAAAATACGCCAATATCACGCTATAGGATTCAAAAAACAGTCTCATATCTGTTATCCACACTATATACCTATTGTGGCTAAGTGCATTTGATCGAGATCCTGGTTAACCAAATCGTGTGGTACTAATCAATTGACAGATGTCTAAAATTGCCAACTTGTTCTTCTGTCGCGGAATGTTTGGGACTCTTTTTGTCTGTGGCCTTCCATAGATTATCGTCCAGAATGAGTTCTCTGCAAAGAGTTAAAATAACAACTTTATTCTATATAGGTAAATGGAAAAGATGATTATAGAGTTAAAATTTCAAACAATATTGTAATGTTTTTCAATATCAAACTTAATACACATCTCCTATATAATCTGATAGATAAAATGGGACTTTATTAACAGTATGCTAGATATGTTTCTCCTTTGAGAGAGAGATTGAGTGATAGGTAATAACCGTACCACCAATATTCCATGGCTAAAATTTATCAAGAAGATAAAATAGATAAGATTTATATACGTAAGTAATATATTTAATCAAAATACTGTACGACGAGGTTTAAAGCTAGAATAAAACTACTTTTTAGCCACTACTATAATTAAGAGGCTCCATATCTATGACACATTGCTACTCACCGATTCTTAACTAATCCCTCAACCACATTCTTCATGTATACTTCCATCTTAGGTAAAGTGCCTCCAAAATCTTCAGGCAGCTCGTCTTTACTGAAATATTGCATCAGCGTTTCTGATTTTGGTGAGTGGAAGTGCATCTAGAAAATTATAGGAAAATAGTTATTGTAAGACTCTGATAATAGTGATTGTAAGGCAATAAATCGTGAGGAAAGCTAGCTATTCCTCAAAACAGGTAATAGTCAGTGCGAAAAAATGGCAACCAGGCTTATTGCGTGTTACATTAGGTACTAACTTTCTGTTAAATCTGGTAAATACGTGGGTCGGAGATGAGCATAGAATTACTACATTTCCAATTGTGCATATGGTCATGCAAACCTCTGACTAACCCGCAATTCAATGATCATGATACTGTTTGTTTTTAGTTGTGAAAGACGGGGGAAAACACTATAACGTAAATTTTCATACTATTACGTGTCGTGTTAGTTAGAGTTTAAAATAGAACTTAACTATTATAGTATTCTTGTTTGTCATGATGTAACACCCGATCACAGTTTATTTCAGAAATAGGTTAAGGATATTAAGCAATGATTCAGAAGTATAAAGAAAAACAAACAAACACGATGACGTCCACATACCCTTGCAGGGCAGTCAAAGGTTCAGGTTTCCATCTCCGCAATCGCGAAGGTAATAATTATATGGCCACCTCAATATGACAGGTGGAGGGGAACAGGTAGGTTTCCTTTCCCATGGGACAATTACTTTGTATTTGTTTCGTGGTTTACCTTTCCATCACTGATTAACTTACCATATCACAGTATTCTTTCTTGAACAAGGGCTTGACTAAACTGAATATCTTGTCCATGAACGATGGCGAATTCACAATGTGGACTTGCTTCAGTCTGATTGGCAAGGCTTCCTGTAAAACGGTGTTATGTATGTTTAAAAATATAAAAACTTACGAAATAAACCTTTAAAAAGCGAACATTTTCTTTAAAGTTTTATCTATTTACTGGTATAATAGTAACGCCAACTGTCAAGCGTTGGCAGTTTCGTCAAAAGGCAAAAAGGCCTGTAAATCAGTAGGACGTATTTATCTCGACTAATAAGAAATGTGTGTACCTATTTATGTATAGTAAAAGCACTTTCACTGTGCTATCATTTTATCGCTACGTATTTGCAATTAAAGTGCCCAAAATCCCAGATATTCTACGTTCATGAAATTAAAGTATGTTCCAGAGACTTTAGTGCTTATATTGTCTGTAATGGAAATAATAGATCGTATCACTCGTACTTTTTGTTTCGCATATGTAATATTTAATGTATACGCAACGATACGACAGCGATAAACAATACTATGTAACTATAAACAATTCATACATACAACTTACCTCTTGATACCTAGACAGTTTCTTGGCGATAGACAGGTTAAATTTCGTCAGGAACTTCAAACTGATATCCTTCACATCCAAAAGCACTACATCCTCATCCTCTAGCATCTCGTCTTCCATCAGCCAGATGTCAGTAGTCAGGAAGAACATCTTCACATCTTGGATGTAGTCGAACCGCTCCAAGCCTGGGTCGTTTAACTGCCATATCCATAACTTTCGGTTCCTGGCTATCGGTATTTGGGCAAGGTTACTGTAAAGAGGATAAATGGGATAGTAATAGAAACAAATATTGGTTTACTAGTAAGTAAGTAAGGGAATAACTGCAGGTGTGATGAATGATAGAAGAGTATTGAAGCGAGAAACATGTGGCACCGAACCTAGCTAGTTGGGATTAGGGCAGAATTATGATTGGTTTATTGATATAGTATTATTTAGAATTAAAAAACGTATACGATTTATAAAATTCCATGACGACGTTAAGTACGTTTGATTTTACAAGATATCTATTTAAGTACTCGGTTGTAAATAATGGAACATATTTTATAACTATCCCTTTATACAAGCTAGGCCACAACTTTAGTTTAAAGACAAATTTGTTGACAATGAAATACTTCGGTTTACACTTGATTTTGCAATCTTATCCTTAAAATAAGTCTACTCTTTCGAGGATTATGCATACAAGGAGCTACGCATAACATATTATAGGTAAATCAATACTGCACCTCTTTGCTTGCATCAAATTATTACATACAAGGAGTTCCTATATCATTGAGTATTTTGTACGTAACACACGGAAATTGCCATTTCACTTACGCAGTCAACCGTTACTGTGTTTCGGGTGACATTATTTACTACTAGTCTTCAAACGACTGAAACGCTTGGTTGCGTAATATCTATGTTACTTATGCGTCACAATTATGTTCGTAATGTTTACTTTTATATCAGGCTCCTGACAAATCACTTTCGCTTCATACAGTTGCTAATATTTATTTATTCTTCTACATACATCGATCATTACAGGTTTAACCTAATGCAATCGAGAAGACATTTATGAAAAAAAAATAAAAAAAACCATAACTAATTAATTATTATAATTCACTCTTATAACTAATTATATATAATCCTACTGTTTTGAATTCGCTATATATTAAAGTACTTCTAACGTCACCCTTTTTCAACGTCGTCTCTCTGACTATTATGACTTATTGGGTGAACCCCTATGTAACCGCTCTTCCACCTCAATCTCAAACATGCCTTTCGTCAATCTACTAGCATTAGGTACGTTATAGTAAATAACAAAACTATATTACCAACAATTCATAGTTGGTTATGGTTTTCTTCATTGTTTTCAAATAATAAGTCAATAGAACAGGTGTTATTTGCGGTTTCAATAGTTCTCATACATATGTCTTGAGTCAATTTCATTTAAACGTTTGCGGTTCAGTTTTACTTGAATTTAGAACACCATAGATGTATTTTAGACAACTACGATTTATTGCTGTGTAAAAGATTTATAATAATAACTGTAGGTACTCATAAAACGTTTTAAGATAGAACATAAATCATGAACTAATGCATAAATGTAGTCATTAATACGAGAATAGCATGTTAGACGTGTGTGCTTAGTAATTATTATCTGGAGCCACTCCTAATTCGCTAATTGTTGAACTGATTGCGCTAACCATCATGAATAAGAGATAAGAAACACGCACACCTATACTCGAATTTATCAGTAACGAAACTAGCATTTATAATATAGAAATAATTTAACAAGGCATTTGTACGTAATCTTTAAAGCATAGAAAAATGTTGTTGCATTAAAGTTCTCAGTCTTTTAATTTCACCTTAGGTTATGGTAGATTTCTCAGCACTAAGAGATAGACTGCCCTTTGAAATCAATAGAAACACACCCATATATCATTGTCGCCTCTGCCTTCAGTCCGATAAGAAAAACAGTTAGTTACGATGGTTAATCAAGTTCGATCACGACATGTATACATATACAATCACATCCTTTAGTCCCTTTCGAGGTGGACAGAACCTCGGAGCCACATAATCTCCTTTATCACTTTTATCAGTCACTATCGGGTCATGATAGCTTTTATATGGAGCTTTAGCAACAGGTTGCTATCCCATCCTATCACGACATAAGAGAACGTATAACTTTATAAATTTTAACTATAAGTTCTAAAACATAGAAGTAGCATTACATATTAAAATTGAAATATTTAGTACAACTCACACAATACTCAGTGTTTTCTGCATTTTCTCTGACAGAGGATCTCTGTCACTGATTATTTCTGGCAGATTCAGTCTCATGATGCAAAACTTTTGGAGGGTCTTCTCTGCAGTGTCGAGGTCATAGTACACGCTGTGTAGGAAACGACGTAGAACCCTGTCATCTGGAATATAGAAACAAACACTTAGACTACAGAGACATAGTTTTCTAAGAATGCTTTTCTATTGAAACCGATATTGCGTGACTGCACCAAGATTTACCCAGTTTAGACCCACGGATTCCACCTTCACTTCACCAATTCACCAACCGACAATTCATACATGCATAGGAAGAAATAAAATGTTATAACATATCTCTTCCGGGGTGGATACGACACGGGAAGTGGAAACTATAATATTTTCTAGGTCACTATATAGCATGAATATTGGAGTTGTGATCTTGTTACCTATCGCTAAATTGATTCCATTAATCCCCCAGTCTGTTCTCAATTCAATGTATAGACTATTTCAAACACATATAACTTAACGACCGTAAAACCTGTCAGGATAGTAAGTAGCTTGAGTGTCTACGATTATTTACGTATATTGGATAGTCAAAAGCGGAACCATGTCGTGAGTAACGTGAATCAAGTGGTGAATCAGTCGCTCTATACAAATATTGACAATTACTCATCCAAAGTGAGTGAGACGTATATCAGTACCTATATTCATACATATTCACGGCCTGGAATCGTATTTAATGTAGACAGACCTTAAAGGCACATAAATATGTCCTTGGTAATCTTTAACAATGACATTACCGTTGTAAATTAAGGACATATTATGGAATAAGAATCAGTGTTCCGAAATTATAAATATATATGGGTCAGTGGAAGGGCAGTTACGAGGGTCATTTGAAAAGTTCATAGCCTAACATATTTAAAGAAACCACATGATTTTGATTTTATTTTTAACTAGCGACCCGCTCTGGTTTCGCACGGGAATAAAATATATAGCCTACTCCACTATTTAATGAATGTTATTATACATATAAACCTTTCTCTTGAATCACTTTATCTATTAAAAAACGCATCAAAATTTGTTGCGTAGTTTCAAAGATTTAAGCATACAAAGGGACATGTTTTATACTATGTAGTGATGTAATATTAAAACGCATGTGACTTATAAACTTAACTCTTATCTATCTCTTTCAATATTATGAAGAATGACATAACATTAACATCTATTCCCAGACTACTTATTATATAGGGCATGCTTCGTTGGTTTAGACATATTATGCGAATGATAGTAGATTGACAAAAGGAATATATGTTTGTCAAGTGGAAAGGTGGTTACGTAGAGGCCGGCCCAACAAGACATATGACACTCAGGTAGACGCCATATTGAAAAAGGGTGACGTTAGAAGTACCTTTAACAACCGAGTGTGAATGAGGAGGTGTATGAGTGTCAATGAAGCGTACGAGTAAGTGTTTTAGGATCGGGGATCGGTGAGCACTGGCTTACCCTCTATAGGGAATCGGGCGTGATGTGGATGTATGTCCGTAAAAATAATAACACCGACGTTATAATACTCGTAGTCTTATAAAAAGTAAACATGGTTACTTGTAGGTAGAGTAATAAAATAAATATTTGGCAGACAAAAACAAAGTCCATATTGGTTATTTAAATTCTACTGTACAAAAACATTCGACAAGGTTCAAGTATATTTGACGTTGTATTGTAGTTTTATCACACAGCGATACTTTATCTCAAGAGTTGTAATAAAACAAGTTAAAGGCTGCATAAATAGTCATAAAATGTTTTGCTACTGTTATTTATTACTGTTATGGGAACACCGTGTTATGTACGTAAATCTTACACTTTTTTATGTTATACAGAATAGGAATCCTGTCATACATACATACATATCACGCCTGATTCCCTGTAGAGGAGTAGGCAGAGATTACGGATCCCCATTTGTCCCGATCCTGACCTTCACTTTCGCTTCATTGACACTCACACATGTTCTCATACACACTCGGCGGTTATAGATACTTCTAACGTCACCCTTTTTCAATACAGCGTCTATCTGACTGTCATATATCTTATTGTCCTTGTGTATAATATCTATTATTTTTACTATAGGCAGACAGTGTCGATAGCTATCATTTACATATTATATTATTATGAAGTACATCTTCTTTTATATCAAACCTTTAACACATCACACTTTTGTCCTTATAAATAGATATTTTTTTAAGTGTAAAAAATTTTGAGTGAGAATGTGCTGTTGATATAGATGTAGGAAAATATCGTGACGAAACCTGCCTATAACTAGAAATATTTAAAATCTGTATACGTGAGCATGGTTTATCACCCCTCACATTTGATACTCAAAATCATGTAAAAAGTGAATTTCTAATGACGTAAGACTGGCATAATGTTCAATGACGGTGGACACTCTACCTCTGACCGAGAAAAAGTTTTACATTCGTGATCCATATAAAGACTTACCGAAATTCTTGGGTAGATTAGGCTGCGCATTTAACCAGTTTCGAAATTCCGTTATCTGCTTGTCTACCTTTTCTTTGTCTGGAGTTGCTGCCATGTCGACACTGTAACGCATAAATTTAGATAACTATTAGCCTGCTACAGTTTAAACGTACCTTATTTAACATAGGTAAAAGAAAACATTGGCACACGTTTTCCTGTTGAAATAATTTAACGTACATACACAGTCGAGTCCTTTAATCCCATTTGGGGTGGACAGAACTGAGAGACGGGATTATATCTCCTATGTCATATGGGACATTGGTGACTGGTTGCTACCTCATCGACTAATGAGCCGTCATACATCACTTCACATGTTTTATAGTATTTTTTCAAATAATAAGCGATGAAAACAAATAACATCAAATTAATAATATAATATCAATAATATTAAATTAATTCAAGATACGCAATAGTTGTTAGTTTTTATATTTCTATAAAACATTATTTGATTCTTTATTACCTGTAATAACTAGTATCTAAATGTATAGGTAGTTCGGATAATACAATGAATTAAGTCATATACAAAGGAATGACATAATATGTACTGGACAATAAATTTTATCTACATATACCAGCGTAATTTACTATAATTAACAACATAATTAATAGATAAGGACTAAAAAAAATCAAATAGGAACAGCGATTTATTAATCCAAAACAAATTGAAAATAACAAGATAAACCATTGAATTGAATATTTCAACAACCATTGAAGTATAAACAAAATATAATACAATAAGATATTTGAGTAGAGTACCCGCCACATACGGTGGCAGTAGCCAAACTTGGAACTAAATTTGACGTTTCCGCCATTGCGTGTTATTTTGTATGAAAAGTAAATTTAGTATTACCAGCGTTGTGTTTTTTGCCCACTCTTTGTAATTTTTATGTTTGTTAAGGGTGATTATAATAAATTGATTTCCGGAGTTTCTTGTTAGTTCTTCTCCAAGCTAGGGTCTCCGCTGATCTAACCTCGGTAAAAAATATGTAAAGACAATGCTCAGTGCCATGTTTGAAATAATAGTTTTAAGAGATTCGCGATTTATACTCATGATATAAGATATAAGGGTGTGTATAAGATTGATTGCAGCTGTGGGAAATCCTATGTCGAACAGACTAAACGGTCTATTGCGGACAGAGTGAAGGAACACATAATATATGTAATATATAATAAGAAGGATAAGTCCCGTTAATTATTAATCATGTTTGAAATAGTATAATAAACATATTTTGACTTTGATATATTAATTTGTTTTATTTGAGTTTATAGCTCTGCAACCAAAGATCGTTACAAATGAAACCTATAATGTTTCGAGCCGTATGGCACAGTGAGTGCTAGTTTTGGCGTGTTTACTGGTAACACTGAATTACGCGACTGTGGCGACGCCTCCAACTGCCACCGTATGTGGCGCGATCTCTACAGGTTATTATCAGTATAATCACGATTATATGAATCATAACAAGAAATACATAACAATGGCCGCAGCCATTTTGAAACACTGAGTTTCGATGTTTAAAATCTCGATGGATGATCAACTTGAGGTAATGCGATGAATGATGGATGAAAGAGGACAAAAAATGTGAGGAAACCTAGCTAGGGCGAATAAAAGTATTTATGAACAGCTGGTCCATAAAATATCACATTTGGTACTAGACTATTGTTATGAGTTTTGCGCTGCCAAAGATCTGCACAAAGACGCAAGACGATGTTACGCAAACCTCTAACAACTCATAAAAGGTTAAGAGAATGATGCATTTTATGTGATGAATGCTATTTTACAATAAATAGGCTATTACTGAACAACAAAACGCTACATCATACGTACATACATGTTAATATAGGTAA
The DNA here is from genome assembly GCA_030578115.1 of Leucoptera coffeella. Classification (NCBI taxonomy): domain Eukaryota; kingdom Metazoa; phylum Arthropoda; class Insecta; order Lepidoptera; family Lyonetiidae; genus Leucoptera; species Leucoptera coffeella. Next base: position 431,104 of record JAMBLF010000090.1, read on the forward strand.
CGTTTGCATGCAACATTTTATTGAGATACAGATTCAAATTGTGTTTTACTAGTCTCAAACAAGGATATAGTTTTTTCAGTCATGACATGCGATAATGCAACAATTAGAATACTGGTAACGTCAAATGGATACATGCTAACCTTTAATTTAGCTAAAGCATTGCATATACACAAAAAATAAAGTTTGACTTCCTGTTACTATTTACATTAGTAATTTTGTACTATTCATCAAAGCTGTAACTACTCGTATATAATATGCTAGTTACCGCAAAAGATCAAAATACATTTGTAAGAATATCAAAGGTACTGTCCACCTAAAAGGGTTTATACGTACATATACTGTGAACTTCTTTAAACAAAGTAACTACTGATATTTCTTTACATTCATATTAGTCTGTTGTTATTTCATAAAACGTTGCTAGATATTCAGATGTGTGAAAAACACGATATACTCAAAGAAACTCTTCGTCTAAACATTGTAGGAAACTAGTAAATACATACGTCATACACTTCAATCCGCTGTAAGTATGGGTTAAATCTAATCAGCAACTACAGTGATGTATCCTATCTTGATATTAGGTGCACTATGACCTACTACGGTCTGTCAAGCATGAATTACTTATTTCCTGTGAGTTTATTGCAGAGCTATATTTAGAGGCGATGGAGGAAAATTGCCATTTAAACACTCAATGTCATTGGCTAGTTATTGATTTACTTAGGTCACAGACTGGATTTATTATACAGCTGTAATTATTGCTAAATGCTCAACTGTTTATTGGTAAATGCTTAAAGGATTATGGTGATTAGAAAGGGTAATTAATGTTTCGATACTAACTATTTAGTATTTTCCTTTTGTATTTATAGCATACTTTCAATGATAGTAGAAAATTTTTACGTTTATTTAAAAAAATATACCTAGAATAAATATAAAAACTACATGTTATAATTCTGCACAGACTAGCAATTTTAGTTTTGTTAAGACATTGCCATAGATATAAGAATGCCATATGACATGGCTAATCCTATATAGAGTACCCGCCACATAAGGTGGCAGTTGGAGGCGTCGCCACAGTCGCGTAATCCAGTGTTGCCAGTAAACACGCCAAAACTAGCACTCACTGTGCCATACGGCTCGATACATTATATTGAGGTTTCATTTGTAACGATCTTTGGTTGCAGAGCTATAAACTCAAATAAAACAAATTAATATACCAAAGTCAAAAGTCAAAATATTTTTATTCAAAATAGGCCCTATCATAAGCTCTCTTTGAAAGTTATTTTATGATCTAAGTACAAATTAAAAAAACTATATATTGACAAAAGGAATATATATGAGTGAAGTGGAAGGGCGGTTACGTAGGGGCCGGCCTAATAAGACATATATGTAACAGTCAGATAGACGCTATATTGAAAAAAGGTGACGTTAGGAGTACCTATAACCGCCGAGAGTGTATTAGAGAATGTATGAATGTCAATGAAGCGAAAGTGGTCTGTCAGGATCGGGACAAATGGGGATCCGTGATCTCTGCCTACCCCTCTACAGGGAATCAGGCGTGATGTGTATGTATGTATGTAAAAAAACTATTTCAAACATGGCACTGAGCATTGTCTTTACATATTTTTACCGAGATTAGTTCACCAACCATTTCGGCTGCTCAAGATGCCACGTCATGAAGACCACGACCGCTCTGATAAGAGCGTAACGATTGAGAAGAAGAAGTTCAGCGGAGACCCTTGGAGAAGAACTAACAAGAAACTCCAGAAATCAATTTATTATAATCACCCTTAACAAACATAAAAATTACAAAGAGTGGGCAAAAAACACAACGCTGGTAATACTAAATTTACCTTTCATACAAAATAACACGCAATGGCGGAAACGTCAAATTTAGTTACAAGTTTGGCTACTGCCACCTTATGTGGCGGGTACTCTACGTAAAAAGGTTAGAAGCAAAGGTGACTGGCTCAAGTCATAAATTAGTGGCACATGCCATGACAACATCAACGAGACTAAACAACGTGAGACAAGAATAACACATGTACTTTAAAATACTCAGCATCTTACCTGAGACTCGGATATTTAGATTATTGCCCTAATTTAATTTTTAATGGAATTGGAAATTGCTTACGAAACCAATAGCTTTATAAACCACATTTAAATAGAACATCGTTGATCACTAAAAAATTACTACCTACCTAAAACCACAACACAAAATAAGACTATACTATGTAGCTAGCTAATACGATATTTTCTAAAGCAACAGCTGACAACACAGCTAAAAAACAGGTGACTGGATATGAACGAAATTAATCTTTGGTACCTCTACTGTAGATTGTTAATACGATTAGCGACTCATTCGTTAAGACCTTGGATCTTGGGTGATTCACAGTTGTTCCTAGTATATATGAGAGAATATATGTTATACTAACGAATAAGACTGCAACTAGAACAGGTTACTTTTAACGATTAAATCATATCATAACTCATATAAGTAGATACTTACACGTTTATATACTTGTTAAAACTACATATTAATCATCATTGTTATGGATTTTTGCGACAAGCATGACGTCATTTCATTCGTTTGATGTATGGACTATTGCTATTTTTATTGTAATATACTCTTAGTCTCGATCGTACATAATAATTGTACTTACGTTGGTCAGTAGCCTCGAGTACGTTTTTTTTATATTACAAACATAGAAATAATCACGACTCTACTTACCTAACTTCCAATTAAGTGACTGAAAATAACTAAATATACATACATATATTAAACTTAATACTTTTATCTACCTGTCATATAGCTCTAAGTTATGCTTTAATTAGTGTATGAAGTGAAAACAAGAGCACCGTCTATGACCAGCGAAGAACAATTGGCTTTATTTAGCATTTTGGACGAAACGAAGATTTCTCTTTACTTTCGAAAGATTTTCGACAGTTTAAAGTTTAAGACGTCCAATTTAACGTTACATATGAGAATTATTCGTCTATTACATTAACCCTTTTGGACTCCATGATTCCTGGTGACCATCATGTATATCTACGATGATAAAGATCTTCGAATTCAAGGGGCTACTCTTTCAAATTCAAGTCTTTCCTGCATTGATAATTGTTAGTATAATTTTATAATGATAACATGCTCAATATAAGTGGAATTGAATACTTGCACCTTTGAAACTGAAGTACCTAGGCGATACATAATCTATGGAATAGCAAACTACGCTTCATGTATTATGATTCATAACATCTGTTTTGTTAGAATTGTATTGAATTTTGATTTGTTACTTTGATAACTCCTGTTACTAAAACACGTTGTATAGCTATAGAATCTTCAGAGCTACACTATTTACTTAGAATATTGACTAAATTTATCAATTATGCACTAACTACAAAATCTCATAAGAATATTTTCACAAGCCAATGCAAATCATTTTTTATAATGTTCTATCAGACGTATAATATAATTTGGTGTCATGCCCTCTGTAAAATATCACCAAATATGGACTCACAACCTTTGATGATATTGTATTGGATACCTACTAGCTATCTTACGAAAATTTGTCAACGACCCCTGAATGACTAAGTCACAGAAGTCACGCAAGGCTGAAAGGGATTGGTCTGAATGCTTATGAACTTTTACATAAGTAGGTATAATATATACTAGATATATCATATTACAGCCTAGAACATACGTATATCTTAGGTATCTATTGTTACAGATATATTATGTTTATCCACATTGCATTGAATAGCAGTGATCGGAATTAAAATATTGTTTCATTTAACAGAAATGATCTGTTAGGTAGGTATTTAAGTAATATCATTTAACATGAATGATCTGAGTGGATATGGTACGTATTTATCACAATTTGTGTATTACCCAGGTTCGATAAAAACGTTTGTATCACAGTGTATTCTTACATCTTTGACAGTGTGTACCTTTGTCAGAAATTAATTAATTAGTAAGTAGGTACATAAATTCGTTAATGGCTATTAAAAAGTTAACGATGACAGTATTGTTCAATACTAATTGCTAATTACTTTAGTAATGTATTTTCATTATTTATTGGTTGCATTTTTAATTCTTGTTGATGGGATGACAAATATTTCAAACGTTACCTTTATAAATTTTGATGTAGATATAATAAAATAAGAAAAGATAACTCCAAAAAAGGGCGAAATTCTCAATTAAAACCTACAAGGAATATGTAATCAAATATCAATAGGTCGACAGGTATCTACTTGAGTTAATTATACGTACAAAATTAGCTTTAAAAATAATTTGTAATGAAAACAAACAAAAAAATGAGGAATACCACGCAGAAACTGCGTGAGTTGGCCTGCCAATATAATCAAAACAATGTTGCTTTAAGCTTTCATTTTAACATAAATGAAACATAATACCTACCAGCAATCCCTTTTTTCCCTAATGTAGGCCGCGGAAAACAGGTTTTCATCTCATTCAGTCCATAAAACGAACCTACAATTCGGAGATCGCCAGAAAACATCAATAACAATGAACAACAAATTATAAACTTTATAAATCACTACTTACCTCGTAAATTATCACAGACGCTCTAAAACTAATCTATGCTGCTTCCAAACAATGTGTTATTGTAAATAAAATGATATCACATAATATTTTTCCTACGCATTGGAAATCCGGTGGACACGACTGCTCGGATTCAACAACGTTTTTCAACTGACTGAATGCTCGGAAATCTCAGACTTATTCCCCCGACTAGCCTGAACCCAAGCAGCTGAGCATGACAATAACAAAAGACGATCCAACGCTTACTCAAGGTCAACTAAGACTAACTAAAACTAATTTTTAGCAAAGTTATATACTATTATCAATGTTCTAGATGTATTAATACCACATTAATACTGTTCTGACTTGCTAAAAGTAACTAAAGTGATACGAGTATAATTTCGGTTGTCATTTTCACCCCAAAGGAGATTTAGTCAGATTGATGAACATATTTGTAAGTGAATTTATTTTATTTCATTGACTCTCATGTCATTTTGAGAGTACGATAAGAAGTGATAAGATAAACAAGTCAATAAATAGACTTAGCAAATAGTTGCAAGATAAATATTTATTTGCGAAAGAAATAGAAATATTTAGAGAAGAAATACGGATCATAAAGTATTTATTCGGTATTTGCAACCAACTTTATTTAACTATCAATTTGCACCAAATTTTCACAAAAAAATATATACACAGTATTCTATACATATAACTCCTTTTACATCCATTTATAGCTTTGGGGATAGACAGAACCTCGGAGCCATATGTATGTACTATCTCCTTAGTTAGATTTAGTATTATCAATGCGATTATAATGGCTTTTATATAGAACATTGGTGAACCTTTGACTCCGTCCCAATGTCAGGAGGCGACTAAGGGATGGATTGTCTGTAAGACTGCAGATTGAACCCAAGTGTAGTATTTTATTATCTGTGCCCAAGTGTACAAACAAATAGATTAAAATTGTGTTATAGTGTACTCAAAGGATACTGTAACTACATATTAATACATATTTATAAATCACAGCCTTAACATAAAAAATACGTTATTGCAAATCAAAAATACTGAAGTACGCACCAAAATAATATAGACCCAAACCAAATACAAACTAATACGCTGTACATATTCTGGTATACATTTCAATGTTTTTGATAAACATTTAATTATTTTCCGTTTAAAACTTCATTGTCCCGTGTTAGCTAGGACGTAAAAAGAATGCTAACTAGCTGCTGTTCTTTTCGGCATGTCTTAGGGCTCTACTAAGGGACTAGGAGTATATTGAGTCTATTGGGCGATGGGCGAGCAACCTGTCACCATTGTTCCATTTAAAATCACTACCCCAATAAAGTTTCCATGTCTACAAAGACCTGTCTCCCCTGAAATGTATTAAATGACGCGATTGTTCCACTCTATCTGACTACTGATCTGAATAACTACTTTTCTTTTTCCTGGGTTATATAATCCATTACTATTCTGGATGTGAATATTATATATCTCCCTTTTTCTCATATAGTTAGCATTTAACGTTAGGGTTATAATATAATATTATTATCTGTGGTTAGGGGGTTAAATATATCACCGCCGCCTTGTGCTTATGCGGTGGGAGAAAACATGGTGAGGAGATATACCTATTACTCAGAAATCGGAACAGCCAATTTCCGGTTTTATATAGTAGTCTATGCAATAGTCAAAGCTTGACCATGATGACACGGTTTAACACCTGTCAAATTGAATCTAACTGTAAGGTTAACAAGTAGGTGGTCATAAAATCTAACTTTGCAATTGCTGACATGAACACGTGAACCTCTAACTACCCGGCAGGTAAATAATCTCGAAAAGTAAGCTGTTGTAAGTGAAAAGTAATGTTAAAAAAAAATGGTATTGCTAGTAATTGCAGCTTGCCTACCCTCCAAATATACGTAACACAATCCAGTAGAACAATTATTGTATAAGGTTCACATACACTTCCGACTTGCCGAAAAGAAGACAGCTGGTTTCAGCCTATTTAAATCTTAAACCACAGCTATTAATGTATTTATATGTATATACATTCTGTCTGTTGAATTTCTTACAAATACATCGTAAGAGGTGAGTAAGTCGTAAGAGGATTTTGTATACATGATCACCTGATAGTAATATTTATAATAGGCATGTCATTGTGACCTAATACGAACTCTAAATACTCCACTCTACTCTAATAAATACTCCAACAAATGAATCGAAGTCCTTAGTTCCCAAGTATTTATAACCAGAACATTGTCACACTTGTCAAAGAAGTGAGTGAAACGGTTGATAAAATTAATTTGTGTATGGTAACACTAGTTGTAGTGAAAACTGCTCGCAAAGACAAGTATAAGCCAACATAAAAAAACTGCATGAGAGATGAATTATTTTTATCAATTGCACCTATGAGATTAGTAATTGCATGATACAAAAACAAACAACAGAAAAGGTTTCAAATAGATTCCGATGTGAACCTTCCGTACAAAATAGGCTGTAAGAGAAATAAAAGAAAAGTTGTTCTCGTTTGTGTCAGGTGTTCGAAAGAGGTTTGACATAACATTCCCAACTTTTGATAGGTTATCCAAAGTGAACACAATATTGCAAAGTCTGTTGCAACATAACTATCTTCTTGTTTATTTTTACAATGTTGTTTAAGTTACTATTAATATTTTATTGAATTCATATAATGCATTCTACCTTTTTTCATGTGGCATCCCAATTTCTCTATGACATTTGATTTCATTCATTTACGTGCATTCATTGTTCATGGTTCATTCATTCAATTTTTAATCGTTCTAAATAATACCACAGTAAAAAAATATAATATTTATTACCAATTTCTATGAACAAAATGACAATTTCTATACGATGACTTCTAAACTTTATCAGAGATATTGTAAAATAAGGATTCGTTATTTCAAATCAGTGTTCACAATTTCATTGCTGTTATTTTATTGTGAGCAGTAACAATGACTCATTCAAGAATATTTCATACAGTAACACTAACTGCTGCAAATTAGCGCATGCGCCGAATGGCGATCAGTCAGTGATTTCTTTGAGATTTTAGTATTTTTTAAATAATAAAAAAATATATCGTTTGGTAATGTATTAGTTGTTTGTGTCCTATTTATTAAGTTTCGTGTGTTTGTTATATAAACCATCTTTTCATTTAGTTTTCAAGAATTCAGTGTAACTTTGGTGGCCATTACAAAACCTAAACTTTTTTATCACAGCGAATGTCCATTTGATGTTTCGGCGACGTCGTTGTGACTAATCCAACGCGAACCTAAATTGTTAAACGATATTAGCGTTTTGGAAGTATCATACTCAATACTTTATTTCATTGTTTGTTGGATTACTTCTTGAGAATTTATACACAGAAGTCACTTCCGAAAGGAACTGTCAAATTGCACCTTTCGACTCGCTTATTTCTCTCTAACTAACGGTTTGCCAGTAATCAGGTAATATTCTATGAATAATTGTCTAAATTACTTTGTGTCTTCTATCTATTTCGATTAGAGTATTGCAACTACTCGTTATATCCACTACTCTAGTTAGCTGACACCCACATACCCTGTTGTCACTGTTGAATGAGCACAACATTATCTTAAAGATTCTTAGTTAACTCAATGTTATATTGCACCTAGTTCGTAAATAACCATGCTACAACGTCGCCGAATACATCAATATGTGCTTTAATTTTCAGTGTGTGTTAAACATGATTCTGAGGTAAATCAGTGATAGTGAAGTGTATTGATAATAAACACAAAAAAGCGTTATCTAGTGAACCAGAGAGTTACAGTACTTGTTGTGTTTTAAAGTGCTAGTGTTATTAGGATATGGGGGGCTTGGGGAGTGCATTGTACCTTTGACATGGCCTACAGCCCCGTGGACACGAATGCTTGCCTCTGGGAGTGAAGAGACGTGACAGGCAGTAAGCCTGCACCATACATCTAGTACAATGAATAGACAAAGCAAAGAAAAGCAGAGTGACGAAAAGCGGACTTCAACGTAAGTATTCTAAGTCTTCATTGGATTGTAGATATTTGTAGATATACTTCATCTTCATTGGATATCTTTATTACTTAATAGACATATTCTTTGAATAGTTTTTATAAAGATTCTGCTATGGAATCATTCTCGGTCAAGTAATAACCTATTATCAATTTACTACAAAAAGCGTACATACTTGTAATGTTTGAGGTAGATTTGATTGATATTAACTTCTGTTTAGGTGATGTAGGTTTCATACAGTATCTGTACTAGATATCAGCTTATTTTATACTTTTTGAAAGAACATTCTTTATTCAATGTGTGTAAGTACAAAAATTAGGTTAAAGTTTTAGTGAATCTGTCTCAGACATCTCATGTTCTTAATTTAGTGTTAATGTTGTATCAGTGTGATAGTATCCACATTAATGAACTCACAATGTGTATTATTGTATAATATTAAATCTGGGAAAGGAAATAATGCTAACAATATAAAAATACTCAGTTGTAAAGTACCAGTTAAAATTCAACTATTTTCAAGTTCCAATTAATCAGTTTAAGTGGTCAGTACATAGTGTAGTGAATCATTAATGCACAATAATAATGTTTAATAGATTATAATGTTTACTTTTCTTTTATTTGTCACAGCACATAATGTTTACGTATTTACAGCTTATTGAATACAATCTCCATACTTTTAAACTTGTAAACAGTGTTATGAATTGATTACGAAACAAAGCATTAGCATAAAAGGTGTTTACTTATAAATGTGGATTGCAACTGCAACATTAACTGTAGTTTTGAATAGAAAACTGTTTTATTATGAATTGTTTCTCATAATGGTTTTCCTGCTTGTAGTTAGACAAATGCTTGGGTTCAATGTCAGCCAGGTTATTGACAGTAGGTACTATTATCCTTTTATATAATTATTTTCATTTTATAAGTATAGTTAAACTACTGCTTTCGCATAATGTTTTGAATTTAACTATGGGTAGTTAAACTTTCTACTATGAGTATACTGATTTAATACAAATTTAACAGTTTTAATCAAAATCCAAGATTCCTTTACATCCTTATAGCCTTATCATATGAAACCTGAACCCTACACGTCTCATAGCAAAGTGGATGTTCACTCAACTGATTGTTCTTGTTCCTTACACTTAAGAATCCTTTTGCATTAAAAGTTTCTATGTACTTAATTGAGTCATCTGACTCATTTATGTCCTCTAAATGTATCAAAATATGGCTGATGATTTGTCCATCGCTACTTTCTTTACTGTATCTCCTCCTCAAGTGGTCCATCTTTATAAGTCTATGGCTGGATCTTGTCTTGGCTAGTGAACACCATTTGTTACATGTTCTTTTCTCAATCTCTTTCCTGGTATCACTATCTGTACCACATTCATTAGCCTTTTCATTCAGGTATCTGTTCAGTTCGTTCAGGTATCAGGTTCTGGTATCACTTGTTAGTCAAAATACCTTGCAAGAACACTCAGTAGTTAAGCTATTATCAAGAATTCCAGTAGCTTATAAGTTCTTTAGTTGGTTAACAGCAAATGTCTAAATTATTTAACAGGTACCCTTTACAAACCAAAAGTTAGCTTTATGAACCTATAAATATGCAACCAAATTTCGGCTTTAATACTCCATTTAGTTAGTTAATAGCCTTTTATATAATTTTCTCACACCTCTTGTCAAACCGATGAAATACACTAAGAGAGAACTAGTCGTTATTGGTATTAAATTATAACTATGAGGAAAAAGAATAAAATAATATTTAGGATGACCATTTAAAGGCAACTCATTGGATAAGAGCTACAATAATTAAAATAGCTATCTAAGGATAACATAACTAGCTAACTATCATATCTTCATGATTGACATGACCACTGCAGGCAGCGCTGACCACCATATCTCACCAGGCCGCTCGCTCCTGCGCCGGATGGCCAGCCTGTAGTGTTGCACCGGTACAATACAATAACACTAGATCCTTCCTTATATAACTATGTTTTTGTTTTAATATACTTAATGCCAAGCCTATTGTATTGTATACATAATATTATATTATTTATTATGGACATAGCAATATCCAATAAGACACATTACTAAAATAAATCACCTAGGTAGGCTATACATGAGAAGGTGGGTGAAGTAAGAGATTAATCTGAATTTTTCAAGTTAATGAATAATCTGTGCCTATCCAATTAGGAAAGTAAAGGTATTATTTTATATCTATGTAGAATATAATATCTAGAGTTCAATTGTTCATTTAATTAATAATAACTTCTGTTTCACACATATTAACAATACCTCTTATTAGATTACTCATTACCTAAGTGTACCTATGTAAAATTAAACTATAACACAAAGCAATATGAACCTTATAGCCTTTCTCATTATGACATTCCTTAACCACAGTAGCAAAGACACCTGTTCAACAGATGACTGTGTGTTTACAATGAGTCTTTTTGATGTGTGGATACAGCTTAAACCAGTTCCATTTAAACCAATTTTAAAAGGCTGTTTCCCCTGTTTCCTTAGCCTTTTAGGAGCCTTGAGGGCTTTGGTTAATTTGTTTTTAATGTAGGCACAAACATGCAAAATGAGGTTATGAATGTTTTGGTGTCAAAACTTTATGCTACCTACTTTCATAAATAATAATAAAGTGTACTTGTCACTATTCTATAACGCTAAATGATAACGATAAGTAGATCGCAAAAGTATTTTGTTTTTGTTAGTAAGGCTATTAAAACACATTTTTTACCAGATAGTCAGTATAATACTGTGGTAGTTAAGTGGTATGCCATATCAGTCAAGGTTAAGAAATTTATGTTTCATATATTTTAAAAATAAATGAGATCTATTATATTTGTCTGTTCCTCAAGTTAATGGTTAATAACCATGTTAACATTTAATTATCTATTTCACTTTGTTTTGAATACAATTTTCTATATTTATATTTTCTTTAATACTAAGTTCATTTAAATTGATGAATTTAGACATTTTAAATTTCCCACATCAACAGCATAGCACAGTTCTTAGCTCTGCTTTTGCCTTTTGAAAGAACATTGTGCAACTTTCACTTTTTGTTCAATGCCAATGATAGGTGATTCACACAGCCACCAGTTGCTAAGACCACAACTTCATTGTTTATTATGATCCATCATGGCTGTCCAATATAATTTAAATAATTACTTTATTAAGAAAGCCTTGTATTATTTGATTCCTTTATAATTGTAAATAGTGTATACCATAGAAAGCAGTTTTTGACTTATAATAAAAAGAAACTTTTTTATTCACGTCACTAAGTAAGATAATAAAAAAGTAGGGAAAATAATTTAATATTCATCAAAATTACTGGAATGTACACCAAATGTTACGATTGGATACATTGGGTTTGGTTTGGGACTGTATTACTTTTGTGTACAATTCAGTATTTTTGGTGTGCTATTATGTATCTTTCAATATCCGTTACTAGTTGTTTTGTTCAGCCGTTACTTATTTTCAAGCAATAGCGAAATAGATTTTTCAGACATTCTATGAAAATTGACAATAGAAACTTCTCTTTTTCTTTTATGGGTATATGAAGTCATATCTCCATAACTGCATACATGCTTCATAAGGGTTCTTATGTGGTTAATTTTATTAGGATTTTAATGTCTCTTAGTTAAGATTACAGATTAAACATGTATCTTTTGTTTTCAATTGCATTGAAACTACATAGTTTGACATCTGCTATATTTTAAAAATTTCCCGCATTGTTTATCAAAATTCAATTCAATGAAATTCAATAAGATTCCTTTATTATTAGCAAATGACAAACCAACTATTCTATTCAATTAGATTTTTAACATTATATAAACATACACTTGATAATTCTCATCCTTGTGGGAAAGTTTAATGGTTTGCAAGTCAACCTCCAGAATTTTCAAGGATTATAATTTATGGTTATTTCAATTCCACTTTTCAACTGATAGTCAGCGCCATACAGTATTTTATGTAGCTGTGTTTTGGAGCAAACTTTTCTCTCGCTACTATTCTTCAGTTATTGTCCAAAGTGGTTTTTGATAAGTCAACCTAGTCTTTTTACCAAGATGTGGCATCTTGTTAAAAAGACTCAAACAAATTTTAAAAATCTTGTTCAACTCGCATCCTTCAATACATAACTTGAAAAACAACAGAAGGTAAATCTTAACCTCATATATTTTTTCTTATACTTAATTTTAAAGTTTTTACACATTTTTAACACTGATTTAAGTGCTATAGAGGTACTGCCAACCCTCTTTGATTGCTTGACTGTGAATAAACGGACGCTCATATATGCTCTCCTGTTTTTTTTAAGTTCTATTTACACTCCCAACTCCCTAATCCCAATTAATGATTGGAATGCTATTAGGCCACATCAAAGGTTCAGATAGGCAGTGGCAAAAGTCAATGAATAGTTAATAATATAATAAGCACTGTAAGAAAAAGGTTAGCTTAAAGGATATGTAAAAAGTCTTGTCTCGTCAAATCAACCTTTTGTTGGGGCTATTTTATATCTCAATATTTTAGTTAGCAAATATTTCTATACTTATTTATTATTGCTCATAAATTACTTTCACTATATGTATTACTAACTACGTATATTTAACAATGTTGTAAAACTATAAATATTTTTTAGTAACTAATTAATATGTTTACTGAAGGATAAGTTTATTAGATCGATTTAAGTGCATTTTCAAGTTATGTGTCGTATTTTTTCTTCATGCATATAAATCACAAAATATAAGTATAACTCACAACCGTAACCCTTTTGGGGTTGTCAAAAGACTCAACTGTCTACATTTTCAGGCTTTAAACAACTCAGCCTACATTTCACTAGACGAGTCAGGATCCATTGTGATTAACTACTTTGAAGAAATTACCTCAAATCTGTTCCTTCAAAGTCACCACCAACAACCAACATGGTCACCCATCCAACTCCCGACCCACCCCAACATGGCTTAACATTTTCAAAATTTCCTAACATCTGTATAACGTTGCAGCGCGACAGGCGCAGGCGGGGGCGCGAACGCCGGCCGCGTGGGCGGCAGCAGCGGGATGCATACGTCACGGCACTCGGTGTCCTCGTCCTCAGGGGTGCTGATGGTGGGGCCCAACTTCCGCGTGGGCAAGAAGATCGGATGCGGCAACTTCGGCGAGCTTCGGCTCGGTAAGTACATATACTAAGAGAGAGGGATAATTGATTTATGGGTAGAGGGTTCAGTGTTGATATGAAGGTTTCATTTTAAAATCCATTCTTATATGAGGCTATCAGCGCAATAGTGGTGTAATCTACATTTGACGATAGTGGTTATGGTATTAAATACAATAATTCACATAAAATACTATATTACACGCAAATACTATATAAAAATTGATTAGTATTTAATAAAAAATAAAATTAAACAGCACTAAAGAGTCTACACTCCAAATCATGTTTATCAAATTCCTAATCATCTCCAATGTAGCTTACATTACACTAGGGTTACAACACCTGCGCTGATAGCCTCATATGTTCACCAGCTCTAATTCACCACTACTTACCAATGGGCTAGGGTTAGGCAGACGATTAGATATAAAATGTACTGGCTTTACAGATTGTAACATTATGTATTTGTATGTATTAGTGCAGGGTTGTTTGAATCCATATAAACATGTATTTCAAAGAACAAGTGAACGAATACATATGTAGGTACACGATCGTTTAGGGATTCACTAACTAAAACAATAGTGGTATTGAACTTAAATTGGAATAGCACACAAAATAATTATGATTCAGTATGGTCATGACTAGATTATTCATTGAAAGGGTAATGATTAATGTTTGTATTGATTTACGTATTATATATCCTCTTTATTCATACTCTACTCTCGTATATCATTTTAGATTAGTGTATACTAGTGACCCGCTCCAGCTTCGCACGGGTATAAAATATATAGCCTTCTCCACTATTTAATGGATGTTATTATGCATATAAACCTTCCTTTTGAATCACTCTATCTATTAAAAAAAACCGCATCAAAATCCGTTGCGTAGTTTCAAAGATTTAAGCATACAAAGGGTCTTAGGGACAAAGAAAGCGACTTTGTTTTATACTATGTAGTGATGAGTGTTATGGAATGATGGGAAATACATATTTCTCTTTTTGATCTGTTCTGATGGAAATGATTCATGGAATTATTGTTCTTCCACACGAATGATTTACAAGTGTAGCCCAGTTAGTGTTAGCACAATAGTGGAAATCAAAATTAAGGCCACGTGCAAGTACTAAATTATGTTAGAGTTTGCTGTGTCGGAAGTCTTGATTGGATTAATCTCTAAGAGAGTACTGTGTATTGTTTTGGCATAAAAGGAATGCGGGAAATGTAGATTAGCAGTTATAATTTTAATGCACTTAGAAACAATAAGAAATACTAAATTATCGATAAAACAAGAGCTAATAAGTTAGACTTTTGTGTCTTTGGCGGTTTATATGTGTTGTAAACTAAATAGGTATACATTCATGTTCTTTGACCGCTTTCTGAATGGTTTTAACCTCTAAAATATAATCTCTCCTCGGTCACTTTCTGTTTAAGTATACAAGTATAGTAATAATCAATACTACAACTATATATACATGATCAATATATATGATTGTTATTAAATTAAATATGAACGTGTAGTGCTATGTTTAGTTGTTTAAGTGTTCTACATAATATCCGCATTTTTCAAATATTACAATAGTATGTAGCTAGGTAAATTATTTAGAATCGTATTGTTAGTTCGCACAGAACGAAGTTTGAAAACTAGTCATTTCAGGACATTTAAAATGTCATAAATTCAGACAAACCATGTTGTTCTTCAAGTCCTTATTACCCTGTTACAAGCAGTGACTCACGATTTCAATACATCGTATGTTATGTGCGTGTAGTGTAGGACTCGTCTTCTATATTATATTCATTTATCGTTTCCAAACAGATCGTTACCAGCAGGTTTTGACGCTGTTCAGCATTCTAATTGCGAACCGAAGAATGACTAATAAGCAGACTCGTAAAACGATCGGAACATTCTTTTGTATCTGTCTAGTAAAGTTGTACTTGTAGTTATTAGAGAACTTGAAGGTAATTTTAACTCACGAATATATTTAACTATCAATTTATTGACTATCAAGATTATGTACTTTGACAGATGAAAGCTTAACCTAGTAAATAATATAAAGGAAAATACTAGAAGCATTATGAATTATAAGATCACACACTAAAAAGATAAAGACAAACGTATTCACGATCATTAACCCTTGCAGGGTAGTCGGAGGTTCAGGTTTCCATCTCCGCACTTGCGAAGGTAGTAATTCACTCGACAACTCGAACCCACGTGTTGACCAGATAGTCAGTACTCAATGTGACAGGTGTTAAGCCAAGTCGCCATTTATAAGCTAAACAACATAACAACAACGCCGTAACACTAAACTATTGAAGGTAGTCATTAATAGAAAAGTAAAAAATACGCACAAAGGGAACCGATACGGTTATGAAATTAAGAATCAGTTGTTATTACGTCTGATAAGATTAGCACTTCCTTTGACGAACATAATTAGCTTCAAATAATAATATAGGAAAAACGTGGTTTAAAGCACCCAATTCAATGGTGTACTATTTTACTTTTAGTCTAAACTTATCGTTTAAAGTCCCGGCAAATGCGGGTTAGTAAATAGTCCTGATTATTATTCAAAACGTTCGAAAGGTCTTTGAAATAGCATAATGTTTGTAGAAATACTAAGGTATAGCCGTTATTCAAACCTTTTCAGGGTATGCAGATACCTGAAGCCTATTTCATTAGCATTAGTATTGCTATACCAATAACTTTAATATGGAATAAGAATTTTAGTGAAAGCGTCAGACGCGATATCCCAAGAGAAAATGAGGGTAGTTAGATAAAATCAGCCTGGGAAATTATATGGCTTGAACAACTATTGGATTGAGTGTCGTGCCATTGAAAGTAACGTCATTATCGGAGCATGTGTAACATATCGAGCCGGGGAGCGTATTGTGCTCGCATAATTATTGTAAGTAATGAGAGCGTGGTCCTTCGTGTAAGTTAATGTACGGTAAAGCGTACTATAAAGTTAAATATATTTTTTTTCCTATAACAAAGAAGTTAATTGGTTTTGTTTCACATGAGACGCATCAAGAAAGGAATCAATTTAAGTTATCAATTTACTCAGTCCATGGCCAAATAAATTAAAAATGTACCTTCCCACTGAGAATGAATGAATGAATATAGTATTTCGTCTTTTGATACAAATATTCCGATATATGTCTATATCCAAGTTATAATGGAAAGTCTCTTCTTATGTGGCTTGAAAACTACTTATTATGAGTACTTTAGCTTATACCTAATCATCGGTCTTCTGCTCGATAAAAATACCCATTGTGTCGAGTAATCGATAACACTTAATAATAAGTGATGTATTCATTTTACATTTACATTTACGGATTCAGGAGTAACCCCGTCAATGTATTTATTGAACTGTAACTTGCAAAAACTATAAACCTGAATGTGTGAAATGTCATGCTGAGTAGTCAAAAAGCTTCCTGTTGAATGCCTCTATCAAATAAGTGCGTTTCATTTATTCAATAATTTCAGTAAGTCACTCTGTGGCATATCTATTAACATTAGATTAGCTTGTAACAGTGCGTAAAAAGCTGATCTTTCTTTTATTTATCAATAAAGAATTATGAGTAACTATATCTGTCATCAAACAGTTACTAAGCTTTTATCTTTCATATTTTTGGCATGCGTCTTAATAAATAGATTTTACCGTAATTAGTAATTACTTTCGGGGTATATTTAAAAACATAAAAACATAACATACGCTTCACGACTTGTGTATACACACTCCCTTTTTTAATTATGGTAGGGTAGTCAGAGGCTTGAATGCCCATCTCCGAAATTTCGAAGGCATGTTAGGTATGGGTCATTCGTAGCCCGCGTATCACTAGATAGACAGCACCCAACGTGATAGGTAGTGAACCGTATCGCCGTATATAGGCACCGACTATTACCTATCCTAAGGGATAGGCAGGTTTCCTCACGATGTTTTCCCTCACCGTTAATTTAATGCTCGGATATTTTTATTGCTACCGTATTTATTATTTTATTTTAGTTACCGCGGCAAAATTTGTTGTTATACGAATAATTAATTATTCATTCATTTACTATAATTAAAAGTCAGGTCTAATTTACTTATAAGGATTTTTAACTGATTTGATAGCCATTTGTTGTTCTGCATTTTCACTTCTACTAATTTCGTTCTTACTTCGTTTATTGTACCGAATGATTTTGTATTTGCATTATATGGCAGTCTTCTCTCATGTCTGTTGTGATCCTAATACATAAACTATGTTAAAAGCCATGAGTTATAGTAAATTTCTTTAATATCGAGTCGCCAACCAACACTCCTAATTAG
The DNA here is from genome assembly GCA_030578115.1 of Leucoptera coffeella. NCBI lineage: Eukaryota > Metazoa > Arthropoda > Insecta > Lepidoptera > Lyonetiidae > Leucoptera > Leucoptera coffeella. The sequence goes on from JAMBLF010000090.1 coordinate 449,104, forward strand.
TAGTTCTTCGAGATAATGAACTAACGAGATTGTGACGTCACAATGAGTGTCGAGATGCACTATTTATATCTCATTAAATAGGCTTGTTTGATAGCTACGTAGTTGCGTTGATTCACTCGTGTAATAATTGCTATGGCGTCTAATACAACGAAACAAGGAATAAAGTAAGGGTTATGTTTGAGACTCCATAAAGGTACAGTTACAGTTTACGTTATATAGTTAGCTATCCTGGGATTGATAAAAATATTCAGGATGCTTTAATTTTCTCCTAAATCATTCATTTTGTGTATAAGAAGTACCGTAATTAATGTATTTATCCATGAAATACAATACAAAGTGAAAGGATCTAGTATTCTGATAAGATTATTAATAAAGTATTTTATTACAAATGTGAACGTTTGTTGTATTGGCAGAGACTATTCTATTCAGAGATTTTATATGTTGTATCTCGTCATGTGGGAAACTTTAATTATGAATGTACGTTACATTCATTGTTTTGACTTAACATCATAAGTAAACCTGTCCATTCTTCTGAATAGGCAATAGGCAGTGACTTTTACACAGTGTCATCTGATGGTGATGGCTTTCTGGTGAAACATGGTCTTTTTGAGAAACGTGACTTCGTAAATACGAGGATTTTGAAACTTCCTGTTAACCGAAAAGGTTGATACGACGATCATTCAATCCTCTGCCTAGCCCTATATAAATAGTCTTAAAGCGCATGTATGTACTTAGCATACATATACATCCACGTCCTCTAATACCTTTCGGTATGGACAGAACCTTGGAAACGATAATATCAGCAAAGTACATTTTTAGCATGAATATAATAATCTTTATTAAACAAAAACAAGCATACTTATCAACCTTACTGCCATCACTAGGTTACCATGGCAATATTGAGGTTATGGTGTTAAATGGAACATTGGTGATAGGTTGTTAGACCACCGGCACCGCCCTACAAATTCGACTCACCCTAGTCACTTAGTCGTGCAGAAGTACGGCAGGTAGTTAGCACTCTTTACGTCGTGTATTTAACATACCATAGACTTTTAGCTGAATTTATCAAGATGCGCTGTGTACACATTAACCTACTTGTTCTTTTACAACTGTGTCGTTTTGAACGCTCGGTGCATCGGCATGACGGCTGTTACAAAAATATATGTGTGTTAACTTTGTTTATTTTGTGTTCTTGTCACTACTAGTGTGTACTTGGGCTGAGAAATTGGGTCTAATAGTTTAATCATGTTTTCCTTGACAAATATGATGGGGAAAACTTGTGAAATATTTTGTTCTTTATTTTTATATGTTTCTTCTTATATACGAGTACATATATGCGTAGAAGTAACATTATTCAACGTAAGAATTTATCGTGCAATGTTTAATTATAAGTATAGCCAAAATACTACTTTAGTAGCCTAGTAGTCATTGAACCCAGATCATATTAGTTATATCATTACCATATCTTAATAAGTTAACAATAAAAACCGAAAAGAACAAAATGATGGATTAATCTTGGTGATTTATTAATGTTTTAAATTATGACGCTGACGTATTCTACAGCACAGGTTTTTGATCCGAATTTTGAGGTCAAAGTACTGCATTTAGTAATCCGTATCACGTTAACCACATATCCGTAAAACATTATTCTCTCAATATTGGAAACCAACCTGTAGCTTGAAATAACTTATAATCAGTGCCTGTAAATAACCACACGGTTTACCTGTCTCTTTACAAAGACACACGACCATTCACCCTTGCGGGGTAGTCAGAGGATCAGGTGTCCATCTCCGCAATGTCGAAGGTAGTAATGATATAAGTCTTTAGATGCTGATCTGATCTATTCGTTGGTTCGAGGAAACCGTACACTAACTCCCCAGTTACAGGGATTTTAATCTCTTGACTACCTGACTAAGGTTAATGGTCGTAAATGTGAGTAATGTCTCACTATTGGCGGTTGCAGTGAATCTTCGCTTCAGGAAAAGTAGTCCGTTCCGATTAGCGTTTGAAAGCATGCATATCGATTGATAAGATAACTCTTTTAATAAGACCGTAGATACACGTTTTGCTAGTGTGTGTATGTTTGTGTGTGTGTGTGTGTGATGTGCTCATTCTGACAGATAAGATCACACAGTCGATTGTTTTGTACGTCACGTTACGTAGAGAATGTTTGTTGCCGTGAAAGACATTGTATATCTATGCTAGGTTACTGATATGGGAACTATGAAAAGCATAGTTTATTAATTTCTAGGTGGTAATAGCGAGAAATTGAATATTTTAGAAACTTTTTGGTCCATATACAATTATACATGTATCAGTTATTGTATGTTTGTAGTTATAGGGAAATTATTTCTATAGGTCATTATTATATAGTTCTAAATAGGTACAGATGAGCTTACTACCTGTCGCAATATTTGCTAAATATCTTCTGTAAAATAACTTTTGAAAGCTATAAGTACAGTAAAACAATAACAAACACTTAAGTGTGTAGTCATAGCTTTGCATGTACATATCCGCAGTTGCGGAGAAACCAATTCTATGGCGACCTCGAATCCACGTGTTTAACCAGAGAAGAACCTTGCGTGACGCAAATTTTTTGTCCAAGTTAAACTGCCTTATGTTATTTAATACAGTGGAATGGTTTAGTTTAACTTGAAAAGGTAAAAGTTGCACAATGTCACTCCAACTGGCACCATGGTCGATTTTAAGAGATTGGGGCCAAGGGCACGCGGGGGCGAAGATGCTTAGTAACCATGGAAACCGTTTAAATACCCTTCTCAAGAGCTATATTTAGATTGAATAGATAAAATATATTTATTCTACGTCTATTTTCTTTTAACTATACATTGTATGTATACAGTAAGTTTCTATTCCGCTTAAGTAAATGAATAATTTAATTAGTTACTTAGTGATTTTAAAATCGTTGTAGCAGACGCATTTTTTAAGTAATTACTGTGATCTATTTTATTGATAGATTATATTGATAAAGTTTCATTATGTTTTGTACCGCAATGAACTAATATTATATTTATTAATCAATCTAATTATTGTTATCTCATTTCTCCAAGATAATTAATTAATTATAATCTGAAATCTTAGAATGTTACGATATTCCAACGTCGGTAATGTTTAGTCTAGATTCAGATTCTAAAAACGTATAACTAACTAGTTAAATGAAGAATTGTTGTGATTTCTCGAGCGTGTTGTTATATAGGAGTAACTATATTAATATATGTCGATGCAAAACTGCCCAACTGCCGTTCTTCCAGCACGTTGTAGGAGGCGACTAAGGGACTAGGGGTCAATGAAATCTGTTGGACGATGGGCTATCAACCGTCACCAATGGTCCAAATAACATCACAACCCTAATATTCATGCTAAAAATGAATTTACTATCAAAACACAAGCACTAAATATCCTATACTACTAGTAGTAAGTTGACATCCTCGGCACGCGCTTCGTCCGAGACTGTTACTAAGAAAGGTTATCGTATTCTGATGATCTTGAACGTACGTACGTGTGAGCTCACGTGAGCTCTCGGACTGGACTAGAGTACGACTTGTTAACTTATGCGAGTCATCTGTATGAACGTAAAGGTGGATGTTAGTTCTTAGATTAGTCAACGATTGGAAGAGTACTTTAATAAAGGAATTAAAAGTAGATCGCTTTATTCCAAGCTAGCTAAGAGATATAAATGAACATATAATATAATATGTTGTAGGACACTATTACACAAATTGATCTAGTGCCTTGCTAAGTACATTTAAGACTTGTGCTAAGGGTACTTTTATTTAATAACCTATATATAAATATATGTACATATTATACATGGATAAATACATATAATATAATGAACGACCAGACTGGAAAGCAGAAGAAAAGCGTAGTTCTTAACTCAGCTTCCACAGGGAATCAAACTCGGGACCTCACGATTGGCGTTCAGGTGGTTTACCAATCGCGCCACGGAGGTCGTCAACAAATATCATTGAATGAACCGAATTATGCATTAAAATATGTTTAGTGTCACTATGGTGTCTATAAGTAATAAGTATAGTATAAAACATAGTAATTTCAAGGCGACAAAGTTATAGAATTAGTAGTAAATAAGTGGCTAACACCATACCCTACATATCTTTCCATCCAATTCAAGGTGTTACGAAATTCAGAGATAGCTGAAGAACTAGGCAGTAGTAGTATTCTAGTTACGCCCAATAACTAGATCATCTTAGTCAATCTATATTATTCGACGGAATCAAAGATTGAAGCTATGACCGGTCATTGACAGATAAAAGTGTGAAGTGCTACATCACGTTGATCTGGAATAGTCCAAAATATGGTGACAAGAGAGTTGACAAATATTACTTGGAGGTGACTTATCAATGTCACAGATTCTCATGTAAATGTAACACTAACACCACAGATAATATAATACTGCTAACACTAAGAGTAGCTATAGTAACTAAATCTATTAAAGTAACTAACTAGAAACTTACTTTATTTTTAAATATTCGTAAGTTAAGTCACAAACTATTTGTCCTAAATACACGCACATACATACACAGCTAGCACCATTCCCTAAGAGGGGTAGGCAAAGATCACGAATCTTCATCTGTCCCAATACTGACAAACCACTTTCGCTTCCTGGACATTAGTACACACTCGGCGGTTATACATACTAACATTACCATAAATACACGTTTAGTGTTTTAATGTAATGAAAAGTTTGTAATATTACTCAAACTATAAAACTTTTTTTGGAATTGTTAAGAGTGTATCGAAATGAACAACTAATTCGATTCCTGATTAATTTTATATAGTTAATCGAACTTGACCGAAGAATTTTAGATGTCAAGGTTCCATCAGATATACACATGTTATGTATGAACAATTATCGTTTTGTTGACCCACTGGTATGCAAGTGGTGGCTGGTCGTGCCTGAGTGCGTTCCTCTCGTGTGTAGCCGCCATAACAATCTTGTTATGAGTTCCTTGCTCTACATTCACCTTTAATGTGCCAATCAAAACCACGGTGATACTGCACTTTACGGCTTCTGTGTGACGTAGGTAGGATTTCGCTAATAGGCCTAGGTAATCAAATGGGGATCTATCTGACTGTTTGTTGTCTCTACAACGGATTGCTTTCAACATTGTTATTTCCATGAAAGTGGAAGATAAAAGATCCTAATGTTTTATACAAAACAAAACAAACGCATTCACGCATTCCCTTAACCCTTGCGGGGTAGTCAGAGGTTCAGGTTACCATCTCTGCAATTACGAAGGTAGTAATGTTTTATATGGCAGTTACTTATACAGTAATACATATACACACGTCCATTGATTCCTTCCGGTTGAACAGCACCTCACAGATACAAATCTTTTTGATCAGTTTTGCTGTAACTACTTACTTATGGGGGTCGTAATGGCATTGATTATGGAGTGTTGATGACAAACTAAACCTTTGCCTAATAGATTTCATGTTACTACTTAACATAGTAGTAGTTAGTTGGAAAAAAGGCTGTTTTTCTGTCAGTCTTCACTGTTAACATTCCAGATTATCACGTGATAGGACATATAATTTAGTGTCATAACAGTATTAGAATTACTAGTATATACTTTAAAGTAACACTGCACTATAGTGTTCCGTAAATTTTAATAAAAGCAGTTTGTAAACACTCCCGTAGTCCGCTGAGCTCATTTGATCTTGCACCTGTCGTCTCATTGTCGAGTAAAAGTTTAATGAAGCCGTTGAAGTAACGAAACAAGTTTACGGGTTTCCTTTCATAAGAGATTTAATAGGCATCGTGAGGTAAACAGGGCTTAAATGTTGTCAGCTGATGTCACTGATTTTTGAAGGGTCCACTGCTTAAGTTTTATTTATTATCAGAACACATCTATCTTTACAGGATTACACTAATGCAACAGGGTAAACACTTATATACTAATACGTATAACTTACACACAATGCTAGTTTTGCGAAATTTGTTATAATAACTTATAGATAAACCGTATTATAAGATGTAACTTGTTTTATTACTAAGTCTGCGTATTTTATAACTGATTAATACTAGAAGCTACATATCGAACTAATCGATTAGAAATATCGTAATTAGTGTACTATCGTGAGAAATAACAGTTATAGATAACTAGTAATTAGAAAAGCGAAGGTAGTAAATGCTATCTAGAACACTAGCTATAACTAAGATCTAATACGTTGTGATGAGATATCTGGTAGCAATTCACTTTTGTATCGTTAAAATAAGATCTGCACCAATGAAAGCATCTCAGTAGTTTTTAGATACAAGTCCTAGTTAATACTCTCACTACCTTCAATCGCTTTAGGAGTGGACTGAACCTCAGAGATTGATTATCTTCCCAGTTATCAGTAGCATAAAGTAACAGATTGTTAGCCAATCGCACAATAGATTCCGTCAACTAGTTAGTCCTTTAGTTACCTCCGATTACATGCCGGGTAGAGAAAAATAATGCAGATAGCTTCTAGAGAACTGTTTCTCTTGTACTACATAATGGAAACGTTCCATTTACTCCAAAATCAATGTTAATGTTACTAGGCATTCATTGTGGGAGGGAAATTCAATTCTGGGTTATTAACAAGATCGTTTAGGTGGCTAGGTTATCGCCTAATAAAATGGAATTGAATGGGAAAGTGAGTGGTGGCTGTACATTTATGCAGCCATTCATGAATATTGTTTTAGTTTGGTTGTAATATTGATTTTCAAGGGTCATTGATTAAGTCTGAGTAGATAAGGGTTACAAGTTCTTTTAAATGGTCAGTAACATATTTGTTTCGATGTTTATGCTGTCAGATTAAAAAATAATTGCTCTATTAGCGGTGAGATAGAAAATTAGTAAATTTTTCATTACATTTGGATGTTCTTTCTTGGAACATGTCCAAAACAATAGCAATTAATTCCAACGTATCACGTTATTAGAAACAAAATAGAAAAGAATGTGTGTCATTTGTATTTATTAACCTGAATGTCATTTGTTCAATAGTTTATAATATAAACAAAACCTGGTTATGATATGAAAATAAATACATTTAATATTCAAAAATATATAGGACAGAACTTTCTCTAAACCCATCATCAGCTTGACATGTCTATGCACCATTTAGTGTAATTATATGGCGTCACAACTTTTCAAAAGCACCGGTGAAATCTCTTAACAATACCATTGAGTAGTAGACAGTTTGATCTCCTTAGATAGCCATTTTTATAAAGTTCCCATTCACAACTCAGCTGAAGACTTCTTAATGATATGTGGTGTTGACACTTACCACGCCTCTAAGTCCGAGATCTTGCGAGTATGTAATGAACATAATAAATTGCATTGTTCAGTGAGACGCTATCTTGTCAATTTTATTAATTGTGATTTTTTACTAAATATTTTCTTTAATGAAATTGTAATACGGTGATGTAATAATTCCATAATTCCACCTGGTAGATTATGGGAAATTATATCTAAGAATTAAACTAGGCTTAATTAGGCTGTACAAATGTATTTCTAAGTAGTGGTATACTGAACCAAGATTACAGTCCAAATGCCTCCTCCGTAATCCAAAATGTATACGAAAGAGCTTTTCATCTCAATTCTGTTAGTGTTTATGAATCTGAACTTGTACACTCCTAGAAAACTTCATAGAACGTTAGTGAACACAGTTCTTTTCTCATTTATCCTAGTTTCTGATTCAAATGGTACTAGTAGCACAAACCATAGGCTTGGTACGGTGGCGTGCGTTCTCTTATCTACGTAATTTACTCGGCGTCTACGTTTTAATTAGAGATAGTGTTTCCATAACAGACACTGCAGCGTAACGCGGTGAGGTGTTACCGCAAAATAGTGTTATTATAATGTATTCCCTAGACGAAGGTTGTTGCAATTAATATTCTGTTGCGAACGAGTTATGAATATGTATTTTGTTCCGTTTTTCAAAGAATTCCCTGTTTAAAAGTCAGGTTATAGAAATGGGAATTACATAAGGTCCGTATTGTATTTGTTAACGAGAAATAGTTGTGTAGGAAATCAGTAATTTTTTCGGCAACTGGTACTTATCAAATGAAACTATAATTGATGTATTTTCATAGTTTTTATCTGATATCAGATAAGATAAAATTCAGTTCTTTGAAGCAAACTGAATTAATAGTACTCGTAAAACTGTTGATATATAATTTCCACTAGCGCTTGTTTATTACATGAATGTGACCTTAAAACCGCATAGTGTGTTATGTTGTCAGTTTGAACAAATTGAGTGACACTTCTAATGCAACAAAGGGAATATAAACACAAACACACGATATACGAGTACAATATAAACACTAATCATACATGTATAACACTTAAACACAAAGATATAGTTACTTGATCTGCGCCAATTGTTATAATTAACCATGTAGTTAGATTTTATTTTAATTGACATTGCATTCAATCTATTGATATACATACATATCAATACACGTTGTTCAGTACCTATCACGTTGGGTGCTGTCTATCTAGTGATACGCGGGCTTCGAATGACCCATACCTAACATGCCATCGAAATTTCGGAGATGGGCACTCAAGCCTCTGACTAACACGTCATAATAAAAAGGGAGTGTGTATACACAAGTCGTGAAGCGTATGTATGTATTATATCAATACCACCACCAATATCATACTTACTTCCTACTACCAATCGGGTAGCCTTTAGAATATTTATCGACTTTAGTCATGTCTTTATTGATATGGAGTATCGCTAACAGTTTGCTAACCTATTGCTGAATGAATTTCATCTCCCTTAATCTATGATATGCCAGTCAACAGATTCCTACAAGTAAAAAGTACTAAAGTATAACATGTACCTATAAAATAGAAGTATAAGTAATAATATGTCTATGTAGTATAATATGTAAGTATAAGTAAGTATAGCTGACGTATGTAATTATCCTCTTTCCAGGCAAGAACCTCTACAACAATGAGCATGTAGCAATCAAAATGGAGCCAATGAAGTCTAAGGCACCGCAGCTGCACCTTGAGTACAGATTTTACAAGCTCCTCGGGACACACGGTAAAGCTTTAGAACAAGTATTAGTAGCTATTCATTATTAGTCATATTAAAGTAATATATAACCGCCGAGAGTGTATGAGAAGATGTATGAATGTCAATGAAGCGAAAGTGGTCTGTCAGGATCGGGACAAATGGGGATCCGTGATCTCTGCCTACCTCTCTACAGGGAATCAGGTGTGATGTGTATGTATGTTATATAAAAGATATATAAAATATGTAAGACGAGGAATTCTACTTATTACGAATGAGAAAGCAAACATTATTTCGGATAGTCAACGTTAACGTTAATAACGTAAAAGTAGTATTTTATTTCTTAATATGCCATGCACCTTACGGCTAAGTCGCCTTAATATTAGAAATAGTGGTAATGAATATGAACAATGACAAGAAATATGTCTCAGAATAGTTTTTCTAGCGTAACATCATATTATGTTATAATGATGTTTCGTGTGTTTTATCATTCATGAAAGTAAACAAACATTATATTTAAACTGAAAATCATTATAATTAATTAAAAGCTACACTCATTCTAATTTAGTAAATGTACAATAGTTAATGACTACGATACGAATTTAAACGTCAAGAATCGATGTTAATTTGTATTGATACAGAGAACGTGGCTTGTTTTGTTTGGTATCATATCATTATTATTGAAAAGGGTTCAAAGGTGAAGCAAAACATAAGATTAATTGATCTTTCTACGCTCTCTACATCTCTCTTATGTTTTGTTTAAGAGAATATTGCTTGTTAAACATTGGGAATAATTATGTGACTATATTACCATACTACCAATGGTGTGATTATGGATTTATGTTATTGTTTGCATAGTTAAATTGAGGTTATATTTCGTATCCAGCTCTAAATTAAGAATCATATATACATATATAAAATAAAAATTATGGTCTAGTATTGTTCGATATAGAAATAACGATACTAATTTAGACAATATAATACAACAGTGATAAAATTAAACATGTAAATATTAAGCCTTACAATACAACATATACAAGTACTGAAAAATGATGTCATGTTTTTAACATCCAGAAGGCTTACCCAAAGTGCATTATTTGGGCACGTGCGGCGGTCGATACAACGCCATGGTCATGGAATTGTTAGGGCCGTCTCTAGAGGACTTGTTCGTACATTGTGGCAGAAGATTCCGCCTCAAGACCGTACTATTGATCGCTTTACAACTCGTGAGTGCACTCAGTGACGTAGACGAGGACTATCGGGGTACAAGAGCTTGGAAACCAAATTCTGTACCCGGATTGTCTATGAATGTGTTTCGGAATAAACACATTTCAAATGTACGGTTGTTAGTATAGACGTTAGTGTTGCAGTTCAGCTGATCATCAAATGGATTTTGATACAGTATTCATAGTTTAACGTAATACTTTTGATGATTGGTGACAACGGTAGTGCGCTCCGGTCGGAAATAAAGTAGCTAAATAAATCGTAAATTTCGTTTGGTCTTTTACACAACAGCGTGACCGATATTTGTTCGTTAAAACCCCATGATTCC